>CM038606.1:3254075-3274846 GCA_021533255.1 Ceriops tagal | reverse complement strand
GAATGGATCCTGTATTCTTGCTTGAGCAACGGTTGTTGATGATGCATATGCCAGCTCTTTATAGGAATCCAGCGTTATAGAGTCTGTTGCATTCTTAAGCAACGGTTGTTGATGATTCAATGCAAATGCTAGCCCGTTGAATTGGAGAAGCTCTCCAGGCATCTCCATAACACAAATGAGGGCCCTAATTTGTATCAGTACCCACGGAATTTTCTGCTAGTAAGTTGCAATCATTTTATACACGACCTAGACAACCGCAATAGTAGAAATTGAAAGCATTTCATATTTGAAGTCACCCATGAGACACAGAAGTGCAAAATTTGCCCTCGGCATCCTTTGTCCCTCGTTGTCAACGTTCAAAAGTGTACCAATTGGGTTGCCTAGCGCCTCTGCTGTGTTCGTACACATTGTCTTGAGAGGGAGTTACACCCCAATCCAAAAATGAACAAAGAATAAACTGACTTTTTTTCCTTTATTTCTTTTAAGGATTAGGTCCTACTTGTCCAAAGATTATGGTTTATTGTCAAGAACAAATTTTTTTATCTTGGTCACTTTAAGAATTGAAAGCTAAAAAGTTTATCATCTAGTATTTATGCAAAAATTCCTTAAGGCAAAATGTTCCCTCACTAACATCCAACAGAAATTTATGCAAAAATAAAGCACACTTAATTGTTGCAGGTTGTACTACTGAAATCAAACTTTCAATAAGTTGTTGTATTTTTAGAATAACTTTCTAATTTGTTTATAATATTTTTGGAGTAATATTATAGATAATAGAATCTTTGATAGAATAATGGAAAATCAAAAAAAAGAAAAAAAAATTTTCATAGTTGGTTTAGCAGTTAAAGGCATGGCCATTTAAATAAATTATTCTAGGGAACACAACTTTTCTTTTTTTCTTCTATTATTTATTGTAAAATGACATATAAGACAATTATTTGATATCTTTTAAGTAATTACCTTTTGGTCCAATGGTCATTACCTTTAGGTTATATCCTAAAGGTCATAAGGTCTGAAATCCACCAAACACCACTATCATTTATTACTAAACAGACACAACAAATAATTATTTGAGGCAGTTAGACTAATGGTTGTGTGGTACCTTTTGGGTTCAAATTTGAGAAGGCATAATTTTCCATTTCTTCCTTTTTTTTATTTGGAAAATTCAATAATCACTCGTTTTTTCAAAATATAAAAAATATAGTGGATCCTCAATAATTCTAATAGTCATTTGTATAAATAAAAGTATCTTATAGATTGAACTTTTATATAGTAAAAAGTACATTACAGTAAGTTTGAATCATATAATAGACAAGTTTTGAAGCAATTATTCTTATTAACAAGTTGTAAAATCAATTCACACAAATGAATGTTTTGTACACCATTATACTTCTCTTTTTAAATACTTGACATATTAAAGGTCACTGTGTTCATATCCTTTTAATGAATGTTTTAAAGCCTTTTTAACTTGTTGGAATAGTCTAAACATTTCGTATTTATATAGACAGATTAAGGTCTTCACTATAAAACACCTTCTTAAGTTTGTTAAAAGTCTTATAGACTCTTTTTTCCAATTTACTAAAACAAAGCACTATATGACCTTGAAATGGAAATAAATTGATTATAATGTTTCAATCATATTAATGATGTACTTTGACTCATGGAATTCAAGATTTAACGTTATATCAAACATTGCATTGAGTTTCCATCATTGGTAATTTGTATTTATAGGCTTGAAACCATCCTTCTTAATGTCTTATTCACCATATCTTTTTTTAATCCTTTTGTCAAAGGATTAGTCATGTTTTGACTTGATCTCACAAAATCAATCATGATTACTCCATTTGTAATCAAGTCTCTTGCATGACTGTGTCTCAGTCTAATGTGTCTTAACTTATCATTATTTATTTAACTATATACTTTTGCTAGAGTCACGACACTGTCACAGTGTATACTAACGAGTGTAATTGGCTTTTCTTATAGAGGAATCTTATAAAGCAAATTCCTTAATCAATTTACTTCTTTACTCGTTGAAGTTAATGCTATAAATTTTGCAGCTATTGTAAAATTTGTTATATATGTTTGTTTCTTAGAATCCTAAGAAATTGCACCCCTACCAAGTATAAAGACCTATCCATTAGTTGAAGTATGATCATTTTTATCAATGATCCAACTGGTATTTAAATATCCTTCTAAAAAAGAAGGGTAACTAGTATAACTTATATCATAATTCATTATTTTCTTTAGGTATTTTAGGATTTTACTTACTCTATGTCAATGTATGTCACTATTATTACTTGTATACCTACTCATTTTGTTAATTGTATAGGTTATGTCTAGCCTTATACTTGTTATTGTGTACATCAGACATCCTATTACCTTGGTATATTCTAGTTGGTATACTAAACTTCCAACATTCTTAGTAAAATTCATGTTGGGATCAAATGGGTAAAGGTTGGAATATAGTCAAAATGATTAAATTTACTGAGGACTTTTACAATATAATGTGATTGAGATAATATTATGCTTTTTTGATCTCATAAAATTTTGATTCCAAAGATGACATTTGTCTTTCCCATGTCTTTCATATCAAAGTTACTTGACAAAAACTTTTTGGTAACTTCAACTTGTTCTAAGTCATTCTTAAAAATTAACATGTCGTCTATATATAAACAAATAATGACACCTCTTCCTTCTTCAAACTTGCTATAAGTATATTTGTTTAATTCATTAATCTTGAATCCATTAACAAGTACCATCTAATTAAATTTTTAATGTCATTGCTTAGGTGTTTGTTTTAGTTTATATAAGGATTTAACTAATTTATATACCTTTTTCTCTTGACCGGGCACAACAAATCCTTTAAGTTGCTCCATGTGCATTTATTTTTCTAATTCACCATTTAGGAATGTTGTTTTTACATCCATTTGATAAATTACTAGGTTATGAATTAAGGCAAGTGCAATGAGAAGCCTGATTGTGGTAATTCTAGTCATTGGTGAGCATGTATCAAAATAATCAATACTATACTTTTGAGTAAAGCCTTTTTTAACTAGCCTAATTTTAAACTCATCAATGGTTCCATTAACCTTTCTTTTCTTTTTGAAAATCCATTTACATCCAATTGGCTTTGTACTAAGTGAGAGGTTTACTAATTTTCATGTTTTATTACTCATAATTGAATTCATTTTATCATTTACTGCTTTTTTCCAAAACACAACATCTTGCGATTTCATCATTTCACTAAATATCTTGGGATTATTTTCAATATTGAAGCAATATGAATTTGATTATTCATTGATTCTCTTGTTTCTTCTACTAAGAACATAAAGTAATTAGAACCATAAGATTTTTCTTTCCTTGCTTTTTTGCTTCGACAAAGTTTAATGACTTCATCATTTTCATTTCCTTTGGCCAATGCCTCATTTTCTTTATCAAGAACTTGTTTTTGTTCTGAAATTCTAGGAGTAAAGATGAACTTATTTTCATAAAAAATAACATCACTTGATTATATGATTGTGTTAACAGATATAAAGATGTTAGGTTATATGACCATGAATCAATAGACCTTGCTATTATGAGTATATCCTAAGAAAATACACTTAATTTCCTTTTCATCCAATTTTTCCCTTTTGAGTTTAGGAATTCTAACAATTGCTTTGCAGCCCTAAAGTCTTAAGTAATTAAGCTTTGGTTTCCTTTTATTCTAAAACTCATATGGGGTTGTTTTGTTCCTTTTTATTGGAACTTTATTCAAAATGTGACATGCTGTGAACAATGCTCACCCTAAAATCCATAGTTTAAGCCTGAATTTGACAACATAGCATTGACCATTTCCATCAATGTTCGATTTTTATGTTTAGCTACACTATTTTTTTATAGTGTATAAGGAGTAGTTGTTTGACAAATGATTCCTACAAACTTAAAAAATGCAATGTCATAATATTTGCTTCCTTTATTAGATCATAAGTACTTAATAACAAATTCACATTATAACTTAACTTCAAATTTATATATTTTGAATTTTTCAAGAACTTCATTTTAGTATACAATAAATAAATATGGCAAAATCTAGAGTAATCATCAATAAATGTCACAAAATGTCTCTTTCCTTTTAGTGTTGGGGTGTTATGCGAATCACATACATCACTATGAATTAATTCTAACATACTTGAAGATTTTTAAATGCTTAAAAATGCACTTCTAGTTATTTTTGTTAACATACAAGTTGTGCATTTATCTTTGAATGTACCAAAATATGGCTGTAGTTCTAATTTAATCATACCTTGTAATCTTCTAAAATTTATATGACCTAATATATTATACCATAAAGAAGAATGATTAACAATATAAGTAAAAACATTATTATTATTGATATTAAGTTTGAACATTCCATCACATAAGTAACCTTTTCCCACAAATATGCCTCTTTTTGAGAAAACAAAGTTATTTGTCTCAAATACAAGTTTAACCCATATTCGTTTAAGAGACTACTTGAAACCATATATTTTCTAATTTTTGGAACATAAAATACATTTGTAAGAGTAATGACTCTCCCAGAAGTGAACTGCAATTCTACTTCTCCAATTCGTATAATAGGAACTATAGTAGAATTATTCATGTATACTATAGTACCATCAATTATTGGTTTCAATTCTTTGAAGAGATTTTGGTTTTTGCAAACATATTAAGTAGCTCCAAAATCAATCCACCAAGCATTGTTATCTGCTACTAAGTTGATCTCTATAATCATAACAACCAATTTCTCATTTGTTGCTTCAGTAAAAGCTTGCCTTTTCTTTTCCTTTTTGAAAAGTTGACACTCAAATTTATAATGTCTTTTCTTACGACAAAAATAACATTTGTCATTTATCTTCTACCTTTTATGTTGCCTTTTGTCACCATTGGATTGATTCTTTCTCTTATTAAGGAACTTGATAGATTATTCATCTTTTACTACATGCATTATTGAAAAATAAGAGACTTACTCTTTGTTTTCTTCCTGTGTATGAAACTCTTTTTTTACACAAAAATGATTAGTAAGTTTTTCAAGAGAAATATCTTCTACTTTGTGCTTTAAGCTTCTCTTAAAATCTTTCCATGAATGAGGTAATTTGTCTATTATTGAACTCATAACAATAGTTTCATCCATAAATATCTTGTATTGTGAAAAGTGATCAAGTATTCTTTTAATTTTAGCAAATTGTTTTATTATTGGTCTACTATTAACCATTTTATAATTATTGAATTTAGAGATAAGAAATTTCTTAATTTTTGTATTTTCTTGCATGTATTTCATCTATAATTTTTCCCATAGTTCCTTTGCAGTTTGACAAGTATAGTAGATGTCAAATATTGACTCGCTCATTGCATTCAAGATGTGTCCTTTACATATCTCATCATTTGTCTCCCATTTTTGTCTCTTCCTGGTATTGACAATAGTCTCATTTTCTAACTCTCTTAGTCTTGTAGTATCAAGACCATAAGTTACTTGTAATGACATTAACAAAAAGTAAATTTCCTCTATTAAATCTTACTAATTTCATACAATTAGAAACTAACTCTCTCAATATATCAACCATGGTATGAGAAAATTTTGCCTTAAAATTATTTATGCAAAAATAGGGTTATAGTAGAAATTGAAAGAAATTACTTTAAGTTATGTGTTTGATTCCCTTACAGAATAAAATGAAGTACATTTAACTATAGATTGCACAACTAAAATCAAGCCCTTGAGAAGTTAATGTATTTTTAAAATTACTTTTTAATTTATTTATAATATTTCTATAGTAATATTATAGACAATAAGATTTTTAATAGAATAAAGGAAGATTAAAAGAAGAAAAGAAAATTTTCATATAAAAAAAAGTGGTAGATATTTGGTATTTAAAAATCATCTTGATCCAACAATTAAAAGATATGACTATTTAAATAAATGGTTCTACTTAAAACAATTATTTGTGTAACAGTGACAACTTTTAGGTTCAGGTACCAAGTTTCCATTTCTTCCTTTTTTTTTTCATTTTGTAAATGCAATGTCTAGCTCTTTAGCCTCTATTAATTTTCATGGTTTCCATACCAAAAACTTCATTGTACCATTGTCGCAAATGCAATATCCTCTTACCTTAGTCGAATTTGAAAAAGAGTTTGCTTTTAAAAAGAGGTCTCACGATCTCACTGTCTCACGGCTCGCCTATCCATTTCTCTCTCTCTTGCTGTCCAGCTGGATTTCTCTCTCTTACCGTCCAGCCATTTCAGCTCAGATCTGGTCTTACCCGTTCCTAATTTTGTGTCGTCTCACCCATTCCAACTCGGATCTGGTCTCCCCGGTTCCCAATCTGGTCTCGTCTTACCCATTTCTCTCTCTTGCTGTGTCGTTTCCTCAGCGACCGTTGGTGCGCTGGTGGTCTATCGCACACAGGTTTCTCTCTCTTTTCTGCCGACGGTCCCTTTTTGACAGTTCTCTCTCTTCCGTGAGGTTCTGCCGTCACTCCCATTTTCCGATTTTTGGCTGTCGTTTTCTCTCTCCTTCCCATCAACTCCTCTATTCCAGCCGTCTCCTCTTTCTCTTTCTCTCAACAGTTGTTCTTTGTTCAGCCCAGCCGTCGACCATCTCCTCTTTCTCCCTCTCTCTCTCGATGGTTGATTTCTTTGTTGCCGTCGGTATCTCTTTCTTCTATGGCCGTCTGGTTTCTTCTTCCGCCGGTCTGCTCCGATTTGCTCAATTTTCGTTTTCTCTCCTATCTCTGACAACGGCTACGTTTTCTCTCTCCTTCCTGTCGATGACTACTCTCTCTTCTTTAGTTGTATTTTGGGCGTATCGATGGTGTGCCAGTTTTCTCTTTTTCTTTTTGGTCCTCTTCTCTCCTTCGCCCGACGATAGCTACAATTTTCTTTTTCTCTTCTTCTTCCGTCAATGGCTCCTGTTCACTCGATGGCTACTATTCACTCAACGACTATTGTTCACTCTGGCTACACTGTTCATTACGGCTGCTTCTTTTCTATTTTGCCGTCCCCTGTTTTGTCGTTCTCTTGCCGTCAATGTGCTTTGGCTGTTTGTTGTTTTTCTGTTTTCTCTATTTGGCTGTCCACACACTTTTGTGTTTTGCCGTGTATTCAATTGTGTTGGCCTTACCTTAATTTTGTCTTCCAAGGCCTTTATATACTCCTCCATGAAACCCTAATAGGGCTTACGCGGTGGATTTACGTTCTTGCCCTTCCATGTGGATTTACCTTTTTGCCCGTCCATGTGGCTTTACTTTCTTGCACACTTAAACCTAGTTGACAACAATTACAACCCATACAAGGCTGTGGGAACAACAATCTCCCCCTTTGTAATTGTTGGCAATACTCATAACAAAAGCCACTATGCAGCAGTTTCAACTCCCCCTAAATATGCACTCCCCCTTTCTTAACAGCTCCCCTTGCACTATTACTTCTCTCCCCCTTTGCCAACCAATTACAAATATGAAAAACTCGCAAAGTTGAGATGGAGGATTCACTTGAACTTTAGGCTTAAGGAGGCATTTGCATAGATAGACTCAATCTGTGCTTTTCAAACAGCTCTTTGGACAGAGGTTTAGTTAGATCTTGTGTAGTCTTTTCAACAGATTTAGGTTCAACTTGTGAAAGTAAAGCAGTAGCTCCCACAATCTTCTTCTTGTCATAACTCTTGTTAATGGGTCACCTATGATTTGATTTTCTTGATGAGCACTGGTCCATGTTTTCTTTGGCTTTCTTTCTTGCACAGTCTTAGTTGCAAGAGGATCTCTTTCTTCATCAATCACATACAAGTTTCCAACTGTTCTCTTCCCGGCTACAACAGTATTGCCTTCTTTACTCTTTACCTAGCAACCAGTTTTTGTGAATATTACCTTATGGTCTTTATTGCATAATTTGCTGACAGATGCTAGATTATATTTGAGTCCTTCAATGTGCAAAACATCTTTCAGCTTTCCCTTTCCAATATTCACTGACCCCTAACCACTAATGTTGAGTGAATCATCATTGCCAAACTTAACTCTACCTTCTCTTGATTTATTTAGCTTTGATAATTTACTTTTGTCTCCCGTCATGTGCGAAGTGCATCCACTATCAAGGATCCACTGCTTATCCTTGCAATCAGCCTTTAGTGCAATTTTAGCTATATTAGCCACCTCCCTTTTTGCTTGATATTCCTTCTTTTGAACTGGCTGGAAGATAGCTTTCTCCTTTTTCTCAGCTTTGACTGCACCGCTTGTTTTTACTGTGCCATCGAGTGCCTTCTCTTGCTCAAGGAGAAGTGTCATGCATCTTTTGGCATTATGGCCATCCTACTTGCACCTTTCACACTGTTCCAAGTCTACCAATAGAGCAAACTTGTTCTTGGAAACCATTGGTTTGGACTTCCACCAACACTCCTTGTCAATGTGTCCTTGCCTTTTACAGTATATGTAAGAAATCACGACAGGTGTTCTCCTCTAAATTTTGTATTGTCTCCTTCTGTATGCAACATCCTATCTTCTCAAGTTGGAAACGTATATTGGCCTTCTCCATCAGCAGTTACTCGCTTTATGACCCCAAACTCCACAATAAAGACAGTGACCTTGAAACTGCCTTTTCTTGGATCTACTTACGGCTTGTCTTCTTCTGTTCATCACTTGCTGTGTAGGCAAAGTAGTTGGCTTCTTTGCTTGTGTGACTTTCATTTCAGTCACCTTCTTCTCCTTCTTCTGTTTAGCCGTAGCCCTCTATTGGCTGACTTTCTTTTCTTTTTGAGACGTAGCAGCTATAGGCTGCTGCTCTTTAACCATATACATCATTTTTGGCCCTAGCTTTGGTTTGATAACTGTCTTCTCTTCTTCAGTTATTTTCACCTGAGTCACAACCTTCTCTTTCAACTTCTGTGGCAAAGTCTCATTCTTCTTTTCTCTTGCAGAGCTTGTTTCTCCTATCATTTCAACCTTCTGCAAGTTCTCTTTACTCTTTTTGAGTTGTTGCTGAAGTCTCAGCAACTCTATCTCCATTTCTTCAATTGTTGAAGTCCTTGAGCCAAGCTCTATTTTAAGGTCTTCACATATTTTGATCTATTCTTTAAATCTTCTTTTCAAGTCAATATGCTCAGCCCTTATTTCATCCTTTTGACTTTCAGATTTCTCAAACTTTGCTTCAACTTGTTTTATATGGGCCTCCAAACTTCTTATGGTTCTACCCTTTCTGATTATCTCCTTTGAAGCTGCTTCCAGCTCAGCTTCAAGATTTGGCTCTTCTTCATCAACCTCCTCTTCCTCTTTAGAGGTTAAGCTACCATTTTGTGCTGATGCCATAAAGACATGCTCATTTGATGAGTCTTCATCTTCCTCCTCATCAACTTCTTTTATCTGACTCATATAACTCTTGAATAAGCCTCTTTTCTTCCTCTGTGGGTTGGCAATCTTCTTACTAGACTTCTTTGATTTGAACGATGATCTTCTCCATCTTGAATTTTTCTTATCATCACCATCCTCATCTTCATCATCAAGTTTCACTTTGCACTGAGAAGCAAAGTGTCCAGTCTGTCCACAGTGATAACATCCCAAGGACAACTGTCCTTTTCCCTTCTTAGACCTCGTTTTGAATTTCCTTGTGAAGTAAGCCAATATTTTACCTTTACTTTCTTCCTTATCATCATCATCATCATCATCATCCTCACTGGATGATTCTTCCTCTTTTTTTCTTTTCAAGTGCTTCATAGCTTTGAAAGCTGCCTCCTTTGATACCTTCGTTATTGCAAAGCTTTTAGCTGACTTTATCCTCATCTTATATGCAATGAGATTGCACTGGAGATCATGCAGAGACATAGAATTGAGATCTCTACTCTCCTCTATGGTTGCTACCTTTGAGGCAAACCTCTCAGGTATAATTCTCAGAATTGTCTTCACAATAGATGAGTCCTTCTTGTTCTTCCCATGACTTCTAAGGTCATTTACAGCATCAATAACTCTGGTGAAAAACTCTTAAACTATCTCATTCTTCTGGATTCTGAGAGATTCATATCTCTCCTTGAACACTTGAAGCTTAGCCTACTTCATTCTGCCATTACCTTCATAGACTTTCTGCAATTTGTCCCATATCTCCTTGGCAGATTTGCAGTCCATAACTTTAGCATACTTAGCATCTGTCAATGCTGAAATGATGACGTTTAAGGCCTTCCCATTTATCTTAAACTGCCTCAATTCCTCTGGGGTTAGATCATTACCTTCTTTTAGAGCCACAAAACCTTCCTATACGCATTTGACCACGTTCATGCCCATGGTTGTAAATACCACTTGCATTCTTGCTCTCCACATATGGTAGTTGGTTTCGTTGAAGATTGAAACCTTCTTGCTGTAAGTGGTGCTAGTGCTAGTACCAGCTTCCATTTCTCAGTATGCTGAACAAGTCTAACTTCTAGATCCCTTCAAACTAGTACACCAAGCTGTTAAGCTTCAAACTAGTGAACCTGTGCTCTGATACCAATTGAAGTTCCCGATTTCTCCCTAGGATCTACTAGTTTGTGATACTGAGAGGGGGGGTGAATCAGTATCACCACAATTCACAATTCGTAGGTAAGTGAACAACTTCAACCTTTTCTTAAAAGCAAATTCTTTCTCAAACTTGACTAAGGTGGATCTATTGCTACTTACAAATCACAATAGTCCCCAAAGTCACCTTTCAGACACCTTGCCTAATAGACAATTCAGATGTTCTTGTTTAGGTCTTCGTTAGGTTATGGGTTGGCTGATACTTTAGCTACGTTCACAACTCAATTCAAAACACAGAACGTAAAGCAAATTAAGGACACACGAGATTTACGTGGTTTCGTCAACGTGATGTACATCCACGGTGGTAGGGACTCTTCCTTACTGAGACTATCCACTATACTTGAGAATTCCAATTACAATGGATGTCTTAATCCTCTGCTCCTTTCACTATTGCAATTACTAAGCAAGTACAATACAAATAGTGTCACTTATTGTGTCTAACTTTCTTCTAGCTTGTCTTGCCTCTGTTGAATTGAAAGGCTGCTCCACTGCCGCTTAGAAGTTCACCGCAATGCTCTCTAACCTCTCTTGAAGAAATTTGGAAATACGTTGAGTTCTTTCCGTACTTTGCCGAATTTCTTCTCTACTTTCACACAACTCCTGCTTTCACCGTCTCACGGTCTCACCCTTCTCCTTGTCTCACGATCTCACTGTCTTATGGCTCGCCTATTCGTTTCTCTCTCTCTTGCTGTCCAGCCGGATTCTCTCTCTTACCGTCCAGCCATTTTAGCTCGGATCTGGTCTTACTTGTTCCCAATCTAGTCTCGTCTCACCCGTTCCAGCTCGGATCTGGTCTCGTCTTACCCGTTTCTCTCTCTTTTTTGTCGACGGTCCCTTTTTGACGGTTCTCTCTCTTCCATGACGTTCTGCCGTCACTCCCCTTTTCTGATTTTTGGCTGTCGTTTTCTCTCTCCTTCCTGTCGACTCCTCTGTTCCGGCCGTCTCCTCTTTCTCTCTCTCTCGATAATTGTTCTTCGTTCAGCTTGGCCGTCGACCGTCTCCTCTTTTTGTCTCTCTCTCGACGGTTGATTTCTTTGTTGTCGTCGATATCTCTCTCTTCTATGGCGGTTTGGTTTCTTCTTTCACCGGTCTGTTCCAATTTGCTCAATTTTCGTTTTTTCTCCTATCTCCGACTACGACTACATTTTCTCTCTCCTTCTCATTGACGGCTAATCTCTCTTCTTTGGGTGTATTTTGGGCGTATCGGTGGTGTACCGGTTTTCTCTCTGTTTTTTTTTGTCCTCTTCTCTCCTTCACCCGATGACGACTACAATTTTCTTTTTGTCTTCTTCTTCTGTTGATGGCTCCTGTTCACTCGATAGCTACTATTCACTTGATGGCTACTGTTCACTCTGGCTACACTGTTCACTACAGCTGCTTCTTTTCTATTTTGCCGTCCCTTGTTCTACCGTTCTCTTGCCGTTGGTGTGCTTTGACCGTTTGTTGTGTTTCTCTGTTTTCTTTATTTGGTCGTCTATACACTTTTGTGTTTTGCCATGTATTCAATTGTGTTGGCCTTACCCTAATTTTGTCTTCCAAGGCTTTTATATACTCCTCCATGAAACCCTAATAGGGCTTACGCGGCGGATTTACGTTCTTGCCCTTCCATGTGGCTTTACTTTCTTGCACACTTAAACCTAGTTGACAACAATTACAACTCATACAATGCTGTGGGAACAACATTTCTAATCCAAATGGCTTAGTTTATAGTTGATGTAGCAACTATATATTCTATTTTTACTGTTGACTGAGCAATAATGGATTGTTTCCTTGAGTTTCAGTTGAAAACCCCAACTCTAAGGGTAAATGCATAACTTTCATATTCCCTAGAGATCCAATTCAATTACTGTGTATATATTGCGTAAGATATACTTATTAATCCTTTATCAAATCCCTAGGTTTACTATCCTTTAGATATATGGTAGAACTTTTTTTATTGTCTTATAAAGCAACTCATTAAAAGAATGCATAAACCTAGAAAAGTGACTTGGCCTAGTAACTGAAAAATACAACACCTTATAAAACTCCTATATTTATCAGTATTAGTTCTTTAAATTCCATCCTCCTTTTACAACATTTTGCCAATTGCCAAAGGTATAGAAGTGCTTTTATAATTAACCATTTAAAACTTCTTAAAGATCTAAATAGTATATTTAGACTGGGATACAAAAATTTCTTGGTTAGAATGTTTTATTCCAATCCAAGAAATATAGACATTTTACTAAGATCAATCATGTCAATGATTAGCTTTATCTTAATTTTAAAATTTTGAACAAACTCATGGTAGTTATCCATGATGAATAAATCATTAACATATGATTAAATAGATGAAACTTGATCTCATTGTAACATGATGTATAAGGTAGCTTTAATTTTGGTCCTCTTGAAACTAAGGTTTAATAGATGGTTATTAATCTCGTTGCATAAAGCCCTTGGGCTTATTTTAGACTATAAAGTACTTTCTTAAGTAAATACACCTTATTTTCCTTCCTATTTTTGGTAAAGCTACAATGTTGTTCTAGAAAAATTTCTTCCTAAAGAAAGTCAATAAGGAAGACAAATTTTACATCAAGTTGTTACACTATCTAACCCTTAAAGCAATAAGTATAAAAAGCAATTCAATGGTGTCCATTCTAACTACTTGTGCAAAAGTTTTATAATAATTAATTCCATATTCCTATAACAAGCCTTCCTTTAACCTTATTGGTAGTCTCATTATAGTTATACTAAGTTCTAAATATCCATTTCATACCAATTATAAATTTCTTATCCATTTTAGAAACTAATTCCTAGGTTAGATTTTTTTTTTCAATGGATTGTATCTCCTTTTGCATTACTTTACTTTAATTGGATATATTTAAGGCTTCTTTATAATTTTTTAGGCTTTAAAGTAGCTTTATTTGCTCCTTTATAAAATATAAAGCCTCTTTGTTCCATTAACAAGATAAACCTTGTCATCATCTATTAACTCAGCTTTATGGTTTGATGATTTTAGGGCTTGTCCAAGTTAAACTGGAGTTTGCTCAACTCATTTGTCCTAATTCCAGAGTTCATACCCATTAAATTTAACATTTTTAGAAACTAACACTTTTTAAGAATGAATGTAATAGACTTATAATTGCATGCTGTATTAGTGTATGTAATTAAGATGGTTTTAATTACTCTTGAGTCTAGCTTTTGTCTTTTTTGCTCAGGAACAAGAACATAACTTATACCATTAAATATTATAATATGATTATGAAAGAGTTTGTACAAGAACCAAGATTCAAAAGGATTTTGAACAATTAATGCTTTAGATGGTTGTCTATTCAATATGTATACATATGTGGCTACTACCTTTGCCCAAAAATTCTTTGAAAGTTTCTTTTTTATCAACAAGCACTTAGCCATGGATATTATAAGCTTTTTCTTCCTCATACTCACCCCATTTTATTGAATAATGTATGGAGCAATGAATTGGTTTTAAATTCCTACATCAACACAAATTTTTTAAAATGAATTTGAGGTATACTCAAATCCATTGTTAGACCTTAAAGTCTTTATTTTTTGGCCTAATTAGTCTAAATATAGGCCTTAAACCTTAAGGATATAGCTGAGACTTTAATTTTTGCTTTAAGAAAGAAAATTCAGCAAAACCTTTTAGGATCATTTATAAAGATAATGAAATACTTATTTTCATTAAATGATCCAATACTTATTGGTTAACACAAGATTAAGAAGATTTTGGCTAATATTAAATACATACAAAACATTATAGATGAATTTTGTACCTGAATAAGTATAGATGATAATAATGTCACTCTTTTTAACTTAATAAAGATGTTTAGTGCTAATCTTATCCTTAGAGGTATGTAAACCATCAAGAGACCTAAAAACATCAAGGTTTAGAGACATTATTTATGTAGACCCTATCAACAAGCCAAGTCTCACAATCCTCATTAAAGGTGCTATAGGTTACAACAAAAAGTTGTTATTCAAGGGGTTGCTCATCTCATGCCATGTGAGCTTTTGATTTAAATTGCTAATCATGTTGTGGCTAATTATGTTTCTTCTTTCAAATCATCTTAGAATGGTCGTTCATGTTACAATAATTATAGGGTACATTAAGTGTTTTCCAAAAACATTTGTTCAAATGATTAGTCCTACTACTATTTTCATAGAAAGGATATAATTTTTTTTCCCATTAGATATACTATCCTTATCTTTTCTGCCATGCTTTGTTCCTTGCTTCTTTTTCTTTTTTGTTGAGCTTTTTACTTGTGCTTGACTTGGAAAGAACTTTCATCAGTCTTTTTATCTTACGAGTCTTCTCTATACTTAAGCTTAAAAAGCATTTATCAATTCAACCAAGGTTATGGTATTAAGGTCCTTTGAATCTTCCAAAAAAAAAAAAAAGATTTTAGATTCAAACTTCTTAAGTATACTAACAAAAACCTTTTAAACAATATTTTGTTTGGGAAATCTTAACCAACATTCCTAATTTAATTGACAACCTTAAGCAATTTGTCACTGTCTTCATTGATAGTTTTAGATTCCTTTATTTAAGTAACTTAAACTCTCTTTTAAGATTCAGTTGTTGTATATTCCTAATCTTTAATCTACCTTCAAACTCATCTTTTGATCTCTCTCATGCTTCCTTAGTTGTATCACAAGTCATAATATTGTTAAAGATAAATTTAGCAATGACTAAGTGAATACAAGTCAAAGTTTTATATTTATCAGAAGTATTTTCTTATGTTTTCTTTTATCATAATTCATAGACTTTTTTGAATTTTATTGCTCTAATACTAGATATTATCATTACAAAGGCAAAAAGATCAAATTACAACTAGAAACCTTCTTGTTTAATACAATAGAAACAAGAACAATACCAGAGAAGATTAAAAGGTGTTGGCTTTGATTTGGATGATAAAAGTAAAGATTACAAGGTAGTGGTTTTGGCAAAATTGACTAAAAAATAATGGCTTTTTCAATACCTTAAATTACCAACTCTTTTCCTTGAAATAAGACACTTACAAGACAATCCTAGGTGCTATTAAGAAAGCAAAGAATTGTGTTGCTTTAAACAACATGCTCTTTGCAAATGGAACTTTGCTTTGGGGGGCTAGGATTTATAGGCATAAGGAAACTTTTGGAAAATGTCTTAGCATTTGATATTGCTTATGAGACTTTTAAAAAGGATTGAATTTCCACAAAAGCTACTCACTAGGTCTTATAAATATAACATCTTAAAGATTATAGGTTCATTAGCTTATTTTGAGTATCATGATAATGAGGATAATTTGATAGCGAGACCTTAACATATTAAATGCTATAGCATATGAATGATGAAAGAGTTTATTATAGCCAACTCATAGGTCAAGACATGGATTCTTGAACTAATAGGCAAATGATGATGGGTTTATGGATTTGAAGGTAATGGAGATGAGATTTTAGTGGCAAAAGATAAGATTATAGTGGTGCTGAAGATAAGTTTTTGTATGATAACAAGACCCAAAGGACTTATATTGAGAGTTTAATTTTGCTTGATAAAGAAAGCAAAGCTGTCTCTTTAAAGGAACCTACCCTAAATGCCAAACCTCTCTCTTTATGGTTTGATTCCTTTCTATCACTAGTATTTAAAAGTATTTCATTGGTTTTATTTATATTAATGGAATTTATGCTTTACTGGCTACAATAACATTGTGTTTTTTTTATCATATAGGAGCACTTATATGAAGAGAAAAAGGAAATGAGAAAAAGGATGACAATTGATTAGAAGACATATTTAAAACATCTCACCAAAGAACTAGTGCCTAATCTCATATGAAGCCGCCTTGGTAGTGTAATAAACCAATCAATTATTTTGTACACACGCTTCTCCCAATCCTATAAATGAGCTCAGTATGTCAAGCCCACCTTCTAATAATGACATGCAATAATGAAGTTCCCTACTTCTCCCTAGGATCTACTAGTTTGTGATATTGAGAGGAGGGGTGAATCAGTATCACCATAATTCGCAATTCGCAGGTAAGTGAACAACTTCAATGTCTTCTTCGAAGCGAACTCTTTCTCAGACTTGACTAAGGTAGATCTATTGCTACCTACTAATCACAATAGTCCCCAAAATCACCTTTCAGACACCTTGCCTAATTGACAATACGAATGTTCTTGTTTAGGTCTTCGTTAGGTTATGGGTTAGCTGATACTTTACCTGCGTTTACAACTCAATTCAAAGCATAGAACGTAAAGCAAATTAAGGACACACGAAATTTACGTGGTTCCGTCAATGTGACGTACATCCACGATGGTAGGGACTCTCCCTCTACCGAGACTACCCACTATACTTGAGAATTCAGGTTAAAATGGATGTCTTTAATTTTTTGCTCCTTTCACTATTGCAATTACTAAGCAAGTACAATACAAAGAGTGTCACTTATTGTGTCTACCCTTCTTCTAGCTTGTCTTGCCTCTGTTGAATTGAAAGGTTGCTTCACTGTCACTTAAAAGTTCACTACAACACTCTCTAACCTCTCTTGAAGAAGTCTGGAAATACGTTGAGTTCTTTCTTCTCTGCGTTGTCTCACACAATTCCTACTTTCACCGTCTTACGGTCTCACCTGTCTCCTTGCCCCACGATCTCACTGTCTCACAGCTCACCTGTCTGTTTCTCTCTCTCTTGCTGTCCAGCCGGATTTCTCTCACTTACAGCTGGATTTCTCTCACCGTCTTACCGGATCTCTCTCTTACCGCCGGATTTCTCTCTCTTTGTCCACCCCTCTTTGGCTGTTCCAGATTTTCTCTCTTTTTCCCTTATTTGGCCGTGTTTTCTCTCTTCTTCCCGTCGACTCCTCTGGTCTGGCCGTCTCTCTTGTGTTTTGGCTGACCACCCATGTTCTTTCGATGACAGCTTCACTCTCTTCTTTGGGTGTATTTTGAACGTATCAGTGGTGTCCAGTTTTCTCCCCTTTTTGGTCCTCTTTTCTCCTTCGCCCGACAATAGCTCCGATTTGGCCGTATATATATTTTTCTCTTTTTCACTCCTTCGTCCGATGAATTCGTTTTCTCTCTCTTCTTCTTTTCTGATGGCTACAATTTTCCTTTTCTCTTCTTCTTCTCGTCGATGGCTCTTCTCTCTCTTCCAAGTGTTTTCTCTCTCTTTGTCCGACGGCTGCTCCTCTTCTCCCTTTTTTGCTCTCTTCGTCTGTCGGCTACTGTTCACTCGACGGCTACTATTCACGACAGCTACTCTTTTCTTTTGCAGGTAGTGTTCTTCTGTGTAAGGTTTGGTGTTTTGCCGTGTATTCAATTGTGTTGGTCTTGCCCTAATTTTGTATCTTTATATATTCTCTTCCATGAAACCCTAATAGGGCTTATGCGGCAGATTTACGTTCTTGCCCTTACGCGGCAAATTTACTGTTTTGCCCTTCCATGTAGCTTTTACCTTCTTGTCCTTCCATGTGGCTTTTCTTTCTTGCATACTTAAACCTAGTTGACAACAATTACAACCCACACAAGGCTGTGGGAACAACAAATAAACACACAAGTTTAAAGTATAAAACCTTGAGAAAATAAAGATGTAAACTAGATTCTCTAATTATGGAAGCTGTAATTGCAATCACAGCAGTTAGTAATTTTCATAAGTATCACATTTATGTTGTATTGCAGATAAATACACGAAAACCATTATATATAAGAAGCATATGTTTGACATTTTGCTAGGCTTAGGTATGAAGAATTCATTGGAGTTGTGACATATAACATTTAACTATATTTGATCCATTCATGGTTATAAAGGTTTCCAATAATTTGTCACATAGGGCATACCTTATTCTCATTTGGTTTTTGTAAATGCTTTGATTTATAACATTATTTTTTAATCAAAAATTGGTTATTCAATTTCAGAGGAATATTGTAAATTTTTTTTTCATTAACAATAATGTTTAGTAAAAATAATGATAATCTACTCATGTTATTATAATATTATTAGTGATTGGAGTATTAGGACCTTTGACATATACTAAAGTAATAATTTGTGTAGTATGGAATTGATGCATTAAAAAAAGAACAATTTATCACTATGAGAAAAATACATAAAAAAATAGAATTTAAACCTAATTACATCATTTAATAAAAAAATACCAAATAATACTAATAAAAGAAAATTATAAATAATTAATTACAAGAAAAATAATCACAAAAAGAAGTTAAAAGAAAAAATTTTCTCACAATAAATTAATTTTCAATGTTTACACCTAACTATTTTATTTAAAAAAAGTAAAAAACATGGTATTTTCAAGCCTACATTTCCCAATCTCATTCACTTCCCAATACACCTACCTCCTTATTGTTATCTCATTCACTTACTTACAGCAATGCAACAAGTTAAACCAGTCCTAAAAGATAATGACGTTTTTTAATGTATTGAGTTAAGAATCATTTTGGATGAAACACCTTCTAAACAAAGTGATATATAAAAAAATTCATACAAGTTTGTGTAAAAAAATGAAATTTAAATATTAAAATTAAGACTCATGTTATAATGGTTTGTTTACAATAAGTTTGTGTAAGAGTTCTAGTGTTTCAATAAAAGCATTATTACAACTATTATTCAAACACAAAAATTTGGGGGCAAGTTTTGGTTCCAATTATATCTAAGTAAGAAGATTCACACAAAGAATCTATACTTCCAATTTAAACCAAGAATTATTCAATTTTTCAATTTTCACAAATGAGTGATCATTATATCTTTAAATAAAACTATATATCTATCATTATTTAAGAAAACATAAAATTATTATTGTTAAATTTTAAAATTACTTTATTTTTTATTTAAATTAATTTTTAACTAGTTAATAGGTAAGAAAATTGAAAAAAGAAAATTGTTTGCCTTCTCATGCCAACTCTTGGCAAACTTAAATGCAACTGGACTAGGTCTTTTATAATTAGTTGTCATTATATGTAGAGTCGTTAGCTGTTTTCTTATGGCAATCTCGAATAGACTAGCACCAGTTGACTCACTTTTTTATAGATTGTACAAGAATTAAGCAATGTTAAGTAAAAAAGGCACTTACCTAATGCCTCAAGTATAGCTTCAACAATACATTTACCTGTTCAGTTTAACCATCATTTTAGGGATGAAAGCTTGTGGAGAAGTTGAACTCAAATCTCATTATTTTGAACAACTTCATGCAAAGTCTTCCAGTAAAGTAAGTGTCTTTGTTGTTAACAATCATCTTTAATATGTCCTAGTATTTCACCACATGGTTGAAAAATAGGCATGTTGCATCTTTGGCTGTAAACTTTGTGGGAACAGTGATGAACAAACCATATTTGTTAAATTGGTTCACAATTACCATTATGTTGATGTATACATTAGACTTCGGTAGACATGTGATGAAATCCATTGAAACACTCTCCCAGGGCTTATCTGGAATAAGTAAAGGTTTTAGTAATCCTGATGGCTGGTGTTGTTCCACTTTGTCTTATTGACATACAAGAAAAATCTTTACATAGAGCTCATTGTCATCTAGCATTTGGGACCAATAATATGTTCGCTCTACAAATACCAACGTTGGATGTGTACTTGAATGTCTTACCCATTTTAAGTCATAGCACTATTTAAGAATAGCCATCCTTAATCCATGCCACTTTGGCACATAAACTCTATTATCTTTGGTAATGAGTACTCAATTCTTAAGCCAAAATCAACATGTCTTCTATTACTCTCCCACTCCCTCAAATTCTTGGCTTATGGATCATGCTCAAGTCCCTCATTGACTTATGATGGTAACTAATTCCGCCTTTTTACTTAATGTATCAGCCACCAAATTAGCCTTACTTGGCTTATGCTCTATCACAAAGTAGAATTCCATCAAGAAAGCTTCTCACCTTCCTTGCTTTAGTGTTAACGTTTTCTAGTTAAGGAAATAGCTTATGGCAACGTTCTCAGTCTTTACAACAAACTTAGATGCTAACAAGTAGTGTTTCCAAGTTTGCAAGTAATGCACCATTACAGTCATCTCTTTCTCTTAGACCATATAACAGCACTCAACATCGTTTAACTTGCAGCTCTCATAAGCAATGGGATGCTCCTCTTACATTAAAACACCATTAAGTACAAAATTAGAAGCATCAGTGTGTACCTCATATGGCTTAGTATGGTCAAAAAAGGTCAATATTAGTTCCTTCGCTACTACTTACTAAAGCATCTCAAATGCTCTTTGGCACTTAGCATCCCAATTGCATGTT
>CM038606.1:3210123-3253975 GCA_021533255.1 Ceriops tagal | reverse complement strand
GGTAAGCTGCCACTTTCTCTTGCAAACCTCTCTCATTTACAGTTTCTTGACGTTTCTGAGAACCATCTTAGTGGAACAATTCCACCGGCTCTTGCCCTTCTTACCAATCTTACAAGTATGATTTTGGAGGACAACTACTTCACGGGTGCCATCCCTTCTGAAATCGGAAGCATGACAAAACTTGTGAAGCTGATCTGAGCAATAATTATCTGGACGGCACCATCCCTCCCAGATTGGGAAATCTCAATTATAACAAAATCAGCGGTCTCATTCCTCAAAAGTTGGGAAATTTGAAGCGGTTGACTTGGTTGGATCTCAGCCTTAACATCCTCATCGCCCAATTCCTTTCTCTCTATGCCAATTGACCAATTTGACCTACCTTTTTCTCCATTCAAATCTTAGGTCCCATACCAAGAGTTGTGGGAAATTTGAATGCTCTGATTTTCTTAGACCTTACCGACAACACATTATTTGGTAACATCCCGTCAGAGTTGGGATGTTCGAAGAATTTGGAGGTGTTGGCATTTAGTAATAATAGTCTCACAGGCCCAATTCCATTATCTCTATTTAATGCCACCAATTTAGCCAAATTAAACCTTGCTAAAAATCAAATTAACTTTTCTATTCCCTCAAACTTGAGCAACGTGAAAGCTTTGGATTTCTTGGATCTCAGTCATAACAAGCTCACTAGACCAATTCCTTTGTCTCTATGCCAATTGACCAATTTGACCTACCTTTCGCTCCATTCAGTCCCATACCAAGAGCGGTTGAAAAATTGACTATCCTGACTCATCTTAACCTTTCCTATAACAGAATTTTCAGCGAAATTCCGACTCAAAGTTCCTACATCTTCAGCAAGACCTCTCCATAAACAAAATGAGTGGATCCATTCCTTCTGAAGTTATGGCTATGGGGAAATGGCAACATGGAACTGGATGTCAATTGCCCTCAACCCCATCAATCATTGCCTCCATACCCAAGTAAAGGTATTGAACAGGACTTGAGAGTGTACCTTCCCATTTTCTTGTTCCTTGCACCCTTGATGATTCTTGGAAGCATATACCTTTTCTTTTGTCTTCGCCAGAAAAAGAATTCCCAACGAGAGGCAACAGCATTGAAGAATGGAGACTTATTCTCCGTATGGAACTACGATGGCAAAATTGCATTTGAAGACATTATTAAAGCAACTGAGTACTTCGACATCAAGTATTGTATTGGGACTGGTGGTTATGGCAAGGCACAACTTCCGGCAGGCAAAGCAGAAGAGCCTGTTTTTGACAAATGTTTCAGGAATGAGGTCAAAATGCTAACAGAAATCCGCCACAAGAACATTGTCAGACTTTATGGATTCTGCTTGCATAGACGTTCTATGTTTCTGATTTATCAGTACATGGAAAGAGGAAGCTTGCTGTATGCCCTAAGGAATGATGTTCTAGCGGTGGAATTGGACTGGACCAAAAGGTTCAACATCATCAAAAGCATTGCTTTTGCTTTATCTTACTTGCATCATCATTGCAACCCACCAATTCTTCACAGGGACATTTCGAGCAGTAACATTCTCTTGAAGTCCGAGTTGAATACCTTTGTATCTGACTTTGGCACTGCTAGATTTCTTTATCCGGATTCATCGAATCAAACTGTCCTCGTCGGCACTCATGGTTATATTGCTCCAGGTCAACGTTTCTTCTTCTAATATTAACCAAACTTCTGATGCCATTAGAATACAAAGTTCAAATTAACAATATTGAATCCTATAGGCTTTTTCTATTGTTTCAATTTGTTGTATTGTTTATCTCGTAAGACAGAGCAATATGGTATTTGCTAATGGCCTCTTCCTTTGTTTAATTTTCCTGAATTCAGAGCTTGCTTACACCATGACCATGAACCAAAAATGCGATGTTTACAGCTTTGGGGTTGTGGCTCTAGAAACCATGATGGGAAGGCATCCTGGAGAACTGCTTTCGTCATTAACGCGACCATGGGATCAAGAAATGATGTTAGAAGATGTGCTGGATCCACGTCCCTCACCACCCCGCAATCGTTTGGTTGATCAAAACGTGGCTCTTGTAGTCACATTGGCTTTAGCTTGCCTGCGTTCCGGCCCAAAATCACGGCCAACAATGCAGAATATCTGCTGGGAACTTGTTGTTCGTCGGCCACCACTGCCCCTTTCTCTGCATGCAATATCACTGCGACGTCTGATGAATCAGGAAATATATAGGGTGGACCAAAACTAGAAAGAAAAGGCATCTCATAAATGGAGCAGAGGATGCCAGTAAATTTATATCGCTGGAACTCTACACACGGTGTTGGAGCAGAATTAGATGAAAATTATGAATATGTAATAAATGGTCGTGTTGTCTGGGTAACCCGTATAATTTCTTTCTGTTTTTTTCTTCAAAGCCCGAGGATAAGGTAAAGTAACAAAATAATGATGACATTTTCTACATAGAATTTTGCAAAAGGAAAGTATAAGGTTTTCCACTTGCTTATAGAAACATTTTTTAATGATGACTTTTCATTGTTCTCAATTGAAGAGGTTGATGTCCTTGTTGGAGCAATAAGAAAGTCAAAAATTATGTCAAGTTTTGGCTCTAATCCAAGTATGATAGTTTATATAAAGAGTTTGTACTTCTAACATAGAACAAGAATTTTTAATATTTTGATTTTTGTAAGAGGGTAATTATGATATTTGTGAATAAAATTAAAAGTCTATTATTATTTAAGTAGATAAAAAGAAAGTTAATTTTTAAATTTTAAAGTTATTTTATTTTTTTAAACTTATTTTTTAATTATTTAATAAGTAAAAAATCGAACAAAATTGATTTTTTTAAATTAATCTAAATTTTTGTTTTAATTTTAAATTTTAAAATGATTAAATCAAAAACTTCAATTGGGTTCAATTTTATGGTCAACAAAATAAATATGGGTAAGACTTATTATTACTAGAATTTCCTAATTAATGCAACTAGACATTAAAATGAATTTTTGTAATAGTGAATAAATGACAACTTGAGTTATATCTAAATTACAAGATGAGCAACTAAAAAATTTAAAAGACAAAAAATATAGCTTTTTAATTTATTGGTAAGAACTATTAGTTCTACCTTAAAGTGAACTTAAGTTATGTCTATGATTTCAAATTTATGAAATAAACTTTAAATCTCAATTAATTTCACATATGATGGTAATTAATATTATATATAGAGAGAATAGCTTTTATATAAGTTATTTACTAATAGTGATGTAAGAATTATAAAATAACATGAAATTCATAAATATTTAATTCAATTCTTATTTTATTTATTTTCATAAATTTTAATTTGAAGTCATCTAATTTTTACAAAACAATTTATAAGATATTTTAAAATTTGTACAACAAAAATTACTTTGGACATTATTAATACTAAGATAATTTTGCAACAAAAAAAAAAAGCTAACATGTAAAATAATAATAATAATAACAAGTATATAATGAAAATTTAATTATTAAAAGCAAAATTTGAATTTTCTAGCACCTGATCCCGTTTGAATCCCCCACTTGTTAATGTAACGGACTCACCGCATAGCGCACTTTATGGGTATTTCACTATTTTGCTGCGCTTTACAGATGGCCGCTACGTGACTTTTAAGATAAAAAAAGAGAAGGCTAAAGAAGTAAGCTTGGTTAAAAGAAAAATGCACTGGCCACTGTGCTTGAGAGACAGCTTACTTAAAAATTTACTCGAGATAATATAAATATTAGTAGTAAAATTTTGACGTAAAAATTTATGAAATTTAATACGTAGATTTTGGCCCCCTTTCAAGCCAAAACAAAAAAAATAAAAAGATAGGACCTCCAAGAGCATGAGCATGAGAAAACAAATGCACAACAATAAGTAAAAATGCATACAGCATTGCTGACTGCCGAACTAATAATTTCCATGGGCCAAAACTGTATGGTGTGATAATTTCCCATCACATCTGCTTGCTCTCAAAGGCTTCTCGTGCGTAACGGCTGTAGTTTCCATTCCAGTTTGACATCATATACATCAGGCAGAAGAAAGAATACGGAAAGTGATATCATAATTTGTCAATTATAAAACATACGCGCACTTGCGCACACATATATATATATAAAGAGAAGTTGTATATTTATTAATTACATAAAAATATGTTAAATCATAGTTAAACTTCCACTATGGCAGACTAACATTTTTTTTATATATATCATTAAAAAAAATAAAATAAAATGTATAAGGTTCAATTTTTTTTTTTTTGAGTTGAGTATAAGGATTAAGATTAACTTAAAAGAATTCTAAAACTTCCTAAAAGAAATAAAAAGGAATAAAAAATCAATGAGGTCATCAAAAGATGATATAGCTACATTTATTAACTTGAAAAAAAAAAAGATTGTGTTAACTTTGTGAAAGTCACCAAATAGCAATTTAATTAATTAAAAAGTAAAAAAAAAAAGTCTATAATATATTCATGTTCATCTAAAAATCTTATTAAATATAATCTAATCATTAGAATTTTATTTTTCAACTGACAATCATTTTTGTGGCGTTCTTGATGTGTCCCATATCGGTTTTGAGGGGGTCTTTAGGCTGTTTATAAGGGTTGGGTCAACCCTCCATTCTTGAACTAACTTTTGTAGTGGAATTACGGTTCAATCCCTTATCAGGTGGTATCAGAGCCAAACCTTAGAGGATTGGTGGACATATGTACAAAGGTTCCCTGCCACTGTGTTGATCGCCGACTGAGGCAGCACGGGGACGTGCAATTTAAAAGGGTCGGGAATGATGTGTCCCATATAGGTTCTGAGGGGATCTTTGGGCTGTTTATAAGGGTTGAGTCAACCCACCATTCTTGAGCTAACTTTTGTGGTGGAGTTAGGGTTCAATCCCTCATCAGTTCTCAAACCATTTTCTTCTTTGTTTCTTTTTTTGGTTCAATGATTGCAATTCTCTAAATCCCACCACAATGCACCAAATTTCCCTCTCTCTAAAATTCTTTGATTTAATTTTCTAAACCCCACGATAGTTCCCGGTTAATAGATTCATGGCGCTTGGTAAGGCTGCACCGCAGCCTTTACCGATTGGTGAAGATGATGTTTATGCCATATAGGTGCTTGGGAAAGGAACTCCAGTTGATTGGCCCCGGAATTAATTTGACTCTATCTAGGAATGTTGGAAGATATGGCATTAGTTGGATCAATGGCAGTTGGTGTTGGCATATCCAGCAGAGATTTGATTGCCCTAGGGTTCTGAGTACCAAGGAATTAGCTGACAAATCCTCATTGGACGATATAGCCTTATTTGGAATGTTTTGCAGGCATTTGTAGCCATGGATTCTACGATTATGCAATCCTAAATTTTTTGCTAGTCAAACTTGTTAAGCAACGGTTGTTGATGATGCATTTGCCAGCTCTTTATAAGAATCCAGCGTTATAGAGTCTGTTGCATGTTGAGTTGCAAATGAGTTGGTAGCTCTCTCTTCACAACGTTGAGATCTAGATTCAATGCAAATGCTAGCCCGTTGAATTGGAGAAGCTCTCCAGGCATCCCCATAACACAAATGTGGGCCCTAATTTGTTTCAAAACCCACAGAATTTTCTGTTAGTAAGTTGTAGTCTTTTTATACACGACCTAGACATCCGCAATAGTAGAAATTGAAAGCATTTCATATTTGAAGTCATCCATGAGACACAGAAGTGCAAATGTTGCCCTCGGCATCCTTTTTCCCTCGTTGTCAACGTTAAAAAGAGTATCAATTGGGTTGCCTAGTGCCTCTGCTGTGTTCGTACACATTGTCTTGAGAGGGAGCCAATCCAAAAATGAACAAAGAATAAACTGGCTTTTTTTCCGTTATTTTTTTTTTTAAGGATTAGGTCCTACTTGTCCAAAGATTATGGTGCATTGTCAAGAACAAATTTTTTTATCTTGGTCACTTTCAGAATTGAAAGCTACAAAGTTTATCATCTAGTGTTTATGCAAAGATTCCTTAAGGCAAAATGTTCCCTTACTAATATCCAACAGAGATTTATGCGAAAATAAAACATACTTAATTGTTGCAGGCGATAAGTTGGTGTATTTTCAGAATTGCTTTCTAATTTGTTTAAAATATTTTTGTATAATAGGTTCTTTGATAGAATAATGGAAAATCAAAAGAAGGGAAAAAAAATTTTTCATACTAGAAAAAGTGATGGACCTTTGGTATTTATAGAAGTAGTTGGTTTAGCGGTTAAAAACATGACCATTTAAATAAATGGTTCTAGGGGACACAACTTTTCTCTTTTTCTTTTATCATTTATTGTAAAACAACATATAAGATAATTATTTGATATCTTTTAAGTAATTACCCTTTGGTCTAATGGTCATAACCTTTAGGTTATATCCTAAAGATCATGAGGTCTGAAATCCACCAAACACCATTATCGTGTATTACTAAATAGACACAACAAATAATTGTTTCAGATAGTTAGACTAGTGGTTGTGTGGTGCCTCTTTGGTTCAAATTTGAGAAGGCATAAGTTTTCATTTCTTCCTTTTTTATTTTGAAAATCCAATAATCACTCGTTATTTCAAAATATAAATAATATAGTGGATCCTTAGCAATTCTAATAGTCATTTGCATAAATAAAAGTATCTTCTTGAACCTTTACATAGTGAAAAGTACATTATAGTAAGTTTAAATCATATAATAAATAAGTTTTGAAGTAACTATTCTTATTGACAAGTTATAAAATCAATTCACACAAATGACTGTACACTATTGTACTTCTCTTTTTAAATAATTAACATATTAAAGGTTATTATGTCCATATCCTTTTCATGAATGTTTTAAACCCCTTTAACTTGTTGGAACAGCTTAAATATTTCATATTTATATAGGCAGATTGAGGTGTTCGCTATGAAACATCCTTTTAAGTTTGTTAAAAGTCTTATAGATTCATCCTTCCAATTTACTAAAACAAAGAACTATATGACCTTGAGATGGAAATAAATTGATTATAATGTTTCAATAACATTAATGATGTACTTTGACTCATTAAACTCAAGATTTAACATTATATCAAACATTGCGTTGAGTTTCCATCATTAGTGATTTGTATTTATGGGCTTGAAACCTATCCCTCTTGATGTCTTATTCACCATATCTCTTTTTAATCCTTTTGTTAAAGGATTAGTCATATGTTGACTTGTTCTCACAAAATCAATCATGTTTACTCCATTTGTAATCAAGTCTCTCACATAGTTGTGTCTCAGTCTAATGTGTCTTAACTTACCATTATATATTTAACTATATGCTCTTACTAGAGTCATGACACTATCATAGTGTATACTAATGGGTGCAATTGGTTTTTCCTATAAAGGAATCTTATAAAGCAAATTCCTTAATCAATCTACTTTTTTACTTGTTGAAGCTAATGTTATAAATTTTGTAGTTGTTGTAAAATCTATTATACATGTTTATTTTTTAAAATCCCAAGAAATTGCACCCCTACCAAGTATAAAGATCTATCCATTAGTTGAAGTATGATCTTTTTTATCAGTGATCTAGTTGGTATCTAAATATCCTTTTAAAATAGAAGGGTAACCAATATAACTTATACCATAATTCATTATTTTCTGTAGGTATTTTAAGATTCTACATACTTTATGCTAATGTATGTCACTAGGATTAATTGTATACCTACTTATTTTGTCAATTGAATAGGCTATGTCTAGACATCCTATTACCTTGGCATATTGCAGTTGGCATACTAGACTTCCAACATTCTTAGTGAAATTCATGTTAGGATTAAATGGGGTAGAGGCTGGAATATAGTCAAAATGATTAAATTTACTAAGAACTTTTCCAATATAATGGGATTGAGATAACATTATGCTTTTTTGATCTCGTAAACTTTTGATTCCAAGGATGACATTTGTCTCACCCAAGTCTTTCATATCAAAGTTACATGACAAAAACTTTTTGGTAACTTCAACTTGTTCGAAGTCAGTCCTAAAAATTAACATGTCGTCTATATATAAACAAATAATGACACCTCTTCTTTCTTCAAACTTGCTATAAGCATATTTGTATGATTCATTAATTTTGAATTCATTAGCAAGTAACATTTGATCAAATTTTTGATGCCATTGCTTAGGTGTTTATTTTAGTTCATACAAGGATTTAACTAATTTACATACCTTTTTCTTTTGACTAAGCACAACAAATCCTTCAAGTTGTTCCATGTGTACTTCTTTTTCTAATTCACTATTTAGAAATGTTATTTTTACATCCATTTGATAAATTACTAGGCTATGAATTGAGAAAAGTGTAATGAGAAGCCTGATTGTGGCAATTCTAGCCACTGGTGAGTATGTATCAAAATAATCAATACTATACTTTTGAGTAAAGCCTTTTTCAACTAGCCTAACTTTAAACTTATCAATGATTCCATTAACCTTCCTTTTCTTTTTGGAAATCCATTTACATCCAATTGGCTTTGTACTAAGTGGGAGGTCTACTAATTTCTATGTTTTATTACTCATAATTGAATTCATTTCATTATTTACTACTTTCTTCCAAAACACAACATCTTGTAATTTCATCATTTTACTAAATATCTTAGGATCATCTTTAATATTGAAGCAATATGAATTTGATTATTCATCAATTCTCTTGTTCCTTTTACTAAGAATATAAAGTAATTAGAACCATAAGATTTTTCTTTCCTTGCTTTTTTGCTTCGACAAAGTTTAATGACTTCATCATTTTCATTTCCATTGGCCAATGCCTCATTTTCTTTATCAAGAACTTGTTTCTGTTCTAAAATTCTAAGAGTATAGGTGAACTTATTTTCATAAAAAAATAACATCACTTGATTCTATGATTGTGTTAACAGATATTGAGATGTTAGGCTATATGACCATGAATCGATAGACCTTGCTATTGTGAGTATATCCTAAGAAGAGACACTTAATTCCCTTTTCATCCAAATCTTCCCTTTTGAGTTTAGGAATTCAAACAATTGCTCTGTAGCCCTAAAGTCTTAAGTAATTAAGCTTTGGTTTCCTTTTATTCCAAAACTTATATAGGGTTGTTTTATTCCTTTTTATTGGAACTTTATTCAAAATGTGACATACTGTGAACAATGGCTTACCCTAAAATCCATGGCTTAAGTCTGAATTTGACAACATAACATTGACCATTTCCATCAATGTTTGATTTTTATGTTTATTAACACTATTTTGTTGTGGTGTATAAGGAGCAATTGTGTAATGAATGATTCCCACAAACTTAAAGAATGCAATGTCATAATATTTTTTTCCTTTATCAAATCATAAGCACTTAATAACAGATCCACATTATAACTCAACTTCAAATTTATATATTTTGAAATTTTCAAGAACTCCAAATTTTTATGTTTGACAGTGTAGTAGATGTCAAATATTGACTCGCTTATTGCATTCAAGATGTATCCTTTATATATCTCATCATCTATCTTTCATTTTTTTCTCTTCCTAGTATTGACAATAATCTCATTTTCTGACTCTTTTTGTCTTGTAATATTAAGACCATAAGTTACTTGTAATGACACTAACAAAAAGTAAATTTCCTCTATTAGATCTTACTAATTTCATATAATTAGAAATTAACTCTTTCAATGTATTAGCCATAGTATGAGAAGATTTTGCCTTAAAATTATTTATGCAAAAATGAGGTTATATTAAAAATTGAAAGAAATTGCTTTAAGTTGTGTATCTGATTCCCTCATAGAATAAAATGAAGTACATTTGACTGTAAATTGTACTACTAAAATAAAGCCCTTGAGAAGTTAATGTATTTTCAAAATTACTTTTTAATTTGTTTATAATATTTCTATAGTAATATTATAAAAAATAAGATTTTTGATAGAATAAGGGAAGATTAAAAGAAGGAAGGAAAATTTTCATATAAGAAAAAGTGGTAGATCTTTGATATTTAAATAAATGACAAACTATTTTTAATTAAAAATCACCTTGATCCAACAGTTAAAAGATAGGACTATTTAAATAAATGGTTATACCTAAAACAGTTACTTGTGTAACAGTGATAACTTTTAGGTTCAGGTACCAAGTTTCCATTTCTTCCTTTTTTTTCCATTTTGTAAATCCAACATCTAGCTCTTTAGCCTCCATCAAATTCTGTGGTTTCCATACCAATTTCATTGTATTTAAGAGAGCTTGTGCATTAAAAGGCTTATACGTCTAGAGGGTTCCCAATAAACAATATAAGGTGTTTGTCTCTTCCTCGTTTTCAAAGCTATTATCCATTATTACTTCCTCTATAGAAAGGATCACTGACTTGCAAATTATAATGAAACTCTTAAAAGGAAAACACTTCGAGGATAAACATGCTAATATGAATATGGCTAGTGCTTATTGTAGGATAGAGCTCCACACTTCGAACAAAATTAGTTGTGGGTTGTGAGATCAGGCTTACCTTGAGATGTTGCATAACAACTAAGTAGAAATGACAGAAGAAAGGGAAGAAGAAAAAAAAAACAATGAGATGTTGGGGGCTTTCCATCTTCTTCTTCCCAACGACATCATATTGTTCAAGATATTGGTGAGATTACCAATAGTGGATGTCATCAGTTGCACCTCCGTTTGCAAACAATGGTACACTCTAATCAAAATCCAACATTTCTTCTTAACGCACTCTTACTTTTCTTCAAAATCCTACCCTTCGATCTTCCTCTATCAGTATGATTACACCTATAGAAGTAATTTCTTGTCTTCTTATTGTAACCCTTGATCTTTTAACTGCTACAACACTATCCCTTTCCTATTCCTCTCATCACCTTGCTACTTAGATATTTTAGGGCATATCCATGGCTTGTTCTAGCTTTCCAAATATGATGGCAGTGGTACAAAAAGTTATAAGTTTTATTGCTTGTGGAATTACCAGGTGTTGATTTTAGCATATTTGAGGTGTTTTTATGATACCCCTAAATGCCAATTCCTTCTGCTCAAATAGGACAGTTGGTGAACAATAGGTTTTGTTAAGGAAGCAAAGTATTGCTCTATTAGTGGCAAAGGGCGCTTCGTCGAAGGAGTGTTGCATTGGGTGTCATATAACTATTTTGTTTTGGTGTTTGATATTGCTCATAAGACTTTTAAGAGGATGGGATTGTCATTGGAGGTGTTTAGTTTGTCTTGCCAATATAACATTTTAGGGATAAAAGGCTTATTAGCCTTTTATGACCATGATTATGCTCTTTCGAATGAGGAATCTCCACATAACAATTGCTATAACATATGGGTAATGAAAGAGTATGGAGTGGCCAATTCATGGGTTAAGATATGGACTCTTGATCTGATGGGTAGCAAATTTTTACGATTTTATGGATTTTAGGACTAAAGGGATTAGAGATCTTAGACATGGCATTAGATCACATATTGATAGCATCTATGCTTATACTAAGCCTAATTATGCTTAACAAAGAAAGTGGAGTTGTCTTATATAAAGAACCTATCTCAAATGTCAATCCTCCCTTTGGTTTGGTTCCCTTCATTATATGTAACAGTATGTCATTAGTTTTATATATATGTTATACATACTTTATTGATTACACGAGTGTTGTGTGTTTTGTGGTAGTCTTCACCTATATAAAGGGAAACAAAAGGAAATGAAAATTTATTAAAAGCCAAATAAGATGAAGATGATGTCAACGAGCATTTTCCCTTACCCATTCCTTTTACATCATCTTGTTCTTAAAAGTTCAATTGTCATTTTGACACGATCTTCCTTTCCATGCTCTACCCTTGTTCTCTAATACACTCGAACAAAGCAAAGGTTTGTATTGCCTCAAGAGGTGGTCTAATTAGAGAATCATTTCCAAATGATTATTAGGTGATTGATGATTTGAATTTTGTGATGTTATTTCACTAATGTCTTCAAAGGAAGAACTATTTGCTTAAAGATTGTTGTTATGGACCTAGTGCTTACTAGAATCCTTGTGTGGATTAATTTATAACACAACGAATGTTTACTTTGCTCCAGATAAACTTCATATAAGCAAGAAGAAAGAATGAATGGAGGGGAAAAAGGGAGATGATCCTTCCTGCATGATTTTAGGATAAGGAAGGCCCAATTATTTTTTTCAACAATGGCATAAGATACAACATGACTTTTCCTTTTTTTTCTTTTCTTGACTTTTGCTAGAATAACCAGCATTGACAGATGATTCCATCTCCACTCCTAGTCCACTTTAGACATCTCATCAAGGAATTCCCATGTTTCTAGCATTTGATCTTATATGAACCCCCGTGGTAATGTAATGAACCCACTCAACTATTTTGTACCCATTCTTCTCTTAGACATGTATATGGGCTTAATATGTCAAACTAGCCCTTTTTTCATGATGATGTGTAATAAACATGTAGGTTTATAAGGGCAAATCTTATAAAAATTAACACTTAATCCAAATGTTGAAAGGAGGGGAACTGGCAATTGTAGTTAGTGTAGCAAGTAATACTTCAAAGATGAATGATACACAACACATGTGTGCTATAAAGGAGAAATAAATTGATTAAAACTTTTATGCATTGGAGGCCTAAGTTTGAAGTTCTGCAAGGCTAAAGTATGAAGAATTTATCGGAAACCCAACACTAAACTCTTTTAAGCCCTAACATGGCATTATGACATATGGTACCAAAACAAGGTTAGCCTCTTGTTTTGCAGTGCATGCTATTAAATTAACTTTGTCTTTATCCTTTCCCTCCTGAAAGTTCCTAACTTTGTCTCGAATGACAAAGAATATCTTGGAGCCATTATCGGATGACTTGCTAACAAGATCAAGGATGCTTCATTTAAGGTTGGTAAAACAATGTATAAGCTAAAATCTTAATGGAGGGAATAACCTGCTCCACAGTGGCGCTAAGGGCTTTTGTAATGTTGCTTGGAAAGTGAACATGTACACCCCTTTGGGTTAAGCTCCTCACATTGTGTTCACCTGTTTTGCCAAGGATGGAGATCAATGTTAGTATTCTTTGTTCCATTATTTGAGTAAGAATTACATTGACAATTAAGGCTTAATCTCAAGTTTTATTTGGGTCAGGTATGCTAATTCTTTTCTGACATTTTGTTTTTGTTAGTTTATAACTTTACATGTAGTTAATGATTTTTCTTGCATATTTTTGCAGGATCCCCTAGCGATCTCCATGTCAATGTTAGCTATACACTCCTTCCAGACAACCAATTAAGCGTTACAATGAAAGCTAAGAATCTTGGCAAGAAGGCAACATCGATGAGCCAAAACCAGAACACTTACTGGAAGCTTAGTGACCACAACAATTGTTATATCCTCACTCATTGGCTTTGGATTTTCAGTGCCTTTTACACACCCATTGATGAGCAGAATGATCCAGTTGGCCAGAAGATGTGCACCATTGGAACTACATATGATTTCAAGAAGAGCCTCAGCCTCGTTAAGGGTAGGATGGACATCATTTTGGGACTTCATATGACACCAACTACATTCTTGATGGAGTATTCAATGGCAAGGTCTAATGAACTGCAATGATATTGTGCATCTACCATTTGCTCGACAAGGATATTGGAATCAACTAGAAATCTCCACAAATGCATCTACCATGCAGTTGTGCACTAGTGGCAAGCTTAACAATGTGAATGGAAAAGGTGGAGCAATGTACAAGGCCAATGTTGTTGTGTGCTTGGAGCCTCATTAGTATCCTGACTCCTATAACCATCCCAAGTGGCCTCAATCTATCATGAGCCCAACAAAGATACTTGCTAAACACCATTTAAAAGTTACAAACTGGTGTAAAAAGCTAACAAGCAAGTGGGTTTGACCCATAGCTCTTGTATTTGATTATGTAACATGTAATCTTAGAAAATCTCTATTCCTTTTATGTAAACCAATTGAATTTGAATAAATCAATTTGAGATTTTTACATGAAAATCGGCTAGTCTCAAATTTTCTCTCAACTAAATCGATTAAAGTATTATAGAAAAAATATCAAGCCCAACAAAAAATTGGGAGTGAATGATTTCATCTTTTATCATTATACGATAAACTAAAATCAAAGAGTAAATAATCTTGGATACAGTGACTTTTATTTTACGAGAAAAAATGTGAGTCAAAGTATAAAAATATAATTTCTTATGCTATTTATTAAAATATAATTAAGTTTGAATTTTTGTGAAATAATTAATACAGTTTCAGATGATGTGGGTAAATTTTCAATTTTTTTTCTTTTATTACTTTTGAATGATTGATATAAATATTAATTCTAATGAAAGATGAGATATAAATTATAATTATAATTAAAGGTTTTAACTAGAATTAATATTTGATATTAATTTTTAAATAATTTTTTAAAAAAAGTAAAATATTTATTGATTTCTATCAAATATTTTGAAACACAATGTTCTTTACACAAAAAATTGTTTTTTATTCAATAAATATCTAACATCTCTTTTAAACTAAAAAATTTTTAACGTATTTTTCACTGTCGCAAGAGCGTTGGTTTATTAAAACCATGAAATTTGCATTAGAGTGTCATGCAACGGAAGGAATGGTTAAACGTGGTAGACTCTCTTTGCATTTAATAATCCTAGCGTGGGGCTTGGGCATGGAACTTAACATGTCCTTACAATACACATGATTTGACCTGCAAACTTTTTGATTTTGTAACTGTGGTTGGGTCAATGCCGAAAGTTATGTAAGCCTTTGTAGCATTAGAGTGTCATGGACGGAATGGTTAAACGTGGTAGACACTCTTCGCATTCAATAATCCTAGCGTGGGGCTTGGTCATGGAACTTAACACGTCCTTACAATACACCGTTGCATGATTTGAGCCACAAACATTTTGATTTCGTAGCTGTGGTTGGGTCAATGCCGAAAGTTATGTAAGCCTTCAATTGTATATCCTACAACCAGCCTAAACGCGGTTTCCGTCAATTCCACTTGCATTTCTTATATATGTATTGTCTGACGACAATGAACCACGAAGCATCCAGGAAATTAAGTACAGCAATGCTGCCCAAGCATAATTGGAAAAAACAACCATTGGAAAGCAACTCCTTAGGTCCACCGGCATCAACTTGCACGACATTATAGGTTTGGTATATAAAGACCAATAATCCAGGACTACTATCACCAAATGAGCTTATAACTGCTTTAGTGTGGCATCATTAACCTAAACACTCAACCCAATAATGAGCTTATAACTGCAAAGCCCATCATGACGTTCACTATCACCACTCCGATTAGCATTGTTGCTTGGACAACCTTCATTTGCACTTGTGTGATGATTAATCTTAGTCCAAGCGTGCCAATTTTGCCGGCGACGGCGTTCGAATCGTCGTTGTTGTCGTCATCATCATCATCGCTAAGGCAAGAAGCACAGGCTTTGCTCGATAGCAGGTGGTGGAGCTTTTGGATTGAACAGTCTCGTAAGGGCAGCAATAGCTCTGGCAATGTTAACGACACGAGAAGCCACTGCGGGTGGCCGGGCATAACTTGCAATGATGTTGGAAGCATCACGCGGTTAAATCCACGTCCGAATGAGATCACATCCGTGGGATCTAAGTTTCACAGAATGAATTTTTCCTGCTTTCCGAACTTGGTTCTTCTCGATTTATCGTCCCATGAAATATCTGAAGAAATCCCGCATCAGATTGGAGCCCTGACGAAACTGGAGTCCCTTGACCTGTCCGATAATTATTTAAAAGGTAAGCTGCCACTTTCTCTTGCAAACCTCTCTCATTTGCAGTTTCTTGACGTTTCTGCGAAAGATCTTAATGGGAAAATTCCACCGGCTCTTGCACTTCTTACCAATCTTACTCTTCTGCATTTGGGGATCAATGACTTCACAGGTGCCATCCCTTCTGAAATCGGAAGCATGACAAAACTTGTGACACTGGAACTGAGCGGTAATTATCTCAACGGCACTATCCCTCCCAGCCTGGGAAATCTCAGCAATCTTATCCTTTTAGACATCAGTGATAACGAGCTCACGGGACCAATTCCTTCCTCTCTATGCCAATTGACCAATTTGATCGACCTTTGTCACAGCTTAAATCTTTTAGAAGGTCCTATACCAAGAGCGGTTAGAAATTTGACTGTTTTAACTCAACTTGACCTTTCCAATAATAGAATTTCTTCCAAAATTCCAACTGAAATAAGTGAGCTTCTCTATCTTATCTTTTTAGACATCAGTCATAACAACCTCACTAGACCAATTCCTTCGGCTCTATGCCAATTGACCAATTTGACTATTCTTTGGCTCAATTCAAATCTTTTAGAAGGTCCTATACCAACAGCAGTTGGAAATTTGACTGTTCTAACTCAACTTGACCTTTCCTATAACAAAATGAGTGGATCCATTCCTTCTGAATTTGTGACTTTAGGGCAATTAACTTACCTGAATCTAAGCTTCAATAATCTATCTGGCACGATCCCTAATATTTCTTATTACCATTATGAGTTTTATTTTAATAATAATTCTCTGCAAGGTCACATCCCGTGTAACTTAAGGTTTCTACCGCCTTCTAGATTTGTTGGCAATAGGGATTTGTTCATTCAGGAACTACATGTCGAATGCTATCAAACCTCATCAATCTTTGCCCCCATGCTTGCAAAAAGAAGTAAAGGTGTTGCCCCCATGCCCGCAAAAAGAAGTAAAGGTGTTGAACAATACTTAGTATCCCTTCCCATTTTCCTTGCACCCTTCATAATCCTTGGAAGCATATACCTCTTCTTTCGCCTTTGCCAGAAAAAGAATTCCCAACGAGAGGTAAAAGCATTGATGAATGGAGACTTATTCTCTGTATGGAATTACGATGGCAAAATTGCGTTTGAAGACATTATTAAAGCAACTGAGGACTTCGACATCAGGTATTGTATTGGGACTGGTGGTTATGGCAGTGTTTACAAGGCACAACTTCCAACTGGCAAAGTAGTTGCCTTGAAGAAACTTCATCGATTAGAAGCAGAGGAGCCTGTTTTTGACAAATGTTTCAGGAACGAGGTCAAAATGCTAACAGAAGTCCGCCACAAGAACATTGTCACACTTCATGGATTCTGCTTGCACAGACGTTCCATGTTTCTCATTTATCAGTACATGGAAAGGGGAAGCTTGTTCTATGCTCTAAGAAATCATGTTCTAGCCGTGGAATTGGACTGGACCAAAAGGTTCAACATCATCAAAAGCATTGCTTTTGCTTTATCTTACTTGCATCATGATTGCAACCCGCCAATTCTTCACAGGGACATTTCGAGCAGCAACATCCTCTTGAACTCTGAGTTGGATGCTTTTGTATCCGACTTTGGCACCGCTAGATTTCTTTATTCGGATTCATCCAATCAAACTGTCCTTGCTGGCACTCATGGTTATATTGCTCCAGGTTAGCATTTCTTCTTCTGATACTAACTAGACTTCTGATGCCTTTAGAATGCAAGGTTCAAATTACAATATTGAATCCTATATATGAAGGCTTTTTCTATTGTTTCAATTTGTTGGACTATTTATCTGGCAAGACAGAGTAATGTGGTATTTAATAATGGGCTTTTCTTTTGTTTAATTTTCCTGAATTCAGAGCTTGCTTACACCATGACCCTGAACCAAAAATGCGATGTTTATAGCTTTGGCGTTGTGGCTCTAGAAACCATGATGGGAAGGCATCCTGGAGAACTGCTTTCGTTGTTAACGCGACCATGGGATCAAGAAATGATGTTAAAAGATGTGCTGGATCCACGTCCCTCGCCACCCCGCAATCGTCTGGTTGACGGGAACGTGGTTCTTGTAGTCACATTGGCTTTAGCTTGCCTATGTTTGAACCCAAAACTCCGGCCAACAATGCAAAATGTCTGCCGGGAACTTGTTGTTCGCCGCCCACCACTGCCCCTTTCTTTGCATGCAATATCATTGCAGCATCTGATGAATCAGGAAATATATAGGGTGGATCAAAACTAGAAAGAAAAGGCATCTTATAAATAGAGTGGAGGATGTGAGTAAATTTACATCGCTAGACCTCTACACAGTGTTAGAGTAGAGTTTGATGAAAATTATGATTATGTAATAAATGGTCGTGCTATGTCTGCATCAGGGTAACTTGCATGATTTTTTTTTCCTCAAAGCCCAAGCGTAAGGTAAAGTAGCAAAATAATGATGACATTTTCTATATATAATTTTGAACAAGGAAATTATAAGGTTTTTTACCTTGCTTATAAAAATATTTTTATTTATTGTAGCAAAATAATCAAGAAAGCACTCACTCTATTAAGGATGGAGCGTCACGCTAGCTTTGCAATGAGGAGGTTGATCTCCTTGCACGGAGCAATAAGAAAATCAAAACTATCACAAACTATCATGTACATTAAGAGCTTGTGTTCCCTATGACTCCTAGGATAGAGCTAACGGTCTGCAGGATGTGGGTTAGAGAAGGGGTTACTTCTTAGGCCAAGGCTGATGCAGAATATGTAGCTGACTTTTGTTTGCAGTACAAAGACAAAGGGATCAAATTACAACTAGAAATTTTCTAGTTTAATGCTGCATAAGGAAGAACAATACCAAAAGAAGACCAAAAAGGACAAAGTGGTTCAATTTTATTAGATTAACATCTTTATTATATATGAAGATTTTAATTAGTACATTATAACAAATTTAAACCAAATTCTAGTACATTGTAAATACAAATTCAAACTAATTCAAAGTTAATTTTCAAGATTATGAAAGAAAGATGTCAATAACCTTGATTATCTATTCTCTCAATTATATTTGAAATTCTAATATAAGATTATATTATAATAAAATAAGCTTAGATAACTTTTAACAAAAGATTGACAACCTTTTGTTCAAGTTAAAGGGTTTTTTTGAGATTACAAAAGAAGACTAATTATTACAATAAATTAGTATGACTCTAGTTTGTTCTATATTCAAATCAAAGAGTAGTATTCTAATTTAAATGGCATAGTTTATAATTGATGTAGTAACTATATATTCTGTTTTTATTGTTGACTGAGCAATAAAAGATTGTTTCTTTGAGTTTTAGTTAAAAACCTAACTCAAAGGGTAAATGCGTAGCCTAAGGTGCTCTTCATATTCTCTAGAGATCTAATTCAATTTCATTATATATACCCTGCAAGATATACTCATTAGTCCTCTTGTATAAAATCCCTAGGTTTACTATCCTTTAAACATATCTTAAAATCTTTTTTGCTGCCTTATAAAGTAACTCACTAGAATAATGCATGAACTTAGAAAAAAGACTTACGTCATTCATAATATCTGGCCTAGTAACTGAAAAGTACAATAAACACCCTATAAAAGTCCTGTATGTAATAACATTAATTCTCTTAACTCCATTCTCCTTTTACAACCTGTCACCAATTGCCAAAGGTATAAAAGTGCTTTTATAATTGATTATCTAAAACTTCTTAAAGATCTTGTTAGCATATTTGGATAGGTATACAAAAATTTCTTGGTTAGATTGTTTCAATTCCAATCCAAGAAAGAAAGACATCTTACTAAGATCAATCATATTAAAAACTAGCTTTATCTTAATTTTATAATTTGGAACAAGCTCATAGTAGTTACTAATGATGAGTAAATTATCAACATATGAGGAAATAGATGAAACTTAATCTCCTTATAACATGATGTATAAGGTATCTTGAAATTTAATCCTCTTGAATCTAGAGTTTAATAGATGATTATTAATCTTACTATACTAAGCTCTATGCCTTATTTTAGACTATAGAGTACTTTTCTAAGTAAATACACCTTATTTTCCTCACATTTTTGGTGAAGCTACAGTGTTGTTCTAGAAAAATTTCTTCCTAAAGAAAGCCAATAAGAAAGGAAAATTTTACATCAAGTTGGTGCACTCTCCTACCTTTATAAATAAGAAGTATAAGGAGCAATTCAATAGTGTCCATCCTAGCTACTTATGCAAAAATTTCACAATAATCAATTTCATATTCCTATAGCAAGCCTTCCTTTAACCTTATTAGTAGTCTCATTATAGTTATACTTGGTTCTAGATATCCATATCACACCAATTATAGATTTCTTATCCATTTTAGAAACTAATTCTCAAGTCAGATTTTTTTAATGGATTATATTTTCTTTTGCATTACTTTACTTTAATTGGGTATATTTAAGGCTTCTTTATAATTTACAGTAATTAAAATAGCTTCATTTGCTCCTTCATCAAATCTAAAGCCTTTTTATTCCTCTAACAAGATAAACCACATCATCATTTGTTAAGTCAACTTCAAGGTATAACGATTTTGGGGCTTGTCCAAGTTAAACTAAAGTTTAATCAACTCATTTGTCCTAATTCTAATGTTTATATCCATTAAATTTAACATTTTTAGAAACTAACACTTTTCAAGAATGAATGTAATAGACTTATAATTGCATGCTGTATTGGTGTACCTAATTAAGATGGTTTCAACTACTCTTAAGTCTAACTTGTCTCTTTTTTGCTCAAGAATAAGGACATGACATATACCATTAAATATCTTAATATGATTAAGAGAGGGTTTTTGCTAGAACCAAAATTCAAAAGGATTTTGATCAATTAATGTTTTAGATGGTAGTCTGTTTAACAAGTATAAATATGTGGCTACTAACTTTACTCAAAAATTCTTTGAGAGTTTCTTTTTTATCAACAAGCACTTGACCATGGATATTATAATCTTTTTCTTCCTCTTACTCACTTCATTTTGTTAAAGAGTGTATGGAGTAATGAATTAGTTTTGAATTCCTCCAATAACACAATTTTTTTTAAATGAATCTGAGGTATACTTGAATCTATTGTTAGACCTTAAATTTTTTATTTTATGGCCTCATTGAGTCCAAATGTAGACCTTAGACTTTAGGTATGTAGCCAAGACTTTAATATTTGCTTTGAGGAAGAAAATCCAACAAAATCTTATACGATCATCTATAAAGATAATGAAATTCTTATTTTCATTCAATGATCCAATACTTATTAGTCCACACAAGATCGAGAAGATTTTGGCTAATATTAGATACATACAAAATATTAGAGATGCATTTTGTACCTAAATAAGTATAGATGATAGTAATGTCTCTCTCTTTAACTTGAAAAAGGTGTCTATTATCAATCTTAACTTTAGAGGTGTATAAATTGTCAAAAGATTTAAAAACATCATGGTTTGGAGACATCATTTATGTAAACCCTATAGACAAGTAGGTTGCTACAAAGTGTTGCTTTTTAAGGGGTTGTTCATCTCCTACCATATAAACATTTGGTTTAAATTGTTAATCATGTTATGGCTAATTATGTTTCTTCTTTCAAATAATCTTAAAGTGGTCTTTCATTTTACAAAAATTATAAAGCATGTTAAGTCTTCTCTTACAAAATTTGGTAAAATGATTAGTCCTATTATTGTGCTCACAGGGAGGATATTGTCTTTTCCTATTAAATTTACTATTCTCATTTTTTTTTTGGCCATGCTTTGCTCTTTGCTTCTTTTTTTGTTAAGCTTTTTACTTGTGCTTGACTTGGAAAGAACTTTCATCATAGTCTTTTTGTCTTATGAGCTTTCTATATACCTAAGCTTAAACAGCATTTATCAATTCAACCAAGGTTATGGTGTTAAGGTCCCTTGAATCTTCCAAAAAGAAGATTTTAGATTCAAACCTCTCAAGTATACTAACAAAAACCTTTTAAACAACATTTTATCTAGGAAATCCTGACCATGATTCCTAATATGATTGACATCCTTAAGCAATCTATCATTATATTCATTGACAATTTTACATTCCTTCATTTAAGTAACTCAAACTCTTTTTTAAGATTTAGTTGTTGCATACTCCTAGTCTTTAAGCTATCTTCAAACGCATCCTTTGATCTCTCCTATGCTTTCTTAGTTATATCACCAGTTATGATTTTGTTAATGATTAACTTAACAACAATTAAGTGAATACAAGTCAAAGCTTTTTTTTGCTTAAAGAATTATTTACTGTGATGTTTAATAATAGTCATGGTTAGATAGCCAAGGAAGGGGAAAATTTACCTCCATTCTCAATGACTTCCCATAAATCAAAGGTTGTTATATAAGTCTTCATCATAACTATCCATTAAGAATAGTTGTGACCAATAAACTTATGAAGGGGAAGAGGAGTGAAGTTTAAGGATGCTATTGTTCCCACAGCTTTATATAGGTTGTAATTGTTGTCAACTAGGTTTAAGTGTGCAAGAAAGTAAAGCCACATGGAAGGGCAAAACAGTAAATTCGTCGTGTAAGGGTAAGAATGTAAATCTGTCGCGTAAGCCCTATTAGGGTTTCATGGAAGAGAATATATAAGGACCTTAGAAGACAAAACTAGGGTAACACCAACACAATTGAATACATGGCAAAACACCAAACCCTACACAGAAGAACACCATCTGCAAAAGAAAAGAGTAACTGTCGTGAACAGTAGCCGGCGAGTGAACAATGCAGCGTTGTGAACAGTGCAGTCGTCGGAAATTGAATAGTATCGTCAGAAAATTGAACAGTGCCGTCGGAAATTGAACAGTGTTGTCAAAAATTGAATAGAACAAAGAACGACCAAATTGAGCAAATCAGAGCAAACCGTGTGACGACAAGAGAGAGAAACCCGTGAGGAACGACATACCACCAGCACACCAGCGATTGGACGAAGAGAGAGAAAAGAAACCCGATGGACGAAGAGAGAGAAAATGCTTGGAAGAGAGAGAAAAGCTGTCGTCAGAGATAGGAGAGAAACGAACATAACGGCTAGACGGTCGGCGAGGAGACAACACAGCACACGACAACCTTACACCATCGGTAGAAAAGAAAGACACCACCGGAAGAGCAGACAGCAGATCTGCGACAGTGTGAGACAAATGAATGACACGACAAGGAGAGAACCATGAAACGGATGAAGAGAAACTCACCACCGGCGGAAGGAGAGAGAAACCCAACGGCTGATGAACAGTGACCAATAGTGAGGGGAGAAAATTTGATACGGCCAAAGGAGGTGTGAAACGGACAGGTGACGGCAAGCTGTGAAACAGTATAGCCGTGAGACAAGGAGATGGGGGAGACAGTGAGACGGTGAAAGCAGGAATTGTGTGAGACAACATAGAGAAGGAATTCAGTGAAGCATTGAACTCAATGTATTTCCAGACTTCTTCAAGAGAGGTTAGAGAGCGTTGCGGTGAACTTCTAAGCAGTAGTGGAGCAGCCTTTCAATTCAACAGAGGCAAGACAAGCTAGAAGAAGGGTAGACACAGTAAGTGACACTCTTTGTATTGTACTTGCTTAGTAATTGCAATAGTGAAAGGAGCAGAGAATTAAAGACATCCATTGTAACCTGGAATTCTCAAGTATAGTGGATAGTCTCGATAGAGGGAGAGTCCCTACCACCATGGATGTACGTCACGTTAACAGAACCACGTAAATCTCGTGTGTCCTTAATTTGCTTTACGTTCTGTGTTTTGAATTGAGTTGTGAATGCAGCTAAAGTATTAGCCAACCCATAACCTAACGAAGACCTAAACAAGAACATTCGTATTGTCTATTAGGCAAGGTGTCTGAAAGGTGACTTTGAGGACTATTGTGATTAGTAGGTAGTAATAGATCTACCTTAGTCGAGTTTGAAAAAAAGTTAGCTTTTAAGAAGAAGTTGAAGTTGTTCACTTATCTGCGAATTGCGAATTATGGTGATACTAATTCACCCCCCCTCTCAGTATCACAAACTAATAGATCCTAGGGAGAAGTCGGGAACTTCAGATGCCATTTTAGATTTCCAGTAAGTTTGTTTGTAGGATTTTTTTCTCCAATATTTCTCAACTTACAAGGGTTTAATTTTGTCTTTTTTGATCACAATTCATATATTTTTTTTAATTTTATTTTTCTAATACTAGATGTTAGCATTAATGTGATAAAGAGATCAAATTACAAATAGAAACCTTCTTGTTTAATATAATAAAAGCAAGAATAATAGCAAGAGAAGATTAGAAGGTGATGGTTTTGATTTGGATGATAAAAGTAAGTTTACAAGGTAGTGGTTTTGGCATATTTGATTGGAAAAGAATGACTTTTTCGGTACCCTAAATTGCTAGCTCTTTTAGTTGAAACAAAGTAGTTACAGAATAGTCCTAGGAGCTATTGAGGAAGCAAAAATTGTGCTGCATTAGGCAATGCATTCTTTGCAATTGCAAAGTTGCCTTGGAAGGCTAGTAATTATAGCACATTTGAGGCATTTTTATGATACCCTAAATGCTAACTCTTTTCGCAGAAAGAGGGCAGCTGAAGAATAGTAGGTTATGTTGAGGAAGCAAAGTATTGCTCTATTAGTGGGGAAAGGTGCTTCATAAATGGAGTGTTGCATTGAGTGTCATATAGCCATTTTGTTTTCGCATTTAATATTGCTTGTGAGACTTTTAAAAGGATGGATTGTCATAAGAGGTGTTTAGTTTGTCATACCAATATAGCATTTTACAAATCAAAGGCTTATTAGCCTTTTTTTTTTTTTTTGCTTATAATTATGCTCCTCCAAATCAAGAACCTCCACGTAACAATTGCTATAGCATAAGGGTGATGAAAGAGTATGACCCGACCAATTAGTTAGTTAAGATGTGAAACTCTTGATCTAATGGGCAGCAAATTTTCGTAGTTTTATGGATTTTAGGCTTTGGAAATGAGATTTTAATTGGAAAAGAAAATAACTTTGGCTGAGAGGGTCTGTTTCTATATAATACAAGGACTAAAGGGATCAAAGATCTTAGACGCAGCACTAGATCACATATTTATAGTATCTGTGCTTATATTGAGAGCCTAATTTTGCTTGACAAAGAAAGTGGAGTTGTCTCATATGAAGAATCCTCCTTTTGGTTTGGTTCCCTTCCTTTATTTGTATCGAACAATATTTCATTGGTTTTATAAATCTGGTATACATTCTGTACTGACTACAAGGCTAGTGTGTTTTTTGTGGGAGTCTACTCCCATATGAAGGGAAAGCAAAAGGAAATGAAGATAATTTATTAGAAGCCAAAGAAGATGGAGATGATGCTAGTGAGCATTTTCCTTTATCCATTCCTTTCACATTATCTTGTTCTTAAAATTTCAATTGTCATTTTGTCATGATCGTCTTTTCCATATGCTGCCTTTGCTCTCTAATGCCCCGAACAAAGCAAAGGTTTGTATTACCCCAAGAGGTGGTCAAATTAGAGAATCATTTCCAAATGATTATTAGGTGATTGATGTTTCAAATTTTGGATGTTATTTTCTTAACCATTTGCTTAAATATTGTTATTGTGGACTTAAGGCTTACTAGAATCCTCCTTCGGATTAATTTATAACATAATCAATATTTAATTTGCTTCAAATAAACTTCAATATAAACAAGACAGCAAAGTGAATGGAGAGGAAAAAGGGAGATAATCCTACCTGTATAATTCTAGGATAAGGCTTGATCATTTTTCTCAACAACGGCATAAGTTACAACACAAGCTTTTTTTTTTCCTTTTCTTTTCTTAACTTTTGCTAGAATAACTAGCACTAACAGATGATCCTATCTTCATTACTAGTCTGCTTCTGACATCTCATCATGGAATTCCTATGTTTCTAGCATCTGATCCTATGGGAAACCTCTAGGTAATGTAACGAACCCACCTAATTGTTTTGTATCCACTCTTCTTCCATACTTGCATATATGCTTAATATGTCAAACCAGCCCCTTTTTGACAATGACGTGCAATAAATGTGCAGGTTTATGAGGCAAATCTTATAAAAATGAACACTAAAAGCAAATGCTAAAAAGATGAGAACTTGTAATTGCAGTTGTCATAGTAAGTAATACTTCAAAGATGAACGATACATAACACATGTGTGTAATAATGGAGAAATAAGTAGATTAGAATTTTGTATATTAGAGACCTAAGTTTAAAGTTCTACAAGGCTAAAGTATGAAGAATTTATCAAGAACACAACACCAAACTCTTTTAGGGCCCTAGCATGAAGTTATGACATATGGTAATCCAAAACAAGGTTAGCCTCTTGTTTTGCAGTGCGTGCTATTAAGGTAACTTTGTCTTTATCATTTCCCTCCTGACCCAAAGTTGCTAAATTTGTCTAGAATGACAAAGAATATTTTGGAGCCATTATTAAATGGGTTGTTGATAGGATCAAGGATGCTTCATTTAAGGTTAATTAAACTGTGTATAAATTAAATCCTAATAAAGGGAATAACCTGCTCCACAGTGGCGCTCAGGACTTTTCAAATGTTGCTTGGAAAGTGACCATATGCATTCCTCTGGGTTAAGCTCCTCACATTGTGTTCACCTATTTCAGTGAGGATGGAGATCAAGGATATTATTCTCTATTCCATTATTTGAGTAAGAATTACATTGGCAATTAAGTCTTAATCTCAAACTTTATTGGGGTCAGGTATGTTAATTCTTTTCTGAAATTTTGTTTTTGGTAGTTTATAACTTTACATGCAGTTATTGATTTTTCTTAAATGTTTTTACAAGATTTCCTAGCAATCTCTATGTCAATGTTAGCTATACACTCCTTCCAGACAACCAATCGAGCGTTACAATGAAAGCCAAGAATCTTGGCAAGAAGGCCACACCAGTGAGCCAAACCCAGAACACTTACTGGAAGCTTAGTGGCCCCAATAATGGTGATATCCCTACTAAGTGGCTTTGGCTTTTTAGTGCCTTTTACACGCCCATTGATGAGCAGAATGTTCAGGCTGGCTAGAAGACATGAGTTATTGGAACTATATATGATTTCGAGAAGAGCCTAAGCCTCATTAAAGGCAAGATGGACATGATTCTTGGGACTTTATATGACACCAACTACATTCTTGATGGAGAATTCAATGAACAGGTCAAGCAAACCACAATCTTGCTCAACATGGATAATGGAATCAAATTGAAATCTCCATAAATGCACTAGCCATGCAATTTTACACTAGTGGCAAGCTTACTAATGTGAAAGTATAAGGTTAATGCTGTTGTGTTCTTGAAACCTCAATGGTATCCTGACTTCTTTAACCACCTTGAGTGGCCTTAATTTGTCATTAGCCAAAGAAAAAGATACTCACCATTTACAAGTTCTTAACTAGTATAAAAGCTTAAGAGGCAAGTGGGTTTAACCCATAACTAAACATATAATCTTGGAAAATTTCTCTTCCTTTTATGTAAACCATTTGATTTTGAATAAATCAATTTAAGATTTTTAAATAAAAATCTAAAATCAATTAATGTTAGATTTTTCCCAATTAAATTGATTAAAGTATTGTAAAGAAAATGATCAAACTCCACAAAAAAATTAAAGAGTAAATAATTCCATCTTTTTCTATTAGATCAAAAACAAAATCAAAGAATAGATGATTTGTAGAGACTAGGTTTTCTTGTGAGCTATCTCTTGATAACATAACACGTAAGCAAACCAAAGTGGAAAAACAAGGTAGTAAGCTACCAATTGACTTGGATAGAAAAACCCTTATTTCATGAGAAACAATATGAACCAAAGTTTAAAAATAGAATTTTTTTTGCAATTCAGTAAAATGAAGTTAGGTTTGAATTTTGGTGAGATGATTAACATAATTCCAGATGATGTTGGCAAATTTTTTCTTTTTCTTTTTTCTTTTGATTCTAATCAAGGATGAGATATAAATTATGATTTTAATCAAAGATCTTAACTAGAATTAATATTTGATATTAGTCTTCTAATAATTTTTATAAACAAGTGACACCAATCTATAAAATATTTATTAAAGTTTATAAATTTCTATCATATATTTAAAAAAATGATGTTCTTTACATAAAAAAAATTATTCAATATATCTGATCAACTTGCTATCTAACATCTCTTTTACCCTTGAATATTTTCAACTTATTTTTCACTCTCATGAGAGCATTGGTTTATGTGACCAAGAAATTTGCATTAGAGTGCCATGCACGCAATGGTTAAACGTGGTAGACACTTTTCGCATTCAATAATCCTAGCGTGTGGTCATGGAACTTAAGAGGTCCTTATAATTCACCCTTTCATGATTTGACCTGCAAATATTTTGATTTGGTACTTATGCTTGGGTCAAGGCCAAAAGTTATGTAATCTTTTGATTGTATATCCTACTATTAGTTTAAATGCGATTTCCATCAATTCTACTTGTATTTTGTATATATGTATTGTCTAAGGGCAATAAACCAAGAAGAATCTAGGAAATTAAGGACAACAATGTTGTCCAATCATAATTGGAAAAAACAACATTGGAAAGCAACTCCTTAGATCCACTTACATCAATGTGTATGACATTATAGGTTTGGTATATAACTAAAATTTTCAAAATGTCACCAGCTAGGTCATGACAATTGACTTATTGACTAGAAGACCAATAATTCCGGACTATTAGTAATGGCCACATTTAGTGTGGCACCAAAGCAATCAAATTGCTTAAAGGCCATTAACTTAAATGCTTAACTTAATAATAAGCTAAAACTATAGAACCCATCATGAAATTCTCTATAACCACTGTAGATAAGACTGATTATGACAATAAATTGGTGTGGCTCTAGTTGGTTCTAAATTTAAATCAAATAGTAGTTTTCTAATCTAAATGGCATAGTTTATAGTTGATGTAGCAATTACATATATTCTATTTTTACTATTGACTGAGCAATAATGGATTATTTTCTTGAGTTTCAGCTAAAAACCCTAACTCTAAGGGTAAATGCATAGCTTGAGGTGCTCTTCATATTCTCTAAAGATCTAATTCAATTACTGTGTATATACTCATTAATCCTCTATCAAATCCCTAGGTATACTATCCTTTAGATATATCTCAAAACTTTTTTTATTGTCTTATAAAGCAACTCACTAGAAGAATGCATGAACCTAAAAAAGAGACTTACATTATTCATAATATCTAGCCTAGTAACTAAAAAATACAACACCTTATAAAACTCCTATGTTTATTAGTATCAGTTCTCTAAATTCCATCCTCATTTTACAACATTTTTCCAATTGCCAAAGGTATAGAAGTGCTTTTATAATTGACCATTTAAAACTTCTTAAAGATCTACTTAGTATATTAAGACCGGGATACAAAAATTTCTTGGTTAGATTGTTTTAATTCCAATCCAAGAAAGATAGACATTTTACTAAGATCAATCATATCAATGACTAGCTTTATCTTAATTTTAAAATTTTGAACAAACTCATGCTAGCTAACCATGATCAATAAATCATTAACATATGACAAAATAAATGAAACTTGATCTCCTTGTAACATGATGTATAAGGTAGCTTTAATTTTGGCCCTTTTGAAACTAAGGTTTAATAGATGGTTATTAATCTTATTGTATAAAGCCATTGGGCTTATTTTAGATTATAGAGTACTTTCCTAAGTAAATACACATTATTTCATTCCTATTTTTGGTGAAGCTATAATGTTGTTTTAGAAAAATTTCTTCTTAAAGAAAGTCAATGAGGAAGGCAAATTTTACATCAAGTTGTTGCACTCTCTAACCCTTATATGCAATAATAAAAAGCAATTCAATGGTGTTTATTCTAGCTACTTGTGCAAAAGTTTCATAATAATTAATTCCATATTCCTGTAACAAGCCCTCCTTTAACCTTATTGATAGTCTCATTATGGTTATACTAGGTTCTAAGTATCCATTTCACACCAATTATAGATTTCTTATCCATTTTAGAAACTAATTCCTTGGTTAGATTTTTTTTGAATGGATTGTATCTCCTTTTGCATTACTTTACTTTAATTGGATATATTTAAGGCTTCTTTTTAGGCTTTAAAATAGCTTTATTTTGCTCCTTTATAAAATATAAAGCCTCTTTGTTCCATTAACAAGATAAACCTTGTCATCATCTATTGACTCAGCTTCATGGTTCAATGATTTTAGGGCTTGTCCAAGTTAAACTGGAGTTTGGTCAACTCATTTTTCTTAATTCCAGAGTTCATACTCGTTAAATTTAACATTTCTAGAAACTAACACTTGTCAAGAATGAATGTAATAGACTTATAATTGCATGCTGTATTGGTGTATGTAATGAAGATGGTTTTAATTACTCTTAAGTCTAGCTTGTGTCGTTTTTGCTCAAGAACAAGAATATAACATATATCGTTAAATATTGTAATATGATTAAGTAAGAGTTTGTATAAACCAAGATTCAAAAGGATTTTGAACAATTAATGCTTTAGATGGTTATCTGTTCAATAAGTATACATATGTGGCTACTACCTTTGCCCAAAAATTCTTTGAAAGTTTCTTTTTTATCAACAAACACTTAGCCATGATATTATAAACTTGTTTTTTCTCTTACCTACCCCATTTTATTGAAGAATGTATGGAGTAATGAATTAGTTTTAAATTCTTACATCAACACAAATTTTTTAAAATGAATTTGAGGTATACTCAAATCCATTATTAGACCTCAAAGCCTTTATTTTTTGGCCTAATTAGTCTAAATATAGACCTTAAACCTTAAGGATGCAATTGAGGCTTTAATTTTTGCTTTAAAAAAGAAAATTCAGCAAAACCTTATATTCTCATTTATAAAGATAATGAAATACTTATTTTCATTAAATGATCCAATACTTATTGGTTCACACAAGATTAAGAAGATTTTGGCTAATATTAAATACATACAAAACATTATAAGTGAATTTTGTACTTGAATAAGTATAGATGATAATAATGTCACTCCCTTTAACTTAAAAAAGGTGTCTATTGCCAATCTTATCCTTAGAGGTGGGTAAATCATCAAGAGACTTAAAACATCAAGGTTTAGAGACATTGTTTATGTAGACCTTATCAATAAGCCAAGTCTCACAATCCTCATCAGAGGTGCTATAGGTTATGACAAAAGGTTGCTCTTCAAGGGGTTGCTTATCTCTTGCCATATGAGCTTTTGATTTAAATTGCTAATCATGTCGTGGCTAATTGTGTTTCTTCTTTCAAATCATCTTAGAATGGTCTTTCATATTATAATAATTATAGAGTATGTTAAGTCTTCTCCAAAAAAATTTGGCTAAATGACTAGTCTTATTACTGTGTTCATAGGGAGGATATAGTTTTTTCCCATTAGATTTACTATCGTTATCTTTTTTGCCATGCTTTATTCCTTGCTTCTTTTTTTTTTTTTTTGAGCTTTTTACTTATGCTTAACTTGGAAAGAACTTTCATCAATCTTTTTGTCTTATGAGTCTTCTCTATACTTAAGCTTAAAGAGTATTTATCAATTTAACCAATGTTATGGTGTTAAGGTCCTTTGAATCTTCCAAAAAAAAAAAGATTTTAGATTCAAACTTCTTAAGTATACTAACAAAAACCTTTTAAACAATATTTTGTTTGGGAAATCTTAACCAACATTCCTAATTTAATTGACAACCTTAAGCAATTTGTCATTGTCTTTATTGATAGTTTTAGATTCTTTCATTTAAGTAACTTAAACTCTCTTATAAGATTCAGTTGTTGTATGTTCCTAGTCTTCAATCTACCTTCAAACTCATCTTTTGATCTCTGCCATACTTCCTTAGTTGTATCACAAGTCATAATATTGTTAAAGATAAATTCAGCAATGGCTAAGTGAATACAAGTCAAAGCTTTATATTTATCATAAGTATTTTCTTATGTTTTTTATCATAATTCATAGATTTTTTTTGAATTTTATTGCTTTGATACTAGATGTTATCATTACAGAGGCAAAAAGATCAAATTACAACTAGAAACCTTTTTGTTTAATACAATAGAAGCAAGAACAATACCAAAGAAGATTAGAAGGTGTTGGCTTTGATTTAGATGATAAAAGTGAAGATTACAAGGTAGTGGTTTTGACAAAATTGACAAGAAAATAATGGCTTTTTCAATACCTTGAATTACCAACTTTTTTGCTTGAAATAAGACACTTACAAGACAATCCTAAGTTTTATTAAGGAAGCAAAGAATTTGTATTGCTTCAAACAACATGCTTTTTACAAATGGAACTTTGCCTTAGGAGACTAGGAATTATAGGCACAAGGAAACTTTTGGCAAATGTCTTGGCATTTGATATTGCTTATAAGACTCTTAAAAAGGATTGAATTTCCACAAAAGCTACTCACTAGGTCTCATAAATATAACATCTTAGAGATCAAAGCTTCATTAGCCTATTTTAAGTATCATGATAATGAAGATGATCTGATAGCAAGACCTCGACATATTAAATGCTATAGCATATGAATGATGAAAGAGTTCATTATAGCCAACTCATGGGTCAAGACATGGATTCTTGAACTAATGGGCAAATGGCCATAGGTTTATGGATTTTGAGGCAATGGAGATGAGATTTTAGTGGCAAAAGATAAGATTATAGTACTGATGAAGATAAGTTTTTGTATGATAACAAGACCCAAAGGACTTACACCAAGAGTTTAATTTTGCTTGATAAAGAAAGCAGAGCTATCTCTTCAAAGGAACCTACCCTAGATGCCAAACCTCTTTCTTTGTTGTTTAATTCCCTTTTGTCATTGGTATTTAAAAGTATTTCATTGGTTTTATTTATATTAATGGAATTCATGCTTTAATGGCTGTAATAACATTGTGTTTTTTATCGTATAAGAGCACTCATATGAAGAGAAAAAGGAAATGAGAAGAAGGATGACAATTGATTAGAAGACATATTTAAAACATCTCACCAAGGAACTAGTGCTTGATCTTGTATAAAGCCGCCTTGGTAGAGTAATAAACCACTCAATTATTTTGTACACACACTTCTCCCAATCCTGTAAATGAGCTCAGTATGTTAAGCCCACCCTTCTAATAATGACGTGTAATAAATATACAAGTTTAAAGTGTAAAACCTTAAGAAAACAAAGATGTAAACCAAATTCTCTAAATATGGAAGCTGTAATTGCAGTCACAGCAGTTAGTAATTTTCATAAGTATCACATATATGCTATATTACAGATAAATGCACGAAAACCATTATATATAAGAAGTATATGTTTGACATTTGCTAGGCTAAGGTATGAAGAATTCATTGGAGTTGTGACATATAGCATTTAACTATATTTGATCCATTCATGGTTATGAAGGTTTCCAATAATTTGTCACATAGGGCATATCTTATTCTCATTTGGTTTTTGTAAATGCTTTGATTTATAACGTTATTTTTTTATCAAATATTGGTTATTTGATTTCAGAGGAATATTGTGATTTTTTTTTTCATTAACAACAATGTTTAGTAAAAACAACAAAAGTCTATTTGTGTTATTATAGTATTATTAGTGATTGGAGTATTAGGACCTTTGACATATACTAAAGTAATAATTTGTGTAGTATGGAATTGATGCATAAAAAAAGGAACAATTTATCACCATGAGAAAAATACGAAAAAAAAATAGAATTTAAATCTAGTTATATCATCTAATAAGAAAAATACAAAATAATACTAATAAAAGAAAATTATAAATAATTAATTACGAGAAAAATAATCACAAAAAGAAGTTAAAAAAGAAAAACTTTTCTTATAATAAATTAATTTTCAATGTTTACACCTAACTATTTTATTAAAAAAAGTAAAAAACACTATTTTCAGGCTTGCGTTTCCCAATCTCGTTCACTTCCCAACGCACGTACCTCTTTATTGTTATCACGTTCACTCACTTATAGCAATGCAATAAGTTAAATCAGTCCTAAAAGATAATGATGTTTTTTAATGTATTGAATCAAGAATCATTTTGGATGAAATACCTTCCAAAAAAAGTGATATATAAAACAATTCATACAAGTCTGCATTAAAAATGTAACAAAAATATTTAAATTAAGACTCATGTTATAATGGTTTGTTTACAACAAATTTGTGTAAAATTTCTAGTGTTTCAATAAAAGCATTGTTACAACTATTTTTCAAATACAAAATTTTAGGGGCAAGTTTTGGTTCCAATTATATCTAAGTAAAAAGATTCACACAAAGAATCTATACTTCTAATATAAACCAAGAATTATTCAATTTTTCAATTTTTACAAATGAGTGATCATTATATCTTTAAATAAAACTATATATCTATCATTATTTAAGAAAACATAAAATTATTATTGTTAAAATTTAAAATTACTTTATTTTTTATTAATGTTAATTTTTAACTAGTTAATAGGTAAGAAAATTGTTGGCCTTCTTATGCCAACTCTTGGCAAACTTAAATGTAATAGGACTAGGTCCTTTATAACTAGTTGTTATTATGTGGGGAGTTGTTGGCTATTGTCCTATGGCAATCTCGAATGAACTAGTACCAGTTGACTCACTTGTTTATAGATTGTACAAGAATTGGGCAATGTCAAGTAACTTAGTCCAACATTTTGGTTAGCACTTACCTAATAACTGTAGTATAGCTCTAACAATACATTTACCTTTTCAATTTGACTATCAGTTTGGAGATAAAAGCTTGTGAAGAAGTTGAGCTCAAGTCCTATTATTTTGAACAACTTCATGCAAAATCTTCCAGTGAAGTGAGTGTCTTTGTTGTTAATAATTGTTTTTAATATGTCCTAGTATTTCACCACATGTTTGAAAAATAAGCGTATTGCATCTTCAACTATAAAATTTATGGGCACAATGATGAACAAACCATATTTGTTAAATTTGTTCATAATTACCATGATGTTAGTGCACCCATTAGACTTCGATAGACATGTGATGAAATCAATTGAAACACTCTCCTAGGGCTTATTTAAAATGGGTAAGGGTTTTAGTAATCCTGATGACTGGTGTTATTCCATTTTGTCTTATTAACATACAAGACAAATTTTTACATAGAGCTCAATGTCATCTTGCATTTGGGGCTAATAATATGTTCACTCTATAAATGCCAACGTGCAATGTGTACATAAATGTCCTACCCATTTTAAGTCATAGCACTATTTAAGAATAACCTTCCTTAATCCTTGCCACTTTGGCATATAAACTCTATTGCCTTTGGTAGTGAGTACTCAATTGTTAAGCCAAAATTGGTATGTCTTCCCATTACTTTCTCACTCCCTCAAACTCTTGGCTTATGGATCATGCTTAAGTCCCTCATTGATTTGCTCTATTAAAGGGAAGCTTGGACTTGTGATGACAGTTAATTTAGCCTTTCTACTTAATGTATCAGCCACTAAATTAGCCTTACTTGACTTATGCTCCATCACAAAGTAAAATCCCAGCAAGAAAGCTTGTCACCTCACTTGCTTTAGTGTTAACTTTTTCTAATTGAAGAAATAGCTTGTGACAACGTTATTAGTCTTCACAACAAACTTAGACCTTAACATGTAATGTTTCCATGTTCACAAGTAATGCACCATTACAATCATCTCCTTCTCTTGGACTATATAATAGCGTTCAACATCATTTAACTTGCAGCTCTCATAAGTAATGAGATGCTCCTTTTACATTAAAACACTACTAAGTACAAAATCAGAAGCATCGACGTGTACCTCATATGGCTTGGTGTGATGTTGAATCTATCTTTGATGACTAATGTTAGATTTGTTGTCAACGCTGTCTCACATGGTTACATGTGTTTATTTGATATTATGAATGCCATTGAGATGTAGTGAGGTCATTGGGAGAAATTGGTGATGACAGGTTAACCCTGATGTTGAGGAGTCAACATTGACCGTGACCCTAAATTTTAAGGGTCAAGATTAACTGTTGACTATTGACCGTTGGCCCTAAATTTTAAGAAGTCAATGTTAACCATTGACCCGTTCAGTATGAGATCACATCCGTGGGATCTAAGTTTCACAGAATGAATTTTTCCTGCTTTTCGAACTTGGTTCTTCTCGATTAATCATCGCATGAAATATCTGAAGAAATCCCGCTTCAGATTGGAGCCCTGACGAAACTGGAGTCCCTTGACCTGTCCAATAATTATTTAACAGGTAAGCTGCCACCTTCTCTTGCAAACCTCTCTCATTTACAGTTTCTTGACGTTTCTGAGAACCGTCTTAATGGAACAATTCTACCGGCTCTTGCCCTTCTTACCAATCTTACTCATATGCTTTTGGAGGACAACTACTTCACGGGTGCCATCCCTTCTGAAATCGGAAACATGACAAAGCTTGTGCTGCTGGATCTGAGCAGTAATTATCTCGACGGCACCATCCTTCCCAGCCTGGGAAATGTCAGTTATAACAAAATCAGCGGTCTCATTCCTCAAAAGTTGGGAAGTTTGGAGCGATTGGATCTCAGCCTCAACTGGCTTAGCGGGCAATTCCTTTGTCTCTGTGCCAATTGACCAATTTGACCTACCTTTCGCTCCGTTCAAATTTTTTAGAAGGTTTCATACCAAAAGTTGTTGGAAATTTAAATGCTCTGATTTCCTTAGACCTTGCTGACAACACATTATTTGGTAATATACCGTCAGAGTTGGGATGTTTGAAGAATTTGCAGGTGTTGGCACTTCGTAATAATAGTCTCACAGGCCCAATTCCATTATCTCTATTTAATGCCACTAATTTAGCCACATTAGACCTTAAATGGAATCGAATTAACGGTTCCATTCCCTCAAATTTGAAGAACCTTAAAGTTTTGGATAGATCTCAGTTAAAACAAGCTCACCGGACCAATTCCTTTGTTTCTATGCCAATTGACCAATTTGACCCTCATATCACTCCGTTCAAATCTTTTAAAAGGTCTCGTACCAAGAGCAGTTGGAAATTTGACTGTCTTAACCCATCTTGACCTTTCCCATAATAGAATTTTCGGCGAAATTCCGACACAAATAGGTAAGCTCCTACATCTTTGGTACTTGAATCTCTCCGTAAACAAAATGAGTGGATCTATTCCTTTTGAAGTTATGACTCTGGGGAATGGGGACTTAACTTACCTGAATCTAAGCTTCAATAATCTATCTGGCACCATCCCCAACGCTTCTTCTAAACATTATGAGGTTTATTTTAATAATAATTTTCTGGAAGGTCACATCCCGTGTAACTTAAGGTTTCTACCGCCTTCTAGATTTGTTGGCAACAAGGATTTGTTCATTCAGGAACTACCTGTCAAATGCTATCAAGCCCCATCAATCATTGCCCCCATGGCCGCAAAAAGAAGTAAAGGTGTTGAACAATGCTTGAGAGTATACCTTCCCATATTCTTGTTCCTTGCACCCTTGATAATTCTTGGAAGCATATATCTCTTCCTTCGCCTTTGCCAGAAAAAGAATCCCAACGAGAGGCAATAGCATTGAAGAATGGAGACTTATTCTGCATATGGAACTACGACGGCAAAATTGCGTTTGAAGACATTATTAAAGCAATAGAGGACTTTGACATCAGGTATTGTATTGGGACTGGAGGTTATGGCAGTGTTTACAAGGCACAACTTCGGACTGGCAAAATAGTTGCCTTGAAGAAACTTCATCGATTAGAAGCTGAGGAGTATGTTTTTGACCAATGTTTTAGGAATGAGGTCAAAATGCTAACAGAAATCCGCCACAAGAACATTGTTAGACTTCATGGATTCTGCTTGCATAGACGTTCTATGTTTCTGATTTATCAGTATATGGAAAGAGGAAGCTTGCTCTATGCCCTAAGGAATGATGTTCTAGCGGTGGAATTGGACTGGACCAAAAGGTTCAACATCATCAAAAGCATTGCTTTTGCTTTATCTTACGTGCATCATGATTGCAACCCGCCAATTCTTCACAGGGACATTTCGAGCAGTAACATTCTCTTGAACTCCGAGTTGAATGCCTTTGTATCTGACTTTGGCACTGCTAGATTTCTTTATCCGGATTCATCGAATCAAACTGTCCTCGTCGGCACTCATGGTTATATTGCTCCAGGTCAACGTTTCTTCTTCTAATATTAACCAAACTTCTGATGCCTTTAGAATACAAAGTTCAAATTAACAATATTGAATCCTATAGGCTTTTTCTATTGTTTCAATTTGTTGTCTTGTTTTATCTCGTAAGACAGAGCAATATGGTATTTGCTAATGGCCTCTTCTTTTGTTTAATTTTCCTGAATTCAGAGCTTGCTTACACCATGACCATGAACCAAAAATGCGAGGTTTATAGCTTTGGGGTTGTGGCTCTAGAAACCATGATGGGAAGGCATCCTGGAGAACTGCTTTCGTCATTAACGCGACCATGGGATCAAGAAATGATGTTAAAAGATGTGCTGGATCCACGTCCCTCACCACCCCGCAATCGTTTGGTTGATCAAAACGTGGCTCTTGTAGTCACATTGGCTTTAGCTTGCCTGCGTTCCGACCCAAAATCATGGCCAACAATACAGAATATCTGCTGGGAACTTGTTGTTCGTCGGCCACCACTGCCCCTTTCTCTGCATGCAATATCACTGCGACGTCTAATGAATCAGGAAATATATAGGGTGGACCAAAACTAGAAAGAAGAGGCATCTCATTAATGGAGTAGAGGATGTGAAAAAATTTATATCGCTAGAACTCTACACATGGTGTTGGAGCAGAGTTAGATGAAAATTATGAATATGTAATAAATTGTCGTGTTGTCTGGGTAACCCGTATAAATTTCTTTCTGTTTTTTCTTCGAAGCCCAAGGGTAAGGTAAAGTGACAAAATAATGATGACATTTTCTACATAGAATTTTGCAAAAGGAAAGTATAAGGTTTTCTATTTGCTTATAGAAACATTTTTTAATGATGACTTTTCAATGCTATCAATTGGAGAGGTTGATGTCCTTTGCTGGAACAATAAGAAAGTCAAAAACTATCATAAATTGTCTTGTAAGTCAAGTTTTGGCTCTAATTATGTCCAATTAAGATGATTGATATAAAGAGTTTGTACTTATAATATAGACTAAGAATTTCTCAATTTTTTAATTTTTATAAGAGAGTAATTATTATATTTTTAAATAAAACTAAAATTTATTATTATTTAAGGAGATAAAAAGACAATTAATTTTTAAATTTTAAAATTATTTTATTTTTTATTAAAATTAATTTTTAATTACTTAATAAGCAAGAAAATCAAACAAAACTGATTTTTTAAAATTAATCTAAAGTTTTGTTTTAATATTAAATTTTAAAATGTATAAATCAAAAACTTTAATTGAGTTCAATTTAATGGTCAACAAAATAAATATCTCTAGAGTTATTATTACAAGAATTTCCTAATTAATGCAACCAGACATTAAAATGGATCTTTGTAATAGTAAATAAATGACAACTTGAGTTATATCCAAATTACAAGATGGACAACTAAAAAATTTAAATGACAAAAAATATAATTTTTTAATTTGTTGTTAGGAACTACTAATTCTGTCTTAAAGAGAACTTAAGTTATGTCTATGATTCTAAATTGATGAAATAAGTTTTAAATTTTAATTAATTTCTAATTAATATTATATAGAGAGAGAATAACCTTTACACAAGTTATTTACTAATAGTGATGTAAGAATTATAAAATAACATGGAATTCATAAATACTTAATTTAATTTTTATTTTATTTATTTTTATAAATTTTAATTTCAAGTCATCTAATTTTTGCAAAACCATTTATAAGATATTTTAAAATTTTTACAACAAAAATTACTTTGGACATTATTAATATTAAGATGATTTTGCAAAAAAAAAAAGACAACATGTAAAATAATAATAATAATAACAAGTACATAATGAAAATTTAATTATTAAAAGCAAAATTTGAATTTTCTAGCACCTGATCTCGTTTGAATCCCCCCTGTTAATGCAACGGACTCACCGCATAGCGCACTTGCTGCGCTTTACAGATGCCCGCTGCGTGTGCTATAAGATATAAAAAGGAGAAGGTTAAAGAAGATAGTTTCTCTTTCTGAGTGTCCCTGGTCAGATTCGAACTCACGACTGCTTTCCAAACACGGCAACAGTGGTACAAAAACTTGTAAGTTTTACTGCTTGTGGAATTACTAGGTGTTGATTTTAGCATATTTAAGGTATTTTTATGATACCTCCAAATGCCAGCTCCTTTTGCTGAAATAGGGCAGCTGGAGAACAGTAGGTTTTGTTGAGGAAGCAAAGTATTACTTTGTTAATGGCAAAGGGCGCTTCATTGAAAGAGCGTTGCATTAGGTGTCATATAGCAGTTTTGTTTTGGCATTTGATATTGCTCGTAAGACTTTTAAGAGGATGGGACAACCATTGAAGGTATTTAGTTTGTCTTGCCAATATAGAATTTTAGGGATAAAAGGCTTATTAGCCTTTTATGACTATGAGTATGCTCCCCCACATGAGGAATCTCCACATAACAATTGCTATAGCATATGGGTAATGAAAGAGTATGGTGTGGCCAATTCATGGGTTAAGATATGGACTCTTGATCTGATGGGCGGCAGATTTTTACGGTTTTATGGATTTTGGGCAATGGAGATGAGATCTTAATTGGAAAAGAAAATAACTTTGGATGAGATGGTCTGTTTCTGTACAATACCGGGATTGAAGGGATCAGAGATCTTAGACGTGACACTAGATCATATATTTATAGCATTTATGCTTATATTAAGCCTAATTTTGCTTGACAAAGAAAACGGAGTTGTCTCATATGAAGAACCTATCCCAAATGCCAATCCTTCCTCTGGTTTGGTTCCTTTCATTGTATATAATAGTATTTCATTGGTTTATAAATATGTTATACATACTTTACTAATTGCACGGGCGTTGTGTGTTTTGTGGTAATTTGCATCCATATGAAGGGAAACAAAAGGAAATGAAGATAATTTACTAAAAGCCAAAGAAGATGGAGATGATGTCGATGAGCATTTTCCCTTAACCATTCCTTACACTTAATCTTGTTCTTAAAATTTCAATCGTCATTTTGGCACGATCGTCCTTTCCATGTTCTGCCCCTGTTCTCTAATGCACCCAAACAAAGCAAAGGTTTGTATTGCCTCAAGAGGTGGTCTAATTAAAGAATAGTTTCTGAATGATTATTAGGTGATTGATGATTCGAATTTTGTGATGTCATTTCATTAATGTCTTCAAAGGAAGAATTATTTGCTTAAAAATTGTTGTTGTGGACCTAGTGCTTACTAGAATCCTTGTGCAAATTAATTTATAACATAATGAATATCTAGTTTGCTCCAAATAAACTTCATATAAACAAAAGGACAGAGTGAATGGAGGGGAAAAAGGGAGATACAACATGGCTTAATCATTTTTCTCAACAATGGTATAAGATACAATATGGCTTTTCTTTTCTTTTTTTTTTCTTGACTTTTGCTAAAATAACTAGCACTGGCAGATGATCCCATCTCCACTCCTAGTCCGCTTTAGACAACTCATCAAGGAATTCCTATGTTTCTAGCATCTGATCTCATGTGAACCCCCTTGGTAATATAATGAACCCACTCAATTGTTTTGTACCCACTTTCTCCCAGACCTGTATATGGGCTTAATATGTCAAACCAGCCCCTTTTTCATGATGATGTGCAATAAACATGTAGGTTTATGAGGGCAAATCTTACAAAAATGAACACCTAAACCAAATGTTGGAAGGAGGGGAACTGGTAATTGTAATTAGTGTAGTAAGTAATACTTTAAAGATGAATGATACACAACGCGTGTGTGCTATAATAGAGAAATAAATAGATTAAAACTTTTATGCATTGGAGGCCTAAGTTTGAAGTTTTGCAAGGCTAAAGTATGAAGAATTTATCATAAACCCAATACCAAAATATTTTAGCCCCAACATGGCTTTATGACATATGGTATCCAAAACAAGGTTAGCCTCTTGTTTTGCAGTGCATGCTATTAAATTAACTTTGTCTCTATCCTTTCCCTCCTGAATGACAAAGAATATTTTGGAGCCATTGTTGGATGGCTTGCTAACAGGATCAAGGATGCTTCATTTGAGGTTGGTAAAACTGTGTATAAGCTAAAATCCTAATGGAGGGAATAACTTGCTCCACAGTGGTGCTAAGGGCTTTTGTAATATTCCTTGGAAAGTGAACATATACACCCCTTTGGGTCAAGCTCCTCACATCGTGTTCACCTGTTTCGCCAAGGATGGAGATCAATGTTAGTATTCTCTGTTCCATTATCTGAGTAAGAATTACATTGGCAATTAAGGCTTAATCTCAAATTTTATTGGGGTCAGGTATGCTAATTCTTTTTTGACATTTTGTTTTTGTTAGTTTATAACTTTACATACAATTAATGATTTTTCTTGCATATTTTTGTAGGATCCCCTAGCGATCTCCATGTCAATGTTAGCTATACACTCCGTTCAGACAACCAATCAAGCGTTATAATGAAAGCCAAGAATCTTGGCAAGAAGGCAACACCGGTAAGCCAAACCCATAATACTTATTGGAAGCTTGGTGGCCACAACAGTTGTTATATCCTCACTCACTGGCTTTGGATTTTCAATGCCTTTTACACACCCATTGATGAGTAGAAAGATCTAGCTTGCCAAAAGGCATGCATCGTTGGAATTGCATACGATTTTGAGAAGAGCCTAAGCCTCGTTAAGGGCAAGATAGACATCATTCTGGGACTTTATATGACACCAACTACATTCTTGATGGAGAATTCAATTGTGAGGTCTAACGAACCACAATCTTGCTTGACAGGGATATTGGAATCAACTAGAAATCTCCATAAATGCATTAGCCATGCAGTTGTGCACTAGTGGCAAGCTTAACAATGTGAATAGGAAAGGTGGAGCAGCCTCATCGGTATCCTGACTCCCTTAACCATCGTGAGTAGCCTTAATCTATCATAAGCCCAACAAAGATACTTGCTAAACACCATTTACAACTTCTAAACTGGTGTAAAAACTTAATTGGTAAGTGGGTTTGACTCATAGCTCTTGTATTTGAGTACGTAACATGTAATTTTAGAAAATCTCTGTTCCTTTTATGTAAACTAATTGAATTTGAATAAATAAATTTGAGATTTTTACATGAAAATCTAAAATCAGCTAGTTTCAAATTTTCTCTCATCTAAATTGATTAAAGTATTATAGAAAAAATATCAAACCCAACAAAAAATTGGGAGTAAATGATTTCATCATTTATCATTGTATAAGAAATTAAAATTAAAGAGTAAAAAATCTTGGAGAGACTGATTTTTATTTTACGAGAAAAAATGAGAGTTAAAGTATAAAAATATAATTTCTTCTGTCATTTAGTAAAATATAATTAAGTTTGAATTTTTGTGAAATAATTAATACAGTTTTAGATGTTGTGGATAAATTTTCAATTTTTTTTTCTTTTGTTACTTTTGAAGGATTGATATAAATATTAATTCTAATGAAGGATGAGATATAAAGTATGATTACAATTAAAGGTTTTAATTAGAATTAATATTGATATTAGTTTTAAAATAATTTTCATAAAAAAGTAAAATATTTATTGATTTCTATCAAATATTTTGAAATACGATGTTCTTTACACAAAAAATTGTTTTTTATTCAATACATATCTAACTTTTCTTTTAGACTCAAAAATTTTCAACGTATTTTTCACTATCGCAACAGCGTTGGTTTATTGAGGCCATGAAATTTGCATGAGAGTGTCATGCAACGGAAGGAATGGTTAAACGTGGTAGACACTCTTCGCATTCAATAATCCTAGCGTGGGGCTTGGTGTGATGAAGTCTTGCGTTGGAAAGAAGAAAGGAAAATGTGGGCGCTGTACATTCTAATAGGTTAGTCTTTTGGGAAGAGGGTAATGGTTTCATAACAAGTGGTATCAGAGCCGGCTCATCCTGAATCCGATGTCCGCCGCCAAGTACTTTAGGACCGAGGACGTCGATGGATTCGGTGAGCGAGAAGCCTTTGTAGAATTAGAGTGTCATGGACGGAATGGTTAAACATGGTAGACGCTCTTCGCATTCAATAATCCTAGCGTGGGGCTTGGTCATGGAACTTA
>CM038606.1:3181673-3210113 GCA_021533255.1 Ceriops tagal | reverse complement strand
CTAGCGTGGGGCTTGGTCATGGAACTTAACACGTCCTTACAATACACCGTTGCATGATTTGAGCCGCAAACATTTTCATTTCGTAGCTGTGGTTGGGTCAATGCCGAAAGTTATGTAAGCCTTCAATTGTATATCCTACAACCAGCCTAAACGCGGTTTCCATCAATTCCACTAGTATTTCTTATATATGTATTGTCCGACGACAATGAAGCAGGAAGCATCCAGGAAATTAAGTACAGGCCCAAGCATAATTGGAAAAAACAACCATTGGAAAGCAACTCCTTAGGTCCACCGGCATCAACTTGCACGACATTATAGGTTTGGTATATAAAGACCAATAATCCAGGACTACTATCACCAAATGAGCTTATAACTGCTTTAGTGTGGCACCATTAACCTAAGCACTCAACCCAATAATGAGCTTATAACTGCAAAGCCCATCATGACGTTCACTATCACCACTCCGATTAGCATTGTTGCTTGGACAACCTTCATTTGCACTTGTGTGATTATTAATCTTAGTCCAAGCGTGCCAATTTTGCCGGCGACGGCGTCGTTGTCGTCGTCATCATCATCGCTAAGGCAAGAAGCACAGGCTTTGCTCGATAGCGGGTGGTGGAGCTTTTGGATTGAACAGTCTCGCAAGGGCAGCAATAGCTCTGGCAATGTTAACGACACGAGAAGCCACTGCGGGTGGCCGGGCATAACATGCAATCTCACATCAGATTGGAGCTCTGACGAAACTCGAGTCCCTTGGCCTGTCCAATAATTATTTAACAGGTAAGCTGCCACTTTCTCTTGCAAACCTCTCTCATTTGCACTTTCTTGACGTTTCTGCGAACGATCTTAATGGGAAAATTCCACCGGCTCTTGCTCTTCTTACCAATCTTACTCTTCTGCATTTGGGGATCAATGACTTCACAGGTGCCATCCCTTCTGAAATCGGAAGCATGACAAAACTTGTGAAGCTGGAACTGGGCCTTAATTTTCTCAACGGCACCATCCCTCCCAGCCTGGGAAATCTCAACAACCTTATCCTTTTAGACATTAGTGATAACGAGCTCACCGGACCAATTCCTTCGTTTCTATGGCAATTGACCAATTTGACCGACCTTTTGCTCGACACAAATCTTTTAGAAGGTTCTATACCAAGAGCGGTTGGAAATTTGACTCCTCTGACTCATCTTCAACTTTCCCATAACAGAATTTTCGGCACAATTCCATCTGAAATAGGTGAGTTTCTCTATCTTAGCTTTTTAGGCATCAAAGATAACGACCTCACCAGAACAATTCCATCGTCTCTACGGCAATGGACCAATTTGACCTACCATAGGCTTCGCTCAAATCTTTTAGAAGGTCCTATGCTGAGGGTAGTTGGAAATTTGACTAACTCAACTTGGCCTTTCTATTAACAGAATTTTTGGTAAAATTCCAACTAAAATAAGTGAACTTCTTTATCTTAACTTTTTAAACACCAGTGATAACCCCCTCACCGGACCAATTCCTTCGTCTCAATGCCAATTGACCAATTTGACCGATTTTTGGCTCGGTTCAAATCTTTTAGAAGGTCCCGTATTAAGACCGGTTGAAAATTTGACTTTTCTAATTTATCTTAACCTTTCCCATAATAGAATGAGTGGATCCATTCCTTTTGAGGCTCTGTGACTCTAGGGAAATTAACCTACCTGAATCTAATCTTAAATAATCTATCTGGTACCATACCCAATACTTCTTCTTACTCTTTTGAGGTTTATTTTAATAATAATTCTATGAGAGGTCACATTCCGTGTATCCTAAGGTCCGTATCGCCTTCTGCATTTGTCGGCACCAACGATTTGTTCATTCAGGAGCTAAATGTTTATTACTTATCAATCATTGCCCCCATAGGCGAAAAAAGAACTAAAGATGTTGAACAAGACTTGAGAGTATACCTTCCCATTTTCTTGTTCCTTGCACCCTTGATAATTCTTGGAAGCATATACCTCTTTCGCCTTCGCCAGAGAAAGAATTCCCAACGAGAGGCAAAAGCATTGATGAATGGAGACTTATTCTCCATATGGAACTTTGATGGTAAAATTGCGTTTGAAGACATTATTAAAGCAACAGAGGACTTTGACATCAGGTATTGTATTGGGACTGGTGGTTATGGCAGTGTTTACAAGGCACAACTTCCAACTGGCAAAGTAGTTGCCTTGAAGAAACTTCACCGATTAGAAGCAGAGGAGCCTGTTTTTGACGAATGTTTCAGGAACGAGGTCAAAATGCTCACAGAAGTCCGCCACAAGAACATTGTCAGACTTCATGGATTCTGCTTGCACAGACGTTCCATGTTTCTCATTTATCAGTACATGGAAAGGGGAAGCTTGCTCTATGCTCTAAGAAATGATGTTCTAGCCGTGGAATTGGACTGGACCAAAAGGTTCAACATCATCAAAAGCATTGCTTTTGCTTTATCTTATTTGCATCATGATTGCAACCCGCCAATTCTTCACAGGGACATTTCGAGCAGCAACATCCTCTTGAACTCTGAGTTGGATGCTTTTGTATCCGACTTTGGCACCGCTAGATTTCTTTATTCGGATTCATCCAATCAAACTGTCCTTGCCGGCACTCATGGTTATATTGCTCCAGGTTAGCATTTCTTCTTCTGATACTAACTAGACTTCTGATGCCTTTAGAATGCAAGGTTCAAATTAACAATATTGAATCCTATATATGAAGGCTTTTTCTATTGTTTCAATTTGTTGGACTATTTATCTGGCAAGACAGAGTAATGTGGTATTTAATAATGGCCTTTTCTTTTGTTTAATTTTCCTGAATTCAGAGTTTGCTTACACCATGACCCTGAACCAAAAATGCGATGTTTATAGCTTTGGCGTTGTGGCTCTAGAAACCATGATGGGAAGGCATCCTGGAGAACTGCTTTCGTCGTTAACGCGACCATGGGATCAAGAAATGATGTTAAAAGATGTGCTGGATCCACGTCCCTCGCCACCCCGCAATCGTTTGGTTGATGAGAATGTGGTTCTTGTAGTCACATTGGCTTTAGCTTGCCTAAGTTCCGACCCAAAACTGCGGCCAACAATGCAAAATGTCTGCCGGGAACTACTTGTTCGCCGCCCACCACTGCCCCTTTCTCTGCATGCAATATCACTGCAGCATCTGATGAATCAGGAAATATAGAGGGTGGACCAAAACTAGAAAGAAGAGGCATCTCATAAATGGAGTAGAGGATGTGAAAAAATTTATATCGCTAAAACTCTACACACGGTGTTGGAGCAGAGTTAGATGAAAATTATGAATATGTAATAAATGGTCGTGTTGTCTGGGTAACCCCTATAAATTTCTTTCTGTTTTTTTCTTCGAAGCGCGAGGGTAAGGTAAAGTGACAAAATAATGATGACATTTTCTACATAAAAAGGAAAGTATAAGGTTTTCTACTTGCTTATAGAAATATTTTTTAATGATGACTTTTCAATACTCTCAATTGAGGAGGTTGATGTCCTTCGCTGGAGCAATAAGAAAGTTAAAAACTATCACAAATTGTCTTATACGTCAAGTTTTGGTTCTAATTATGTCCAAGTAAGACGATTCATATAAAAAGTTTATACTTATAATATAGACTAAGAATTTCTCAATTTTTTAATTTTTATAAGAGAGTAATTATTATATTTTTGAATAAAATTAAAAGTCTATTATTATTTAAGGAGATAAAAAAACAGTTAATTTTTAAATTTTAAAATTATTTTATTTTTTATTAAAATTAATTTTTAATTAGTTAATAAGCAAGAAAATCAAACAAAATTGATTTTTTAAAATTAATTTAAAGTTTTATTTTAATATTAAATTTTAAAATGTATAAATCAAAAACTTTAAAATGTATAAATCAAAAACTTTAATTGAGTTCAATTTTATAGTCAACAAAATAAATATCTCCAGTTTATTAAAAGGTAAGACTTATTATTACTAGAATTTCCTAATTAATACAACAAGACATTAAAATGAATCTTTGTAATAGTAAAAAAATGACAACTTGAGTTATATACAAATTACAAGATGGGCAACTAAAAAATTTGAAAGACAAAAAATATAGCTTTTTAATTTGTTACTAGGAACTGCTAGTTTTACCTTAAAGAGAACTTAAGTTATATATATGATTTCAAGTTGATGAAATAAGCTTTAAATTCCAATTAATTTCACATATAATAGTAATTAATATTATATATATAGAGAATAACCTTTACACAAGTTATTTACTAATAGTGATGTAAAAATTATAAAATAATATGAAATTCATCAATATTTAATTAAATTCTTATTTTATTTATTTTTATAAATTTTAATTTGAAGTCATCTAATTTTTACAAAACAATTTTAAAAATATTTTAAAATTTTCACAACAAAAATTACTTTGGACATTATTAATACTAAAATGATTTTGCAACAAAAAAAAGAAGCTAACATATAAAATAATAATAATAATAATAACAAGTATATAATGAAAATTTAATTATTAAAAGCAAAATTTGAATTTTGTAGTTTGAATCCCCCCTTCTTAATGTAACGGACTCACCGCATAGCGCACAAGATGTGCGTCGCACTTGATGGGTATTTCATTATTTTGCTGCGTTTTACAGATGCCCGCTGCGTGTGTTATAAGATATAAAAAGGAGAAGGGTAATGAAGTAAGGCAAATAAACTGGCCACTGTGCTACAGAGACAAGTTACTTAAGTAAAATTGCTTGAGATAATATAGAGATTATTAGTAAAATTTTGACGTCAAAATTGATGAAGTTTAATACGTAGATTTCCAAAACAAAAAAAATAAAAAGATAGACCCTCCAAGAGCATGAGCATGAGAAAACAAATGCGCAACAATAAGTAAAAATGCATCCAACCCAAGTTTATCATATGGTGAACCATGCAGCATTGCTGACTGCCGAACTAATAATTTCCATGGGCCAAAACTGTATAGTGTGATAATTTCCCATCACATCTGCTTGCTCTCAAAGGCTTCTCGTGCGTAATGGCTGTAGTTTCCATTCTAGTTTGATATCATATACATCAGGCAGAAGAAAAAGTACGGAAGGTGATATCATAATTTGTCAAATATATATATATATATATATATATATATATATATCAAGAGAAGTTGTACATTTATTAACTACATAAAAATATGTTAAATTATGGTTAAACTTTCACTATGACAGACTAACATTTTCTTTATATACATCATTAAAAAAAAGCAAAATGAAATGTATAAAGTTCAATTTTTTTTTTCTTTTGAGTTGCGAAGTTCCCGACTTCTTAGGATTTACTAGTTTATGATACTGTGAGGGGGGTGAATTAGTATCACCACAATTTACAATTCGCAGGTAAGTGAACAACTTCAACCTCTTCTTAAAAGCAAACTCTTTCTCAGACTCGACTAAGGTAGATCTATTGCTACCTACTAATAACAATAGTCCCCAAAGTCACTTTTCAGACACCTTACATAATAGACAATTTAGATGTTCTTGTTTAGGTCTTCGTTAGGTTATGGGTTAGTTGATACTTTAACTGCATTCACAACTCAATTCAAAATACAGAATGTAAAGCAAATTAAGGACACACGAGATTTACGTGGTTCCGTCAACGTACATCTACGATGGTAGGGACTCTCCCTTACTGAGACTATCCACTATACTTGAGAATTCCAGTTACAATGGATGTCTTAATCCTTTGCTCCTTTCACTATTGCAATTACTAAGTAAGTACAATACAAAGAGTGTCACTTACTGTATCTACCCTTCTTCTAACTTGTCTTGCCTCTGTTGAATTGAAAGGCTGCTCCACTACCGCTTAGAAGTTCACCGCAACACTCTTTAACTTCTTTTGAAGAAATCTGGAAATACGTTGAGTTCTTTCAATGCTTTGCCGAATTCCCTCTCTAGGTTATCTCACATAGTTCCTGCTTTCACCGTCTCACGATCTTACCCGTCTCCTTGTGTCACGTCGTCGCATGTTCTGGTCTCACGCCGTCGCACTTGTCCGTTTCTCTCTCTCTTGCTATCCAACCGGATTTCTCTCTGTTATTGCCGGAGTTCTCTCTTTTACCGCCAGATTTCTCTCTCTTACCGTCCAACTGTTCACTCTTCTTTGGCTGTGTTGGATTTTCTCTCCTTTGCAATCCACACCTTCGTTCTGGCCGTATACCTCTTTTCTCTCTCTTCCGACGGTTGTGTTTTCTCTCTCTTCCAACGGTTGTGTTTTCTCTCTCTTCCAAAGGTTGTGTTTTCTCTCTCTTATGTTTTGGCCAACTGTTTGTTTCGGCCGTTGGGTTTCTTTTTCTCTTTCTGCCGGTCTGCTCTGATTTGCTCAATTTGCCGACCTCTCCTATTCCGACGACTGCTTCATCTGACGACTGCTTTCTCTCTCTTCCAATGGCTTTGCCATTTTGCTCTTTCGGTCTTCCGTCTGGTCGTCCAACCCCTTTAGTCGTCTCCTCTTTCTCTCTTTCTCGACAGTTGTTCTTCGTTCAGTCCAGCCGTCGACCATCTCCTCTTTCTCTCTCTCTCTCTCTCGCTCTCGACGATTACACTGTTCACGACGGCTACTGTTCACTTGACGGCCACTGTTCACTCGACAGTTACACTGTTTACTACGGCTACTTCTTTTCTATTTTGCCCTCCCTTGTTTTGTTGTTTGTTTATCGTCGGTGTGCTTTGACCATATGTTGTGTTTTTCTATTTTCTCTATTTGGCCATCCACACACTTTTGTGTTTTGCCATGTATTTAATTGTGTTGGCCTTTATATACTCCTCCATAAAACCGTAATAGGGCGAATTTACTGTCTTGCTCTTCCATGTGACTTTTACGTTCTTGCCATTCCATGTGGCTTTTACCTTATTGCCCTTCCATGTGACTTTACTTTCTTGCACACTTAAACCTAGTTGACAACAATTACAACCCATACAAGGCTGTGGGAACAATAATCTCCCCCTTTGTAATTGTTGGCAACACTCATAACAAAAGCCACTATGCAGCAATTTCAACTCCCCCTAAATATGCACTCTCTCTTTCTTAATAGCTCTCTCTGCACTGTTGCTTCTCTCCCCCTTTCCCAACCAATTACAAATCTAAAAAACTCGTAAAGTGGAGATGGAGGATTCATTTGAACTTCAGGCTTGAGGAGGCATTTGCACAGATAGACTCAATCTATGCTTTTCAAATAGTTCTGTGGATAGAGGTTTAGTTAGAATATCTGAAATTTGATCTTTAGTGCCAACATACTCCAACTGAATTGTACCTTGTTCCACTTGATCTTTGATAAAGTGATACCGGATGTCAATATGCTTGCTCCTTGAATGTTGAACTGGATTCTTGCTGAGATCAATAGTGCTTTGATTATCACAAAGTACACTCACTGGTAACTTCACTTCAACACCCAAGTCTGCCAATTGTCTTAGCATCCATATCACCTGTGTACATGCTGTACAAGCAGCCATATACTTAACCTCAGCTATGCTTAAAGTAACACTGTTTTGCTTTCTACTTAACCATGCAACACACTTTGAACCCAAGTAGAAGCTGCAGCCGCTGGTTGATTTTCTATCATGTATACTTCCTGCCCAGTATGCATTAGTGTATGCTTGTAGTTTAACAGAATCCATGGCTGGATACCACAAACCCATTTCCAGTGTTCCTTTGAGGTACCTCATGATTCTTTTCACTACTTATACATGATACTCTTTAGGATTAGCTTGGAATCTGTTGGCAGCGCACACAGCTTGTATAAGATCAGGCCTTGATGGTGTAAGGTACAGAAGGCTCCCTATCATCTTCCTGTACTCTGTAGGGCTTGTACTCCTTCCCTCCTGATCTTTTGTTAACTTATAGCCCATTGTCATAAGGGTACTGACAAGTCTACTATCCTCTATACCAAACCTTTTCAGCATCTCTTTGGCATATTTTGTCTGAGAAATAAAGATACCTTCTTCACACTGCTTTATCTGTAATCCAAGAAAGTACGTCATTTCTCCAATCAATGACATCTCAAATTCCTCACTCATCTTCTGTGCAAAATCTTGGCATAACTCAGAGTGATCCCCTCCAAAGATGATGTCATCTACATATATTATGGTTATCAGCTGGCTTTTCTCTGAGTTGAACACATACAGGTTATTATCAATCGTTCCTCTTCTGAAGTTCAACCTTTTCAAGTATGCATCCAGCCTACTGTACCATGCTCTTAGAGCTTGCTTAAGACCATACAAGGCTTTCTTCAACTTGCATACATGTGTCTCATCCTCACTGATTTGTACTTTATCGGGTTGTTCAATATACACTTATTCTTTCAGGAGCCCATTCAGAAAGGTGGATTTCACATCCATCTGATAGACTTTATACTTCTTGTGTGCTGCCAAAGTTAAGAACATTCTGATAGTTTCTAACCTTGCTACTGGTGCAAAAGTTTCATCAACATTTACCCCTTCTATCTGAGTGTAGCCTTTGCAAACCAACCTAGCCTTGTTCCTCACCACCTTGCCATCTTCATTGTATTTATTCCTAAATACCCATTTTGTTCCTATGACATTCTTATTAGTAGGTCTTGGAACCAGCTCCTATGTATCATTCTTCCCATTTTGATCCAGCTCCTCATTGATAGCTTTGACCCAGGCTTTGTCTTGAATAGCCTCTTCAACAGATTTAGGTTTAACTTGTGAGAGTAAAGCAGTAGCTCCCACAATTCTTCTTCTTGTTGCAACTCTTACTGATGGGTCACCTATGATCTAATCTCCTTAATGAGCACTGGTCCATGTTTTCTTTGTCTTTCTTCCTTGCACCGTCTTAGTTGCAAGAGGATCTCTTTCTTCATCTTTAAACTCACTCTTCTCAATAGCTTCATTTGTAAATTCAGTGCCTTGATCTGACCTCAATACTTTGATCTTCCTTCCACTCTCATTTTTAGCCAATCTTCTGTATCTCTTGAAACAATTTAGAACTTTTGACTTGTGTTTGAGGTACATGAGGCAAGTCTTTCTCGAATAATCATCAACAAGCAAAATGAAGTACCTCTCACCTTTCAACCCTTTTGTCCTCATCGGTCCACACAAATCAGTATGCACAATGTCAAGTACTGCTTCAAAACTGAACTCTTTGGTCTCGTACTACTTGTTGGCATGTTTTCCTTTAGAGCATGTTGAGCAAACATACTCTTTCTCTCTCCTGAGGTTGGGAATGTCTCTGATTGCATGAGTAGTGGTTAGCTTCCTCATGTTCTTTTGTGATAAGTGTCCCAGCCTCCTATGCCAGAGTTGATTTTCTTCTTTCTTTGTAAGTAGACAGTTGTTTGTCTTGTCCTCATCAATCACGTACAAATTTCCAGCTATTCTCTTCTCGGTTGCAACACTATTGCCTTCTTTACTCTTTACTTGGCAACCTGTTTTTATGAATATCACTTTGTGGTCGTCGTTGCATAGTTGGCTGATAGATGCTAAATTATATCTAAGTCCTTCAATGTGCAGAACATCTTTCAGCTTTCCTTTTCCAATATTTACTGATCCCTGACCACTAATGTTGAGTGAATCATCATTGCCAAACTTGACTCTGCCTTCTCTTGACTTGTTTAGCTTTGACAATTTACTTTTGTCTCCCGTCATGTGTGAAGTGCATCCACTGCTTATCCTTGCAATCAACCTTTAATGCAATTTTAGCTATATTAGCCACATCCCTTTTTGCTCTATATTCCTTCTTTTAAACTAGCTGGAAGATAGCTTTCTCTTTTTTCTCAACTTTGACTGCACCGCTTGTTTTCACTGTGCCATTGAGTGCCTTCTCTTGCTCAGGGAGAAGTGTCATGCATCTCTTGGCATTATGGCCATCCTGTTCGCACCTTTCACACTGTTCTAAGTCTGCCAATATAGCAAACTTGTTCTTTGAAACCACTGATTTGGCCCTCTACCAATAATCCTTGTCAGTGTGTCCTTGCCTTTTATAGTATGTGCAAGAACTCCTGACAGGTGTTCTCCTCTGAATTTTGTATTGTCTCCCCCTGTATACAGCATCGTATCTTCTCAAGTTGGAGACATATATTGGCCTTCTCCACCAGTAGTTACTCGCCTTATGACCTCAAACTCTACAATAAAGGCAATGACCTTGAAACTGCCTCTTCTTGGGTCTGATCATAGCTTGTCTTCTTCTGTTCATCACTTGCTGTGTAAGCAAAGTAGCTGGCTTCTTTGCTTGTGTGACTTTCATTTCAGTCACCTTCTTCTCTTTCTTCTGTTCAGCTATTACCCTTGGCTAGCTGACTTTCTTTTCTTTCTGAGACATAGCAGCTATGGGCTGCTACTCTTTAACCACATACATCATTTTTGGCCCTGGCTTTGGTTTGATAAATGTCTTCTCTTCTTCAGTTATCTTCACCTAAGTCATAGCCTTCTCTCTCAACTTTTGTGGCAAAGTCTCATTCTTCTTTTCTTTTGTAGAGCTTGTTTCTCCTACCACTTCAAACTTCTACAAGTTCTTCTCACTTTTTGAGTTGTTGCTGAAGTCTCAGCAACTCTATCTCCATTTTTTCAATTGTTGAAGTCCTTGAGCCAAGCTCTATTGTAAGGTCTTCACATATTTTGAACTGTTCTTCAAATCTTCTCTTCAAGTCAATATGTTCAGCCCTTATTTCATCCTTTTGACTTTCAGCTTCCTCAGAGTTTGCTTCAACTTGTTTTATGTGAGCCTCTAACCTTTTTATAGTTCTGCCCCTTCTGATTATCTCCTTCGAAGCTGCTTTCAGCTCAGTTTCAAGATATGGCTTTTCTTCATCAAGCTCCTCTTCCTCTTCAAAGTTTGAACTACCACCTTGAACTAATGCCATAAAGGCCTGCTCATCTGATGATTTTTCATCTTCCTCCTCATTAGCTTTTTTTGTTTGACTCACATAACTCTTGAATGAGCCTCTCTTCTTCATTTGTGGGTTGGCAATCTTCTTATTGGACTTCTTTGATTTGAATGATGATCTTCTCCATCTTGAATTCTGCTCATCATCATCTTCATCATCAAGTTTCACTTTGTACTGAGAAGTCAAGTGTCCAGTCTGCCCACAACAATAACATCTCAAGGACAACTGTCCTTTTCCCTTTTTACACCCCTTTTTGAATTTCCTTGTGAAGTAAGCCAATAATTCACCTTCATTTTCTTCCTCCTCATCATCATCATCCTCATTGGATGATTCTTCCTCTTCTTTTATCTTCAAGTGCTTCATAGCTTTGAAAGCTGCCTCCTTTGATCCCTTTGTTGTTACAAAGCTTTCAGTTGACTTTATCCTCATCTCATATGTAATGAGATTGCACTGGAGATCATGCAGAGACATAGAATTGAGATCTCTACTCTCCTCTATGGCTGCTACCTTTGAGGCAAACCTCTCAGGAAGAATTCTCAGAATTTTCTTCACAATCGATAAGTCCTTCTTGTTCTTCCCATGACTTCTCAGGTCGTTTACAGCGTCAATAACCCTGGTGAAGAACTCTTGAACTGTCTCATTTTTCTGCATTATAAGAGATTCATATCTCTCCTTGAACACTTGAAGCTTGGCCTCTTTCATTCTGCCATCATCTTCATAGACTTTCTGCAAGCTGTCTCATATCTCCTTGGCAGACTTGCAGTCCATATCTTTAGCATACTCAACATCTGTCAATGCTGAAATGATGACATTTGAGGCCTTCCCATTTATCTCAAATTGCCTTAATTCCTCTGGGATTGGGTCTTTACCTTCTTCTAGAGCCACAAAACCCTTCTGTACGCATTTCACCATGTTCATGCCCATGGTTGCAAATACCACTTGCATTCTTGCTCTCAACATATAGTAGTTGGTTCCGTTGAAGAATAGAACCTTCTTGCTGTAAGTGGTGCTAATGTTGGTACCGGCTTCCATTTCTCAGTATGATGAACAAGTCAAACTTCTAGATCCCTTCAAACTAGTACACCAAGCTGTTAAGCTTCAAACTGAGAACCTGTGCTTTGATACCAATTGAAGTTCCCGACTTCTCCTTAGGATCTATTAGTTTGTGATACTGAGAGGGGGGGTGAATCAGTATCACCACAATTCACAATTCACAGGGAAGTGAACAACTTTAACCTCTTCTTAAAAGCGAACTCTTTCTCAGACTCGACTAAGGTAGATCTATTGCTACCTACTAATCATAATAGTCCCCAAAGTCACCTTTCAGACACCTTGCCCAATAGACAATTCGGATGTTCTTGTTTAGGTCTTCGTTAGGTTATGGGTTGGCTGATATTTTAGCTGCGTTCACAACTCAATTCAAAACACAGAATGTAAAGCAAATTAAGGACACACGAGATTTACGTGGTTCCGTCAACGTGACGTATATCCACGGTGGTAGGGACTCTCTCTTACCGAGACTATCCATTATACTTGAGAATTCTAGTTACAATGGATGCCTTAATCCTCTACTCCTTTCACTATTGCAATTACTAAGTAAGTACAATACAAAGAGTATCACTTACTGTGTCTACCCTTCTTCTAACTTGTCTTGCCTCTGTTGAATTGAAAGGTTGCTCCATTGCTGCTTAGAAGTTCACCGCAACGCTCTCTAACCTCTTTTGAAGAAATCTAGAAATACGTTAAGTTCTTTCAATGCTTTGCCGAATTCCTTTTCTAGGTTGTCTCACACAGCTCCTGCTTTCATCGTCTCATGGTCTTACTCGTCTCCTTGTGTCACGCCGACGCATGTTCTGGTCTCACGCCGACGCACATTCTGGTCTCACGACGCACATTCTAGTTTCACGCCGTCGCACCTATCCGTTTCTCTCTCTCTTGCTGTCCAGTCGGATTTCTCTCTCTTACCGCCGGATTTCTCTCTCTTACCGTCCAGCCGTTTAGTCTTCTTTGGCCGTGTTAGATTTTCTCTCCTTTGCTATCCACACCTCTGTTCTGGTCGTATACCTCTTTTCTCTCTCTTCTGACGGTTGTGTTTTCTCTCTCTTCCAATGGCTGTGTTTTCTCTCTCTTATGTTTTGGCCGACCGTTTGTTTTGGCCGTCGGGTTTCTTTTTCTTTTTTCGCCGGTCTGCTTCGATTTGCTTAATTTGCCGACCTCTCCTATTTCCGACGACTGCTTCGTTCGACGGCTACTTCGTTTTCTCTCTCTTCCAACGGCTTTGCCGTTTTGCTCTTCCGATCTTCCGTCCGGTCGTCTAACCCCTTCAGTCGTCTCCTCTTTCTCTCTCTCTCGACAGTTGTTCTTTGTTCAGCCCGGCTGTGGACCGTTTCCTCTTTCTCTCTCTCTCTCTCTCTCTCTCGACGGTTACACTGTTCACGACGGCTATTGTTCACTCAATGGCTACACTGTTCACTACGGCTAGTTCTTTTCTATTTTGCTGTCTCCTATTCTACCGTTCGCTTGCCGTCAATGTGCTTTAGCCGTATGTTGTGTTTTTCTGTTTTCTCTATTTGGCTGTCCACACACTTTTGTGTTTTGTCATGTATTCAATTGTGTTGGCCTTTATATACTCCTTCATAAAACCCTAATAGGGAGAATTTACTATCTTGCCCTTCCATATAGCTTTTACGTTCTTGCCCCTCCATGTAGCTTTTACCTTCTTGCCCTTCCATGTGGCTTTACTTTCTTGCACACTTAAACCTAGTTGATAACAATTACAACCCATACAAGGCTATGAGAACAACAAGTTGAATATAAAGATTAAGATTAACTTAAAAGAGTTCCAAAACTCCTTAAAAGGAATAAAGGGGAATAAAAAATTGATGAAGCCATTGGAAGATGCTATAGATAGATCCTGCTACATTTGTCAACCTGAAAAAAAAAAAAGATCACGCTAATTTTGTGAAAGTCACCAAATAGCAATTTAATTAATTTAAAAGTAAAAAAAAAAGCCTATATAATATATTTATGTTCATCCAAAAATCTTATTAAATATAATCTAACCATTAGAATTTTATTTTTCAACTGACAATCATTTTTGTGACGTTTTCAAACCATTTTCTTCTTTGTTTCTTTTTTTGGTTCAATGATTGTAATTCTTTAAACCCCACCACAACGCACCAAATTTCCCTCTCTTTAAAATTCTTTGATTTAATTCTCTAAACCCCATGATAGTTCCCGCTTAATAGATTCATGGCGCTTGGTAAGGCTGCACTGCAGCCTTTGCCGATTGGTGAAGATGATGTTTGTGCCGCATAGGTGCTTGGGAAAGGAACTCCAATGGATTATCAAGCCCCAAAGGATTATAATTTCTTTTTCCCAAATAATTTTGCATATCTGCCAAATTGTGTGGCCCCTTCTATCAAGTTTGGCGGTTGCCTGTTATGAGCAGGGGCATTTTCTAGTGGGCTGTTTTTCTTTTTAAGCCTTATGAAATAAGGATGGGGTGGAATATTATGTTGTTGCCCATTTAAAACAGCTTGGTCTGTTTGGAAAGTATTTGTAATATTCAAAGATGCATCCCTTTGATTGGCCCCGGAATTAATTTGACTCTATCTAGGAATGTTGGAAGATATGGCATTAGTTGGATCAATGGCAGTTGGCGTTGGCATATCCAGCAGAGATTTGATTGCCCTAGGGTTCTGAGTACCAAGGAATTAGCTGACAAATCCTCATTGGACGATATAGCCTTATTTGGGATGTTTTGTAGGCATTTGCAGCCATGGATTCTGTGATTATAAAATCCTAAATTTTTTGCTAGTCAAACTTGTTGAGCCATAGTTTTCCCCCACTTCCTTGGCCAAATTTTGAATTTGAATGGATCCTGTATTCTTGCTAGAGCGACAGTTGTTGATGATGCATTTGCCAGCTCTTTATAGGAATCCAGCTTTATAGAGTTTGTTGCATGCTGAGTTGCAAAAGAGTTGGTAGCTCTCTCTTCAGAACGTTGAGAACTAAATTCAATGCAAATGCTAGCCCACTGAATTAAAGAAGCTCTCTAGGCATCTCCATAACACAAATGAAGGCCCTAGTTTGTATCAGTACCCACGGAATTTTTTGCTAGTAAGTTGCAGTCTTTTTATACACGACCTAGACAACCGCAATAGTAGAAATTGAAAGCACTTCATATTTGAAGTCTTCCATGAGACATAGAAGTGCAAAAGTTGCCCTCGGCATCCTTTGTCCCTCGTTGTCAACGTTCAAAAGAGTACCAATTGGGTTGCCTAGTGCCTCTGCTGTGTTCGTACACATTGTCTTCAGAGGGAGTTACACCACAATCCAAAAATGAACAAAGAATAAACTCACTTTTTTTCTGTTATTTCTTTTCTTACTTGTCCAAAGATTATGGCGCATTGTCAAGAACAAATTTTTTTATCTTGGTCACTTTGAGAATTGAAAGCTAAAAAGTTTATCATCTAGTGTTTATGCAAAAATTCCTTAAGGCAAAATGTTCCCTCACTAATATCCAACAAAGATTTATGTAAAAATAAAGTATACTTAATTGTTGCAAGTTGTACTACTGAAATCAAACTTTCAATAAGTTGGTGTATTTTTATAATTGCTTTCTAATTTGTTTATAATATTTCTACAGTAATATTATAGATAATAGGATCTTTAATAGAATAATGGACAATCAAAAAAGAAAAAAAAAATTCATAGTTGGTTTAGCGGTTAAAGGCATGACCATTTAAATAAATTATTCTAGGGAACACAAATTTTCTCTTTTTCTTCTATCATTTATTGTAAAACGACATATAAGACAGTTATTTGATATCTTTTAAGTAATTTGCCTTTTGATCCAATGGTCATAACCTTTAGGTTATATCCTAAAGGTCATAAGGTCTTAAATCCACCAAACACCACTATCGTTTATTACTAAACAGACATAACAAATAATTATTTAAGGTAGTTAGACTAGTGGTTGTGTGGTGCCTCAGGGTTCAAATTCGAGAAGGCATAATTTTCCATTTCTTCCTTTTTTTATTTTGAAAATCCAATAATCACTCATTATTTCAAAATATAAAAAATATAGTGGATCCTTAATAATTCTAATAGTCATTTGCATAAATAAAAGTATCTTACAGATTGAACTCTTACATAGTAAAAAGTACATTACAGTAAGTTTGAATCATATAATAGACAAGTTTTGAAGCAACTATTCTTATTGACAAGTTGTAAAATCAATTTACATAAATGACTGTACAACATTATACATCTCTTTTTAAATAATTGACATATTAAAGGTTATTGTGTCTATATCCTTTTAATGAATGTTTTAAAGCCCTTTTAACTTGTTGGAATAGTCTAATATTTATATAGACTGATTAAGGTCTTCGCTATAAAACACCCTTTTAAGTTTGTTAAAAGTCTTATAGACTTATCCTTCCAATTTACAATTTACTAAAACAAAGCACTATATGACCTTGAGATGGAAATAAATTGATTATAATGTTTCAATCATATTAATGATGTACTTTGACTCATTGAACTTAAGATTTAATGTTATATCAAACATTGTGTTGAGTTTCCATCATTGGTGATTGGTATTTATAGGTTTGAAACCATCCCTTTTAATGTCTTATTCACCATATCTCTTTTTAATCCTTTTGTCAAAGGATTAGTCATGTTTCGACTTGATCTCACAAAATCAATCATGACTACTTTATTTGTAATCAAGTCTCTCGCATAACTGTGTCCCAGTCTAATGTGTCTTAATTTATCAATATATATTTAACTATATACTTTTGCTAGAGTCACGACACTGTCACAGTATATACTAATGGGTGCAATTGGCTTTTCTTATAGAAGAATCTTATAAAGCAAATTCCTTAATCCATTTACTTCTTTACTTGTTGAAGTTAATGCTATAAATTTTGCAGCTATTGTAAAATCTGTTATATATGTTTGTTTCTTAGAATCCTTAGAAATTGCACCTCTACCAAATATAAAGATCTATCCATTAGTTGAAGTATGATCTTTTTTATCAATGATTCAACTGGTATTTAAATATCCTTCTAAAATAGAAGGGTAACTTGTATAACTTATATCATAATTCATTATTTTCTTTAGATATTTTAGGATTTTACTTACTCCATGTCAATGCATGTCACTATGATTACTTATATACCTACTCATTTTGTTAACTGTATAGGTTATGTCTAACCTTATACTTGTTATTGTGTACACTAGACATCCTATTACCTTGGTATATTCCAGTTGTCATACTAGACTTCCAACATTCTTAGTAAAATTCATGTTGGGATGAAATGGGGTAGAGGTTGGAATATAGTCAAAATGATTAAATTTACTGAGAACTTTTCCAATACAATGTGATTGAGATAATATTATACCTTTTTGATCTCATAAAATTTTGATTCCAAAAATGACATTTGTCTTACCCATGTCTTTCATATCAAAGTTACTTGACAAAAACTTTTTGGTAATTTTAACTTGTTTTAAGTCATTCTTGAAAATTAACATGTCGTCTATATATAAACAAATAATGACACCTCTTCCTTCTTCAAACTTGTTATAAACATATTTGTTTAATTCATTAATCTTGAATCCATTAACAAATACCATCTGATCAAATTTTTAATGCCATTGCTTAGGTGTTTGTTTTACTTTATATAAGGATTTAACTAATTTACATACCTTTTTCTCTTGACTAGGCACAACAAATCTTTTTAAGTTGCTCCATCTACATTTCTTTTTTTAATTCACTATTTAAGAATGTTGTTTTTACATCCATTTGATAAATTACTAGGCTATGAATTGAGGCAAGTGGAATAAAAGCCTGATTGTGGCAATTTTAGCCATTGGTGAGTATGTATCAAAATAATCAATGCTATACTTTTGTGTAAAGCCTTTTTCAACTAACCTAATTTTAAACTTATCAATGGTTCCATTAACCTTTCTTTTCTTTTTGAAAATCCATTTACATCTAATTGGCTTTGTACTAGGTAAAAGGTCTATTAATTTCCATGTTTTATTACTCATAATTTAATTCATTTCATCATTTACTGCTTTTTTCCAAAACACAACATCTTGCGATTTCATCATTTCACTAAATATCTTGGGATTATTTTCAATATTGAAGCAATATGAATTTGATTATTCATTGATTCTCTTGTTCCTTCTATTAAGAACATAAAGTAATTAGAACCATAAGATTTTTCTTTCCTTGCTCTTTTGCTTCGACGAAGTTCAATGACTTCATCATTTTCATTTCCTTTGGCCAATGCCTCATTTTCTTTATCAAGAACTTGTTTCTATTACGAAATTCTAGGAGTAAAGATGAACTTATTTTCATCTAAAATAACATCCCTTGATTCTATGATTGTGTTAACAGATATAAAGATGTTAGGTTATATGACCAAGAATTAATAAACCTTGCTATTGTAAGTATATCCTAAGAAAGTACACTTAATTTCCCTTTCATCCAAATTTTCCCTTTTGAGTTTAGGAATTCTAACAATTGCTTTGCAACCCTAAAGTCTTAAGTAATTAAGCTTTGGTTTCCTTTTATTCCAAAACTCATATGGGGTTGTTTTGTTCCTTTTTATTGGAACTTCATTCAGAATGTGACATGTTGTGAATAATGCCTCACCTTGAAATCCATAGCTTAAGCCTAAATTTGACAACATAGCATTGACCATTTCCATCAATGTTCAATTTTTATGTTTAGCAACACTATTTTGTTGTAGTGTATAAGGAATAGTTGTTTGATGAATGATTCTTACAAACTTAAAGAATGCAACGTCATAATATTTGCTTCCTTTATTAGATCATAAGTACTTAATAACAAATAAATATTATAACTCAACTTCAAATTTATATATTTTGAATTTTTCAAGAACTTCATTTTAGTATACAATAAATAAACATGGCAAAATCTAAAGTAATCATCAATAAATATCACAAAATGTCTCTTTCCTTTTAGTGTTGGGGTGTGATGCAAATCACATACATCACTATGAATTAATTCTAACATACTTGAAGATCTTTAAATGCTTAAAAATGTACTTTTAGTTATTTTTGTTAACATACAAGTTGTGCATTTATTTTTAAATGTACCAAAATATGGTTGTAGTTCTAATTTAATCATACCTTGTAATCTTCTAAATTTATATGACCTAATATATAATACCATAAAGAAGAATGCTTAACAATATAAGTAAAAACATTATTATTATTGATATTAAGTTTGAACATTCCATCACATAAGTAACCTTTTCCCATAAATATGCCTCTTTTTGAGAAAACAAAGTTATTTGCCTCAAATACAAGTTTAACCCATATTTGTTTAAGAGATTACCTAAAACCAAATATTTTCTAATTTTTGGAACATAAAATACATTTGTAAGAGTAATGACTCTCCCATAAGTGAATTGCAACTCTACTTCTCCAATTCGTATAATAGGAACTATAGTAGAATTTTTCATGTATACTATAGTACCATCAATTATTGGTTTAAATTCTTTGAATAGTTTTTGTTTTTGCAAACATATCAAGTAGCTCTAAAATCAATCCACCAAGTGTTGTTATCTGCTACTAAGTTGATCTCTATAATCATAACAACCAATTTCTCATTTGTTGCTCCAATAAAAGCTTGCCTTTTCTTTTCCTTTTTGAAAAGTTGACACTCAAATTTATAGTGTCTTTCCTTATGACAAAAATAACATTTTCCATTTGTCTTCTGCCTTTTATGTTGCCTTTTGTCACCATTGGATTGATTCTTTCTCTTATTAAGGAACTTGCTGGATTATTCATCTTTAACTACATGCATTATTGAAAAATGAGAGACTTACTTTTTGTTTTCTTCTTGTGTATAAAACTCTTTTTTTACACAAAGATAATTAGTAAGTTTTTCAAGAGAAATATCTTCTACTTTGTGCTTTAAGCTTCTCTTAAAATCTTTACATGAATGAGGTAATTTGTCTATTATTGAACTCATAATAATAGTTTCATCCATAAATATCTTGTATTGTGAAAAGTGATCAAGTATTCTCTTAATTTTAGCAAATTATTCTATTATTGGTTTACTATTAACCATTTTAGTGAAGTTCCCGACTTCTCCCTAGGATCTACTAGTTTGTGATACTGAGAGGGGGGTGAATTAGTATCACCACAATTTGCAATTCACAGGTAAGTGAACAATTTCAACCTCTTCTTAAAAGCGAACTCTTTCTCAAACTTGATTAAGGTAGATCTATTGCTACCTACTAATCACAATAGTCCCCAAAGTCACCTTTCAAACACCTTGCCTAATAGACAATTCGTATGTTCTTGTTTAGGTCTTCATTAGGTTATGGGTTGGCTGATACTTTAGCTGCGTTCACAACTCAATTCAAAACACAGAATGTAAATCAAATTAAGGACACACGAGATTTACGTGGTTCCGTCAATGTGACGTACATCCACGGTGGTAGGAACTCTTCCTTACCGAGACTATCCACTATACTTAAGAATTCCAGTTACAATGAATGTCTTAATCCTCTGCTCCTTTCACTATTGCAATTACTAAGCAAGTACAATACAAAGAGTGTCACTTACTATGTCTACCCTTCTTCTAACTTGTCTTGCCTCTGTTGAATTGAAAGGTTGCTCCACTGCCACTCAGAAGTTCACCGCAACGCTCTCTAACCTCTCTTGAAGAAATCTGGAAATACATTGAGTTCTTTCTGATGCTTCACTGAATTCCTTCTCTAGGTTGTCTTACATAGCTCTTGCTTTCATCGTCTCACGGTCTCACCCGTCTCCTTGTCACATGGCTCGCCTCACGTTTCTGGTTTGCCGTTCTACGTCTCACGGCCTGCTTCACGTTTTTGGTTTGGCGTTACACGTCTCATGCACGTTTTTGGTTTGCACCCTTTGCTGGTCACACGCCTCACGCACACTTCTGGTTTGGAGTTTCACGTCCCATGTACGTTTCTGGTTTGCACGCCTTGCTGGTCACACGCCTTACCACTGTTTCTGGTTTGCACCTGTCCTTTTCACACCTCTGGGCAGCTTGGTTTGCTCTCCCAGTGGTCACCTCTTTCACGGTTTCTCCTCTCTTCCCTTACGGACGGTGTGCTGTCTTCTCTCTTACGCGAGTCATACAATTTTCTCCAGCTGTCACACGGTTTCCCTTGTTGTCCAAGGTATCCCTTGGTGTTATCTCCTTTTGCTGTGTGTTGTCTCCTTGCCGTGCTATCTCCTAGCCATCCACCTTGCTTTGGCTGTCCACTCTTGGTTGGCCATTCTCCTCCTTGCTATCCACACCTATTTCGCCGTTCACCTCTTTGCTTGGCCGTGTAGGTTGGTTAGGCGTCCTCTCTCTTTTAGCCGTTGCCCGGTTTCCCTTGTTGTCCAAGGTCTCCCTTGGTTTGCCGTGTGTTCACTCTTACTGTCCAGCTGGTTTACTCTTCCTTGTTGTAGGGTTTTGACTCACCAAGGTCTCACTTGCCATTGGTGTGTTGTGACCGTGCTCTCCTTATTGTTGTTCACCTTGCCTTGGTCGTTCTCCTCCTTGCCTGGCCATCCAGCCCTTTGCCGTTGGTTGTGCTTTACTGTGTAGGGTTGTATGGACGCTCACCTTGTTTGGCCGTGTAGGTTGGTTGGCTGAATTCTCTTTTGGCCGAATACCCTAGCTTGACGTGTAGCTTGTGTTTGGTCGGTTGTCTCCTTGCTTGGACAGTTCCTCCTTTGTGTTTTCTCTCTTTGGCCAGTCACCCTTTGTGTTTTGCCGTCCAACACCTTCTGATTTGTGATTTGCCATTCACCTTTGGTTGCTGTCCAGCCGTGTCTTTTCCTTTGCAGGTGGTGGTTTGTCGTTTGCTCCTTTTGTTGAACGGTTTCTCTTGTGTTTTCTGAACTCACTCTTTGTGTTTATGTTGTTCACCCTTTCTTCTTGTCGTGTATTCTCTCTTATGTTGGCTTTTCTCTCTTTGTGTTTTGTTGTGTATTCAATTGTGTTGGCCTTCCCTAGTTTTGTCTTCCAAGGTCTTTATATACTCTCTTCCATGAAACCCTAATAGGGCTTACGTGGCGGATTTACGTTCTTGCCTTTACGTGGCAGATTTACTTTCTTGCCCTTACGTGTGGCTTTATTTTTACTTTCTTGCCCTTTCATGTGGCTTTACTTTCTTACCCCTCCATGTGGCTTTATTTTTACTTTCTTGCCCTTTCATGTGGCTTTACTTTCTTCTTGCCTTTTCATGTGGCTTTACTTTCTTGCCCCTCTATGTGGCTTTTACCTTCTTGCCCTTCCATGTGGCTTTACTTTCTTGCACACTTAACCCTAGTTGACAACAATTACAACCCATACAAGACCGTGGGAACAACAATCTCCCCCTTTGTAATTGTTGGCAACACTCATAACAAAAGCCACTATGTAGCAGTTTCAACTCCCCCTAAATATGCACTCCCTCTTTCTTAATAGCTCTCCCTGCACTGTTGCTTCTCTCCCCCTTTGCCAACCAATTACAAATCTAAAAAACTCGCAAAGTAAAGATGGAGGATTCACCTGATTTTTAGGCTTAAGGAGGCATTCGCACAGACAGACTCATTTTGTGCTTTTCAAACAGCTCTGTGGACAGCAATTTAGTTAGATCTTGTGTAGCCTCTTCAACAGATTTAGGTTCAACTTGGATCTTGTGTAGCCTCTTCAACAGATATAGGTTCAACTTATGAGAGTAAAGCAGTAGCTCCCACAATTCTTCTTCTTGTTGTAACTCCTGCTAATAGGTCACCTATGATCTGATTTTCTTGATGAGCACTGGTCCACATTTTCTTTGGCTTTCTTTCTTGCACAGTCTTAGTTGCAAGAGGATCTCTTTCTTCATCAATCACATACAAATTTCCAACTGTTCTCTTCCCGGCTGCAACAGTATTGCCTTCTTTACTCTTTACTTGACAACCTATTTTTGTGAATATTACCTTATGGTCTTCATTGCATAGTTTGCTGACAGATGCTAGATTATATTTAAGTCCTTCAACGTGCAGAACATCTTTCAGCTTTCCTCTTCCAATGTTTACTAACCTCTGATCACTGATATTGAGTGAATCATCATTGCCAAACTTGACTCTGCCTTCTCTTGACTTGTTTAGCTTTGATAATTTACTCTTATCTCCTGTCATGTGTGAAGTGCATCCATTATCAAGGATCCACTGCCTATCCGCCTTTAGTGCAATTTTAGCTATATTAGCCACGTCCCTTTTTGCTATATATTTCTTCTTTTGAATTGGCTGGAAGATAGCTTTCTCCTTTTTCTCAGCTTTGATTGCACCGCTTGTTTTCACTATGCCATTGAGTGCCTTCTCTTGCTTAGGGAGAAGTGTCATACATCTCTTGGCATTATGGTCATCCTGCCTGCACCTTTCTCACTGTTCGAAGTCTGCCAATATAGCAAACTTGTTCTTTGAAGCTACTGGTTTGGGCTTCCACCAACAATCCTCGTCAGTGTGTCCTTGTCTTTTATAGTATGTGCAAGAACTCACGATAAGTGTTCTCCTTTGAGTTTTGTATTGTCTCCCCCTGTATGTAGCGTCGTATCTTCTCAAGTTGGAGACATATACTGGCCTTTTCCACTAGCAATTACTCGCCTTATGACCCCAAACTCCACAATAAAGGCAATGACCTTGAAATTGCCTCTTCTTGGGTCTGATCACAGCTTGTCTTCTTCTGTTCATCACTTATTGTGTAGGCAAAGTAGCTGGCTTCTTTACTTATGTGACTTTCATTTCAGCTGTAGCCCTCTGCTGGCTGACTTTCTTTTCTTTCTGAGACGTAGCAGTTATGGGCTGCTGCTCTTTAACCACATACATCATTTTTGGCCCTGGCTTTGGTTTGATAACTGTTTTCTCTTCTTCAGTTATCTTCACCTGAGTCACAGCCTTCTCTTTCAACTTCTGTGGCAAAGTCTCATTCTTCTTTTCTCTTGCATAGCTTGTTTCTCCTACAACTTCAAACTTCTGCAAGTTCTTCTCACTCTTTGTGAGTTGTTGCTGAAGTCTCAACAACTCTATCTCTATTTCTTCAATTGTTGAAGTCCTTGAGCCAAGTTCTATTGTAAGGTCTTCACATATTTTGATCTGTTCTTCAAATCTTCTCTTCAAGTCAATATGTTCAGCCCTTATTTCATCCTTTTGACTTTCAGCTTCCTTAGACTTAGCTTCAACTTGTTTTATATGGGCCTCTAACCTTTTTATAGTTCTGCCCCTTTTGATCATCTCCTTTGAAGCTGCTTCCAGCTTAGCTTCAAGATCTAGCTCTTCTTCATCAACCTCCTCTTCCTCTTCAGAGGTTGAGCTACCACCTTGTGCTGATGCCATACTTAATTGATGAGTCTTCATCTTCCTCCTCATCAGCTTCTTTTGTCTGACTCACATAACTCTTGAATGAGCCTTTCTTCTTCAGTGGGTTGGTAGTCTTCTTGCTAAACTTCTTTGATTTGAATGATGGTCTTCTCCATTTTGAATTCGGTTCATCATCACCATCCTCATCTTCATAATCAAGTTTCACTTTGCACTGAGAAGCAAAGTGTCCAGTCTGCCCACACTGATAACATCTCAAGGACAACTATCCTTTTCCCTTCTTAGACCCCTTTTTGAATTTCCTTGTGAAGTAAGTCAATAATTCACCTTCACTTTCTTCCTCAACATCATCATCATCATTCTCACTGGATGATTCTTCCTCTTCTTTTATCTTCAAGTGCTTCATAGCTTTGAAAGCTGCCTTCTTTGATACCGTCATTGTTGCAGAGCTTTCAGCTGACTTTATCCTCATCTCATATGCAATGAAATTGCACTGGAGATCATGCAGAGACATAGAATTGAGATCTCTACTCTCTTCTATGGCTACTACCTTCGAGGCAAACCTCTCAGGCAGAATTCTCAGAATTTTCTTCACAATCGATGAGTCCTTCTTGTTCTTCCCATGACTTCTCAGGTCGTTTACAGCGTCAATAACCCTGGTGAAGAACTCTTGAACTGTCTCATTCTTCTACATTCTGAGAGATTCATATCTCTCCTTGAACACTTGAAGCTTAGCCTCCTTCATTCTGCCATCACCTTCATAGACTTTCTGCAATCTGTCCCATATCTCCTTGGCAGATTTGTAGTCCATAACTTTAACATACTTAGCATCTGTGAATGCTGAAATGATGATGTTTGAGGCCTTCCCATTTATCTCAAACTACCTTAATTCCTCTGGGTTGGGTCTTTACTTTCTTCTGGAGCCACAAAACCCTCCTGTACGCATTTCACCATGTTCATGTCCATGTTTACAAACACCACTTGCATTCTCGCTTTCCACATATGATAGTTGGTTCCATTGAAGATTGGAACCTTCTTGCTGTAAGTAGTGCTAGTGTTGGTACTGGCATCCATTTCTTAGTATGCTAAACAAGTCAAACTTCTAGATCCCTTCAAACTAGTACACCAAGCTGTTAAGCTTCAAACTGGTGAACTTGTGCTCTGATACCAATTGAAGTTCCTGACTTCTCCCTAGGATCTAATGGTTTGTGATACTGAGAGGGGGGGTGAATCAGTATCACCACAATTTGCAATTTGCAGGTAAGTGAACAACTTCAACCTCTTCTTAAAAGCAAACTCTTTCTTAGACTCGACTAAGGTAGATCAATTGCTACCTATTAATCACAATAGTCCCCAAAGTCACCTTTCAGACACCTTGCCTAATAGACAATTCAGATGTTCTTGTTTAGGTCTTCATTAGGTTATGGGTTGGCTGATACTTTAGCTGCGTTCACAACTCAATTCAAAACACAGAATGTAAAGCAAATTAAGGACACAGGAAATTTACGTGGTTCCGTCAACGTGACGTACATCCACGGTGGTAGGGACTCTCCCTTACCAAGACTATCTACTATACTTGAGAATTCCAGTTACAATGAATGTCTTAATCCTCTGCTCCTTTCACTATTGCAATTACTAAGCAAGTACAATACAAAGAGTGTCACTTACTGTGTCTACCCTTCTTCTAGCTTGTCTTGCCTTTGTTGAATTGAAAGGCTGCTTCACTGCCACTTAGAAGTTCACCGCAACGCTCTCTAACCTTTCTTGAAGAAATCTGGAAATACGCTGAGTTCTTTCCGATGCTTCGCCGAATTCCTTCTCTAGGTTGTCTTACACAGTTCTTGCAATCACCGTCTCACGGTCTCACCCGTCTCCTTATCTCACGGCTCGCCTCACGTTTCTGGTTTGTCGTTCCACGTCTCACAGCTTGCCTCACGTTTCTAGTTTGCACCCTTTGCTGGTCACACGCCTCACGCACGCTTCTGGTTTGGCGTTTCATGTCCCACGTACGTTTCTAGTTTGCACGCCTTGCTGGTCACACGCCTTACCACCATTTCTGGTTTTCACCTGTCCGTTTCACACCTCCAAGTAGCTTGGTTTGCTCTCTCGGTGATCTCCTCTTTCATGGTTTCTCCTCTCTTCCCTTACAGACGGTGTGCTGTCTTCTCTCTTACGTGAGTCACACGGTTTTCTCTAGCCGTTACATGGTTGCCCTTGCTGTCCAAGGTATCCCTTGGTGTTATCTCCTTTTGCCGTGTGTTGTCTCCTTGCCGTGCTGTCTCCTAGCCATCCACCTTGCTTTGGCTGTCCACTCTTGGTTGGCCGTTCTCCTCCTTGCTGTCCACACCTATTTGGCCGTTCACCTCTTTGCTTGGCCGTGTAGGTTGGTTGGACGTCCTCTCTCTTTCAGCCGTTGCCCGGTTTCCCTTGCTGTCTAAGGTCTCCCTTGGTTTGCCGTGTGTTCACTCTTGCTGTCCAGCTGGTTTACTCTTCCTTGTTGTAGGGTTTTGACTCACCAAGGTCTCACTTGCCATTGGTGTGTTGTGACTGTGCTCTCCTTATTGCCGTTCACCTTGCCTTGGCCGTTCTCCTCCCTGCCTAGCCGTCCACCCCTTTGTTGTTGGTTGTGCTTTGTCGTGTAGGGTTGTATGGACGCTCACCTTGTTTGGCCGTGTAGGTTGGTTGGCTGAATTCTCTTTTGGCTAAATACCCTAGCTTGATGTGTAGCTTGTGTTTGGCCGAATGTCTCCTTGCTTGGACAGTTCCTCCTTTGTGTTTTCTCTCTTTGGCCAGTCACCCTTTGTGTTTTTCCGTCCAGCACCTTTTGATTTGTGATTTGCCGTTCACCTTTGGTTGCTGTCCAGCCGTGTCTTCTCCTTTGCAAGTGGTGGTTTGCCGTTTGCTCCCTTGGTTAAACGATTTCTCTTGTGTTTTCCGAACTCACTCTTTGTGTTTATACTGTTCACCCTCTTTTCTTGTCGTGTATTCTCTCTTATGTTGGCCTTTCTCTCATTGTGTTTTGCCGTGTATTCAATTGTGTTGGCCTTCCCTAGTTTTGTCTTCCAAGGTCTTTATATACTCTTTTCCATGAAACCCTAATAGGGCTTACGTGGCAGATTTACATTCTTGCCCTTATGCGACGGATTCACTTTCTTGCCCTTTCATATGGCTTTACTTTCTTACCTCTCCATGTGGCTTTACTTTTACTTTCTTGCCCTTCTTTGTGGCTTTACTTTCTTGCCCCTCCATGTGGCTTTTACCTTCTTGCCCTTCCATGTGGCTTTACTTTCTTGTACACTTAAACCTAATTGACAACAATTACAACCCATACAAGGTTGTGGGAACAACTAGAATTATTCAATTTAGAGATAAGAAATTTCTTAATTGTTGTATTTTCTTGCATGTATTTCATTTTTAATTTTTCCCATAGTTCCTTTGCAGTTTGACAAATGTAGTAGACATCAAATATTGACTCACTCATTGCGTTCAAGATGTGTCCTTTACATATCTCATCATCTGTCTCCCATTTTTGTCTCTTCCTGGTATTGACAATAGTCTCATTTTCTGACTCTTTTAGTCTTGTAGCATTAAGACCATAAGTTACTTTTAATGACACTAACAAAAAGTAAATTTCTTCTATTGAATCTTACTAATTTCATACAATTAAAAACTAACTCTTTCAATATATTAGCCATAGTATGAGAAAATTTTGCCTTAAAATTATTTATGCAAAAATAAGGTTATACTAGAAATTGAAAGAAATTACTTTAAGTTGTGTGTCTAATTCCCTCACATAATAAAATGAAGTACATTTGACTGTAGATTGCACAACTAAAATCAAGACCTCGAGAAGTTAATGTATTTTTAAAATTGCTTTTTAATTTGTCTATAATATTTCTATAGTAATATTATAGACAATAAGATTTTTGATAGAATAAAGGAAGATTAAAAGAAGGAAAGAAAATTTTCATATAAAAAAAAAGTGGTAGATATTTGGTATTTAAAAATCATCTTGATCCAACAATTAAAAGATATGACTATTTAAATAAATGGTTCTACTTAAAATAGTTATTTGTGTAACAATGACAACTTTTAGGTTTAGGTACCAAGTTTCCATTTCTTCCTTTTTTTTCATTTTGCAAATGTAATGTCTAGCTCTTTAGCCTCCATCAATTTCCGTGGTTTCCATACCAATTTCA
>CM038606.1:3132500-3181573 GCA_021533255.1 Ceriops tagal | reverse complement strand
TCAACTGCATTGCACTCACTTTTCTCCTAGACCTACATATGAGCTTATTCTGTCAAACCATTCCTTTTTTAATGATGACATGCAATAAACATACAGGTTTATGAAGGCAAATCTTACGAACATGTAAAACAAATGCTGAAAAGATAATAGCCTGCAATTACAGTTAGGCCAATCAGTTGTACTTCAAAGATGAATGATACACTATGCATGTGTACTTTAATGGAGAAATAAATAGATGAAAACTTTCATACATTGGATGCCTAAGTTTGAAGTTCTGCAAAACTAGAGTATGTAGAATTTATCGAAAACCGAACACCAATCTCTGTTAGCCCCAACATGGAGTTATTACATATGGTATCCAAAACAAGGTTAGGCTTTTGTTTTGCGGTGCATGCTATTAACTCTATCTCTATCATTTCCCTTCTGACCCAAAGTTCCTTTGTCCGGAATGGCAAAGAACACTTTGGAACCATGGTCAGATGGGTTGCTAAACAGATTAAGGATGCTTCATTTAAGGTTTATAAAACTGTGTATAAGCTAAATCCTAATGAAGGGAAAAAGGTTCTCCATAGTGGCACCCAAGGCTTTTCTAATGTTGTCTGGAAAGTGACCATGTACACCTCTCAAGGTTAAGCTCTTCATATCCTGTTCACCTATTTCAACAAGGATGGAGATCAAGGTTAGTATTCTCTATTCCATTATCTGAGCAAGAAGTATATTGGCAATTAACTCTTAATCTTAAATTTAATTAGGGTGAGGTATGTTAATTCTTTTCTGACATTATGTTTTTGTTAATTTATAACTTTGCATGCAGTTATTGATTTTTTATGCATGCTTTTGCAGGATTTTTTAGTGATTTCCATGTTAATGTTAGCTATACACTCCTTCCACGTAACCAATTGAGCATCGCAATGAAAGCCAAGAATCTTGGCAAGAAGGCAACACCAGTGAGCCAAACCTAGAACACTTACTGGAACCTTGGTTGCCACAACAGTGGTGATATCCTCTGCGGATGGATTTGGCTTTTCAGTACCTTTTACACATCCATTAATGAGCAGAATGTTCCAAACAGCCAGAACACGTAAACCATAGCAACTGCATATGATTTCCCAACAGAGCCTAAGCCTCACAAAGGGCAGGATGGACATGATTCCTAGGACTCCCTATGACACCAATTAGGTTCTTGATGGAGAATTCAATGGCCAGCTAAAGTGAGCCGCAATCTTGCATGACGGGAATAATGGAATCTAACTGGAAATCTCCACAAATGCACCAGCCATGCAATGATACACTGGGGGCAAGCTCAACAATGTGAATGAAAAAGGTAGAGCTGTGTACAAGGCCAATGGTGTTTTGTGCTTGGAGCCTCATTGGTATCCTGACTTCATTAATCACTGTGAGTGGCCTCAATTTATCATCAGGCTAGGAAAGAGGTACTTGCAAGACACCATTTACAAGTTCTCAACTAATTTAAAAGCTTAAGGGGCAAGTGGATTTGACCCATAACTCTTGTATTTGAGCATGTAATCTAGAAAAATCTTTTTTCCTTTTGTATAAACCAATTGGATTTGAATAAATCAATTAGAGATTGTTAAATATATATATATATATATGGACTAGTCTTGAATTTTCTTTTAGTTATATAGATTAAAGTATAGTAGAAAAAATGATGCCCCAAGAAGTAAATGATTCCATTTTTTTTCATTGGATTGGAAACCAAACCCAAAGAGCAAAGGTACTATGGCGAATTTTTTTGTCTTCCTCTTCTTTTGATAACATTCTACATAAGCGAATCAAAAAAAAATAAAACTTAAACCACTAATAATTGACTTAGATTGAAAGAGTCTTATTTCATGAAAAAAAATATTAACTCAAAGCTTAAAAATAGATTTTTTTTTAATTTATTAAATTTGAATTTTAGTTTAGTAATTAATACAATTTTAAATGATGTAGGTAAATTTCTTCTTTTTCTCTTTTGTTCCTATTAAAGATTGATATTAAATGTTAATTTTAATTTAAAATTTTACAAAATATATAAATTATGATTCTAATCAAAGATTTTGATTAGAATTAATCTTTCAATAATTTTTATAGATAGGAAGTACCAATTTACAAAAATATCTATTATTTTTTATAGGTTTCTATAAAATATTTAAAAAAATGATGTTCTTTACTCGAACAACCATTTCTTATCCAATTCATCGATCAATCTGCGATTTGGCATCCTTTTGGACTTGAAAATTTTCAACATCTTTTTCGCTTTCGCTCTTGCAAGAGTATCGATTAATTGAGACCATACAATTTGCATTACAGTGTCGCGCACGGAATGGATAAACGTGGTAGACACTCTTCACATTCAATAACACACTTTCAATACACCGTTGCATGATTTAACCCACAAACATTTTGATTTAGGACCTATGCTTCGGTCAAGGCGAAAAAATTATCTGAGCCTTCCATTTTATGTCCTACTATTAGAATAAAGGCAATTTTCATAAATTCCACTTGCATTTTGTATATATGTATTGTCTGATGCTATCCAAGATTAATTGGAAAAACAGCCATTGGAAAGTAAAGTCCACCTGCATCAACATGCATGACATCATATGTTTTGTATATGACTAAAATTTTCAAAGCATCACAGTCAAGGTCACAGTGGTTGACTCATTGACTTGAAGACAGAATAATTCAGAACTACTTGTAGTAGTGGCACATTTATTGTGGCACCAGTGCAATAAATTTACTTGAAACCCATTAACCCAAATGCTCAATCCGATAATAAGCTTATAACTGCACAGCCCATCACGACATTCTCTATCACCACTCAGAGTCCCTCGTGACGTTCTCTATCACCGCTCCCGTTAAGATGGTAGCTTGGACAACCTTCATTAGCACTTGTGTGATTATCAATCTTAGTCCAAGCGTGCCAATTTTGCGGGCGACGGCGATCGAATCGTCGTTGTTGTCGTCATCATCATCGCTAAGGCAAGAAGCACAGGCTTTGCTCGATAGCGGGTGGTGGAGCTCGTGGATTGAACAGTCTCATAAGGGCAGCAATAGCTCTGGCAATGTTAACGACACGAGAAGCCACTGCGGGTGGCCGGCATAACTTGCAATGATTTTGGAAGCATCACGGCCAACAATGCAGAATATCTGCTGGGAACTTGTTGTTCGTCGGCCACCACTGCCCCTTTCTCTGCATGCCCTACGTAGGGGCATTACTCTTTCTCCAAAAGGCTAACCTTTGAGATGTGCAATATAAAGCCCAAAGATCCTCTTCTCCTTTCTAACGTGGGACTCCGTCACAACTATCACTGCGACGTCTGATGAATCAAGAAATATATAGGGTGGACCAAAACTAGAAAGAAAAGGCATCTCATAAATGGAGTACAGGATGTGTGAGAAAATTTATATCGCTGGAACTTTACACACGGTGTTGAAGCAGAGTTGGATGAAAATTATGAATATGTAATAAATGGTCGTGTTGCCTGGGTAACCCGTATAATTTCTTTCTGTTTTTTCTTCAAAACCCGAGGGTAAGGTAAAGTGACAAAATAATGATGACCCTTTTTACATAGAATTTTGTAAAAGGAAAGTGTAAGGTTTGCTACTTGCTTATAGAAATATTTTTTGACGATGACTTTTTAATGCTATCAATTGAGGAGGTTGATGTTCTTACTGGAGCAATAAGAAAGTCAAAAACTATCACAAATTGTACGTTAAGTTTTAGTTCTAATTATATCTAAGTAAGACAGTTCATATAAAGAGTTTGTACTTATAATATAGATCAAAAATTTTTTAATTTTTTGATTTTTATAAGGAGTAATTATTATATTTTTGAATAAAATTAAAAATTTATTATTATAACTTTTCAATTTGTTATTAGAAACTACTAGTTTTACCTTAAAGAGAACTTAAGTTATGTCTGTAACTTCAAATTGATGAAATAAATTTTAAATTTTAATTAATTTTTCATATAATGATAATTAATATTATATAGAGAGAGAATAGCCTTCACACAAGTTATTTACTAATAGTGATATAAAAATTATAAAATAACATGAAATTCATAAATATTTAGTTTAATTCTTATTTTATTTATTTTTGTAAATTTTAATTTGAAATCATCTAATTTTTACAAAATAATTTATAAGATATTTTAAAATTTTCACAACAAAAATTACTTTGGACATTATTAATACTAAGATGATTTTGCAACAAAAAAAAAGATAACATGTAAAATAATAATAATAATAACAAGTACATAATGAAAATTTAATTATTAAAAGTAAAATTTGAATTATTCTAGCACCTGATCTCGTTTGAATCTCCCCCTTGTTAATGTAACGGACTAACCGCATAGCGCACTTGATGGGTATTTCACTATTTTGCTGCGCTTTACAGATGCCCGCTGCGTGTGCTATATAAGATATAAAAAGAAGGCTAAAGAAGCTAGTTTTTCTTTTTGAGTGTCCCTGGTGAGATTCGAACTCACGACTGCTTTCTTAAAAAGGGAATGCACTGGCCACTGTGCTACAGAGACAAGAAAATTAATAAAAATTGCCTGAAATTATATAAAAGGTTTAAGTAAATTTTGAAGTAAAACTTGATGAAGTTTAATACGTAGATTTTGACCCCGTTCCAAGCCAAAACATAAAAAAAAAAAAAATAAGATAGGCCCTCCAAGAGCATGAGCATTGCTGACCGCCGAACTAATACATCAGGCATAAGAAAAAGTACGGAAGGTGATATCATAATTTGTCACTTTTTTATATATATATATATATATAAAAAGAGAAGTTGTATATTTATTAACTACATAAAAATATTTTAAATTATGGTTAAACTTTCACAGACAATAATATTTTTTTATATACATTATAAAAAAAATTAAAATAAAATATATAAAAATCTATTCATCTAAAAATTTTATTAAATATAATCTAACCATTAGAATTTTATTTTTCAACTGACAATCATTTTTGTGGCATTCTAAAACTATTTTCTTCTTTATTTCTTTTTCTGGTTCAATGATTGTAATTTTCTAAACTCACGATAGTTCCAGCTTAATAGGTTCATGGCGCTTGGTAAGGCTGCACCGCAGCCTTTGCCGATTGGTGAAGATGATGTTTGTGCCGTATAGGTGCTTGGGAAAAGAACTCCAGTGGATTATCAAGCCCCAAAGGATTATAATTTCTTTTTCGCAAACAATTTTGCATATCTGCCTAATTGTGTGGCCCCTTCTATCAAGTTTGGCGGTTGCCTGTTATGAGCAGGGGCATTTTTTAGTGGGCTGTTTTTCTTTTTAAGCCTTGTGAAATGATGATGGGGTGGAATATTATGTTGTTGCCCATTTAAAACAGCTTGGTCTGTTTGGAAAGTAGTTGTAATATTCAAAGATGCATCCCTTTGATTGGCCCCGGAATTAATTTGACTCTATCTAGGAATGTTGGAAGATATGGCATTAGTTGGATCAATGGCAGTTGGCGTTGGCATATCCAGCAGAGATTTGATTGCCCTAGGGTTCTGAGTACCAAGGAATTAGCTGACAAATCCTCATTGGACGATATAGCCTTATTTGGGATGTTTTGCAGGCATTTGCAGCCATGGATTCTGTGATTATGCAATCCTAAATTTTTTGCTAGTCAAACTTGTTGAGCCATAGTTTACCCCACTAGGCCAAATTTTGAATTTGAATGGATCCTGTATTCTTGCTTGAGCAACGGTTGTTGATGATGCATATGCCAGCTCTTTATAGGAATCCAGCGTTATAGAGTCTGTTGCATTCTTGAGCAACGGTTGTTGATGATTCAATGCAAATGCTAGCCCGTTGAATTGGAGAAGCTCTCCTGGCATCTCCATAACACAAATGAGGGCCCTAATTTGTATCAGTACCCATGAAATTTTCTTCTAGTAAGTTGCAGTCTTTTTATACACAACCTAGACAACTACAATAGTAGAAATTGAAAGCACTTCATATTTGAAGTCATCCATGAGACACAGAAGTGCAAAAGTTGCCCTCGGCATCCTTTGTCCCTCGTTGTCAACGTTCAGAGGAGTACCAATTGGGTTGCCTAGTGCCTCTGCTGTGTTTGTACACATTGTCTTGAGAGGGAGTTACACCCCAATTGGTCCTACTTGTCTAAAGATTATGGTGCATTGTCAAGAACAATTTTTTTTTATCTTGGTCACTTTCAGAATTGAAAGCTACAAAGTTTATCATCTAGTGTTTATGCAAAGATTCCTTAAGGCAAAATGTTCCCTCACTAATATCCAACAGAAATTTATGCAAAAATAAAATATACTTAATTATTGCAGGCGATAAGTTGGTGTATTTTTAGAATTGCTTTCTAATTTGTTTATAATATTTTTGTATAATAGGATCTTTGATAGAATAATGGAAAATCAAAAGAAGGGAAAAAAAATTTTTCATACTAGAAAAAGTGATGGACCGTTGGTATTTATAGAAGTAGTTGGTTTAGCGGTTAAAAACATGACCATTTAAATAAATGGTTCTAGGGGACACAACTTTTCTCTTTTTCTTCTATCATTTATTGTAAAACAACATATAAGATAGTTATTTGATATCTTTTAAGTAATTACCCTTTGGTCCAATGGTCATAACCTTTAGGTTATATCCTAAAGGTCATGGGGTTTGAAATCCACCAAACACCATTATCGTTTATTACTAAATTGACAACAAATAATTGTTTGAGATAGTTAGACTAGTGGTTGTGTGTGCCTCTTGGGTTCAAATTTAAGAAGGCATAATTTTCCATTTCTTCCTTTTTTTATTTTGAAAATCTAATAATCACTCATTATTTCAAAATATAAAGAATATAGTGGATCCTCAGCAATTCTGATAATCATTTGCATAAATAAAAGTATCTTACAAATTGAACCTTTACATAGTGAAAAGTACATTACAGTAAGTTTGAATCATATAATAAACAAGTTTTGAAGCAACTATTCTTATTGATAAGTTGTAGAATCAATTCACACAAATGACTGTACACTATTATACTTCTCTTTTTAAATAATTGACATATTAAAGGATATTGTGTCCATATCTTTTTCATGAATGTTTTAAAGCCCTTTAACTTGTTGGAATAGTCTAAACATTTCATATTTATATAGACAAATTGAGGTCTTCGTTATAAAACACCCTTTTAAGTTTGTTAAAAGTCTTATAGACTCATCCTTCCAATTTACTAAAACAAAGCAATATATGACCTTGAGATGGAAATAAAATTGATTATAATGTTTTAATCACATTAATGATGTACTTTGACTCATTGAACTCAAGATTTAACATTATATCAAACATTGTGTTGAGTTTCCATCATTAGTGATTTGTATTTATGGGTTTGAAACCCATCCCTTTTGATGTCTTATTCACTATATCTCTTTTTAATTGTTTTGTCAAAAGATTAGTCATGTTTTGACTTGATCTCACAAAATCAATCATGACTGCTCTATTTGTAATCAAGTCTCTCGTATAGCTGTGTCTCAGTCTAATGTGTCTTAACTCACCATTATATATTTAACTATATGCTTTTACTAGAGTCATGACACTGTCACGATGTATACTAATGGGTGCAATTGGCTTTTCCTATAAAGGAATCTTGTAAAGTAAATTCCTTAATCAATCTACTTATTTACTTGTTGAAGCTAATGTTATAAATTTTGCAACTATTGTAGAATCTGTTACACATGTTTGTTTCTTAGAATCCCAAGAAATTGCACCCTTACTAAGTATAAAGATTTATCCATTAGTTAAAGTATGATCTTTTTTTATCAGTGATCTAACTGGTATCTAAATATCCTTCTAAAACATAAGGGTAACCAGTACAATTTATACCATAATTCATTATTTTTTTTTAGGTATTTTAGGATTCTACTAACTCTATGTCAATGCATATCACTAGGATTACTTGTATACCTACTCATTTTATCAACTATATAGGTTATGTCTAGCCTTACACTTGTCATTGCATACATTAGACATCCTATTACCTTGGCATATTCTAGTTAACATATTAAACTTCCAACATTCTTGGTAAAATTCATGTTAGGATCAAATAGGGTAGAGGCTGGAATATAGTCAAAATGATTAAATTTACTGAGAACTTTTCTAATATAATGTGATTGAGATAACATTATACTTTTTTGATCTCATAAAATTTTGATTCCAAAGATGACATTTGTCTTGCCCATGTCTTTCATATCAAAGTTACTTGACAAAAACTTTTTGATAACTTCAACTTGTTCTAAGTCAGTCTTAAAAATTAACATGTCGTTATATATAAGCAAATAATGACACCTCTTCCTTCTTCAAACTTGTTATAATCATATTTATTTGATTCATTAATCTTGAATCTATTAGCAAGTACCATCTGATCAAAATTTTGATGCCATTGCTTAGGTGTTTGTTTTAGTCCATACAAGGATTTAACTAATTTACATACCTTTTTCTCTTGACTAGGCACAACAAATCCTTTAAGTTGCTCCATGTGTACTTCTTTTTCTAATTCACTATTTTGGAATGTTGTTTTTATATTCATTTGATAAATTACTAGGCTATGAATTAAAGCAAGTGCAATGAGAAGTTTAATTGTAGTAATTCTAGCCATTAGTGAGTATGTATCAAAATAATCAATACTATACTTTTGAGTAAAGCCTTTTTCAACTAGCCTAACTTTAAACATATTAATGGTTCCATTAACATTCCTTTTCTTTTTGAAAATCTATTTACATGCAATTGGCTTTGTATTAAGTGGGAGGTCTACTAATTTCCATGTTTTATTATTCATAATTGAATTCATTTCATCATTTATTGCTTTCTTCCAAAACACAACATCTTGTGATTTCATCATTTCACTAAATATCTTCGGATCATCTTCAATATTGAAACAATATGAATTTGATTATTCATTAATTCTCTTGTTCCTTTTACTAAGAACATAAAGTAATTAGAACCATAAGATTTTTCTTTCCTTGCTCTTTTGCTTCAACGAAGTTTAATGACTTTATCATTTTCATTTCCTTTGGCCAATGCCTAATTTTCTTTATCAAAAACTTGTTTTTGTTATGAAATTCTAGGAGTAGAGATGAACTTATTTTCATAAAAAATTAACATCACTTGATTCTATGATTATGTTAACAGATATAGAGATGTTAAGCTATATGACCATGAATCGATAGACCTTGTTATTGTGAGTATATCCTAAAAAGATACACTCAATTCCCCTTTCATCCAAATTTTCCCTTTTGAGTTTAGGAATTCTAACAATGCTCTGCAACCTTAAAGTCTTAAGTAATTAAGCTTTGGTTTCCTTTTATTCCAAAACTCATATGGGTTGTTTTGTTCCTTTTAATTGGAACTTTATTCAAAATATGGCATGCTGTGAATAATGCCTCACCCTAAAATCCATGGCTTAAGCCTGAATTTGACAACATAGCATTGACCATTTCCTTCAATGTTTGATTTTTATATTTAGCAACACTATTTTGTTATAGTGTATAAGGAGAAATTGTTTGATGAATGATTCCTACAAACTTCAAGAATGTAATGTCATAATATTTTCTTCCTTTATTAGATCATAAGCACTTAATAACATATTCATATTATAACTCAACTTCAAATTTATATATTTTGAATTTTTCAATAACTTTATTTTTAGTATACAGTAAATAAACATAGCAAAATCTAGAGCAATCATCAATAAATGTCACAAAATGTCTCTTTCCTTTTAGTGTTGGGGTGTTATGCAAATCATATACATCACTATGAATTAATTCTAACATACTTAAAGATCTTTGAATGCTTAAAAATGCACTTTTAGTTATTTTTTGTTAATATACATGTTGTGCATTTATCTTTAAATGTATCAAAATATGGCAGTAGAAGGGGTCATTGGCTTGTAAATTATGGACATGTTGTGCATTAACATGTCCATTATTGCTTCCTCTGTAGAAGGGGTCACTGGCTTGCAAATTATAATGAAACTCTCACAAGGCAAACACTTTAAGAATGAACATGTTAATCTGAATATGGCTAGTGGTTATTGTAGGATAGAGCTCCACACCTTGAACAAAATTAGTTGTGTTCTGTGAGATCGAGCTTACCTTGAGATGTTACATAACAACCAAGTAGAAATGAGAGAAGAAAGGGAAGAAGAAATAAAGCAATGAGATGTTAGGGGCTTTCCATCTTCTTTTTCCTGACGACATCATAATGTTCAAGATATTGGTGAGATTACTAATAATGGATGTCATCAGTTGCACCTCTGTTTGCAAACAATGGTACACTTTAATCAAAACCTAACATTTCTTCTTAACCCACCCTTACTTTTCTTCAAAATCCCACCCTTCGATCTTCCTCCATCAGTACAATTACACCTGCAGAAGTAATTTCTTGTCTTCTTATTATAATCCCTGATCTTTCAACTGCTATAGCACTATTCCTTTCCCATTCCTCTCATCACCTTGCTACTTAGATATTCTGGGACACATTCACAGCTTGTTCAGGCTTTCCAAACACAACGGCAGTGGTACAAAAATTTATAAGTTTTACTGCTTGTGGAATTACTAGGTGTTGATTTTAGCATATTTAAGGCATTTTTATGATACCCCCAAATGCTAGCTCCTTTTGCTGAAATAGGGTAGTTGGAGAACAATAGGTTTTGTTGAGGAAGCAAAGTATTGCTCCGTTAGTGGCAAGGGGTGCTTTATCGAAGGAGCATTGCATTGGGTGTCATATAGCAGTTTTGTTTTGGCGTTTGATGTTGCTCATAAGACTTTTAAAAGGATGGGATTGCTGTTGAAGGTGTTTAGTTTGTCTTGCCAATATAGAATTTTAGGGATAAAAGGCATATTAGCCTTTTATAACTATCATTATGCTCCCCCGAATGAGGAATCTCCACATAGCAATTGCTATAGCATATGGGTAATGAAAGAGTATGGTGTGGCCAATTCATGGGTTAAGATATGGACTCTTGATCTGATGGGAGGCATATTTTTACGATTTTATGGATTTTGGGCAATGGAGATGAGATCTTAATTGGAAAAGAAAATAACTTTGGTTGAGATGGTCTATTTTTGTACAATACTGGGACTGAAGGGATCGGAGATCTTAGATGTGGCATTAGATCATATATTTATAGCATTTGTGCTTATACTAAGCTTAATTTTGCTTGACAAAGAAAGCAGAGTTGTCTTATATGAAGAACCTATCCCAAATGCCAATTCTTCCTCTCGTTTGGTTCCCTTCATTGTATATAATAGTATTTCATTGGTTTATAAATGTGTTATACATACTTTACTAATTGTAATAGCATTATGTCTTTTATGGTAGTCTGCACCCATATAAAGGGAAACAAAAGGAAATGAAGATAATTTATTAAAAGCCAAAAAAGATGGAGATGATGTCGATGAGCATTTTCCCTTACCTATTCCTTTTACATAATCTTGTTCTTAAAAGTTCAATCGTCATTTTGGCACGATCATCCTTTCCATGTTCTGCCCCTATTCTTTAATGCACCCAAACAAAGCAAAGGTTTGTATTGCCTCAAGAGGTGGTCTAATTAAACAATAGTTTCCAAATGATTATTAGGTGATTGATGATTCGAATTTTGTGATGTCATTTCGTTAATGTTTTCAAAGGAAGAACTATTTGTTAAAAATTGTTGTTATGGACTTGATGCTTACTAGAATCCTTGTGTGAATTAATTTATAACATAATGAATATCTACTTTGCTCCAAATAAACTTCATATAAACAAGAAGACAGAGTGAATAGAGGGGAAAAAGGGAAATGATCCTTCCTGCATGATTTTAGGATAAGGAAGGCCTAATAATTTTACTCAACAATGGTATAAGATACAATATAGCTTTTCTTTTCTTTTCTTTTCTTGACTTTTGCTAGAATAACTAGCACTGGCAGATGATCTCATCTCCACTCCTAGTCCGCTTTAAACAACTTATCAAGGAATTCCTATGTATCTAGCATCTGATCTTATGTGAACCCCCTTGGTAATGTAATGAACCCACTTAACTATTTTGTACCCACTCTTCTCCCAGACCTGTATATGGGCTCAGTATGTCAAACTAGCCCCTTTTTCATGATGACGTGCAATAAACATGTAGGTTTATGAGGGCAAATCTTAAAAAAATGAACACTTAAACCAAATGTTGGAAGGAGGGGAATTGGTAATTGCAATTAGCATAATAAGTAATACTTTAAAGATGAATGATACATAACGCGTGTGTCCTATAATGGAGAAATAAATAGATTAAAACTTTTATGCATTGGAGGCCTAAGTTTAAAGTTCCGCAAGGCTAAAGTACGAAGAATTTATTAGAAACCCAACACCAAAATCTTTTAGTCCCAACATGGCCTTATGACCTATGGTATCCAAAACAAGGTTAGCCTCTTGTTTTGTAGTGCATGCTATTAAATTAACTTTGTTTCTATCCTTTCCCTCCTGAATGACAAAGAATATTTTGGAGCCATTGTTGGATGGCTTGCTAACATGATCAAGGATGCTTCATTTGAGGTTGGTAAAAATGTGTATAAGCTAAAATCCTAATAGAGGGAATAACCTGCTCCATAGTGGCGCTAAAGGCTTTTGTAATATTGCCTAGAAAGTGAACATGTACACCCCTCTAGGTCAAGCTCCTCACATCGTGTTCACCTATTTTGCCATGGATGGAGATCAATGTTACTATTCTCTGTTCCATTATTAGAGTAAGAATTACATTGGCAATTAAGGCTTAATCTCAAATTTTATTGGGGTCAGGTAGGCTAATTCGTTTTTGACATTTTGTTTTTGTTAGTTTATAGCTTTATATGCAGTTAATGATTTTTCTTGCATATTTTTGTAGGATCCCCTAGCGATCTCCATATCAATGTTAGCTATATACTCTTTTCAAACAACCAATCGAGCGTTATAATGAAAGCCAAGAATCTTAGCAAGAAGGCAAGACCAGTGAGCCAAACCCAAAACACTTACTGGAAGCTTGGTGGCCACAATAGTTGTTATATTCTCACTCACTGGCTTTGGATTTTCACTGCCTTTTACACACCCATTGATGAGCAGAATGATCTAGCTTGCCAAAAGGCATGCACCGTTGGAATTGCATATGATTTCAACAAGAGCCTAAGCCTCATTAAGGGCAAGATGGACATCATTCTGGGACTTCATATGACACTAACTACATTCTTGATAGAGAATTCAATGGTGAGGTATAACGAACCACAATCTTGCTTGACAGGGATATTGGAATCAATTAGAAATCTCCACAAATGCATTAGCCATGCAATTGTGCACTAGTGGTAAGCTTAACAATGTGAATAGGAAAGGTGGAGTAGCCTCATTGGTATCCTGACTCCCTTAACCATCTTGAGAAGCCTCAATTTATCATGAGCCTAGCAAAGATACTTGCTAAACCCCATTTACAAGTTCTAAATTGGTGTAAAAACTTAACAAGCAAGTGGGTTTGACCCATAACTCTTGTATTTGAGTATGTAACATGTAATTTTGGAAAATCTCTGTTCCTTTTATGTAAACCAATTGAATTTGAATAAATTAATTTGACATTTTTACATGAAAATCTAAAATCGGTTAGTCTCAAATTTTCTCTCAACTAAATCAATTAAAGTATTATAGAAAAAATATCAAGCTTAACAAAAAATTGGAGAGTGAATGATTCCATCTTTTATCATTGTATGAGAAACTAAAATCAAAGAGCAAATGGTCTTAGACAGAGTGACTTTTATTTTACGAGAAAAAATGCAAGTCGATGTATAAAAATATAATTTCTTCTGTCATTTAGTAAAATGTAATTAAGTTTGAATTTTTGTGAGATAATTAACATAGTTTTAGATGATGTGGGTAAATTTTTATTTTTTTTCTTTTGTTACTTTTGAAGGATTAATATCAAATATTAATTTTAATGAAGGATGAGATATAAATTATGATTCCAGTTAAAGGTTTTAACTAAAATTAATATTTGATATTAGTTTTTATATAATTTTCATAAAAAAAGTGATATCATTTTGTAAAATATTTATTGGTTTCTATCAAATATTGTGAAACACAATGTACTTTATATAAAAAATTATTTTTTATTCCATACATCAATGAACTTGCTATCTAACATCTCTGTTAGACTCAAAAATTTTCAACGTATTTTTCACTGTCGCAAGAGATTTGGTTTATTGAGACCATGAAATTTGCATCAGTGTCATGCAACGGAAGGAATGGTTAAACGCGGCAGACACTCTTCGCATTCAATAATCCTAGCGTGGGACTTGGGCATGGAAACTTAACACGTCCTTACAATACACATGATTTGACCTGCAAACTTTTTGATTTCGTAGCTATGGTTGGGTCAATGCCGAAAGTTATGTAAGCCTTCAATTGTATATCCTACAACCAGCCTAAACGCGGTTTCCGTCAATTCCACTTGTATTTCTTATACATGTATTGTCCGACGACAATGAACCAGGAAGCATCCAGGAAATTAAGTACAGCAATGCTGCCCAAGCATAATTGGAAAAAACAACCATTGGAAAGCAACTCCTTAGGTCCACCGGCATCAACTTGCACGACATTATAGGTTTGGTATATAAAGACCAATAATCCAGGACTACTATCACCAAATGAGCTTATAACTGCTTTAGTGTGGCACCATTAACCTAAACACTCAACCCAATAATGAGCTTATAACTACAAAGCCCATCATGACGTTCACTATCACCACTCCGATTAGCATTGTTGCTTGGACAACCTTCATTTGCACTTGTGTGATTATTCATCTTAGTCCAAGCGTGCCAATTTTGCCGGCGACGGCGATCGAATCGTCGTTGTTGTCGTCATCATCATCGCCAAGGCAAGAAGCACAGGCTTTGCTCGATAGCGGGTGGTGGAGCTTTTGGATTGAACAGTCTCGTAAGAGCAGCAATAGCTCTGGCAATGTTAACGACACGAGAAGCCACTGCGGGTGGCCGGGCATAACTTGCAATGATGTTGGAAGCATCACGCGGTTAAATCCACATCGGAAAGAGATCACATCCGTGGGATCTAAGTTTCACAGAATGAATTTTTCCTGCTTTCCGAACTTGGTTCTTCTCGATTTATCGTCCCATGAAATATCTGAAGAAATCCCGCATCAGATTGGAGCCCTGACGAAACTGGAGTCCCTTGACCTGTCCGATAATTATTTAAAAGGTAAGCTGCCACTTTCTCTTGCAAACCTCTCTCATTTGCAGTTTCTTGACGTTTCTGCGAACGATCTTAATGGCAAAATTCCACCGGCTTTTGCTCTTCTTACCAATCTTACTCTTCTGCATTTGGGGATCAATGACTTCACAGGTGCCATCCCTTCTGAAATCGGAAGCATGACAAAACTTGTGAAGCTGGAACTGGGCCTTAATTATCTCAACGGCACCATCCCTCCCAGCCTGGGAAATCTCAACAACCTTATCCTTTTAAACATTAGTGATAACGAGCTCACCGGACCAATTCCTTCCTCTCTATGCCAATTGACCAATTTGACCGGCCTTTGGCTCATCTCAAATCTTTTAGAAGGTCCTATACCAAGAGCGGTTGGAAATTTGACTGCTCTAACTCATTTTCACCTTTTCAATAACAAAATTTCTGGCAAAATTCCAACTGAAATAGGTGAGCTTCTCTATCTTAATATTTTAGACATCAGGGGTAACGAGCTCACCGGACCAATTCCATCATCTCTATGCCAAATGGCCAATTTGACCGACCTTTGGCTTAGCTCAAATTATTTAGAAGGTCCTATACCACGAGCGGTTGGAAATTTGACTGCTTTGACTCATCTTTACCTTTTTGAGAACAGAATTTCCGGCAAAATTCCAACTGAAATAGGTGAACTTCTCTATCTTAAATCTTTAGACATCAGTAATAACAACCTCAACGGACCAATTCCTTCGTCTCTATGCCAATTGACCAATTTGACCGACCTTTTGCTCAGTTCAAATCTTTTAGAAGGTCCTATACCAAGAGCGGTTGGAAATTTGACTACTCTGACTCAATTTGACCTTTCCAATAACAAAATTTCTGGCAAAATTCCAACTGAAATAGGTGAGCTTCTCTATCTTAATATTTTAGACATCAGGGGTAACGAGCTCACCGGACCAATTCCATCATCTCTATGCCAAATGGCCAATTTGACCGACCTTTGGCTCAGCTCAAATCATTTAGAAGGTCCTATACCAAGAGCGGTTGGAAATTTGACTGTTCTGACTCATCTTTACCTTTCTGAAAACAGAATTTCCGGCAAAATTCCAACTGAAATAGGTAAACTTCTCTATCTTAACATTTTAGACATCAGTCATAACAACCTCACCGGACTAATTCCTCCATCTCTATGCCGATTGATCAATTTGAACGAGCTTTGGCTCGGTTCAAATCTTTTAGAAGGTACCATGCAAGCGGTTGAAAATTTGAATCTCCTGACTCATCTTGACCTTTCCCATAACAGAATAAGTGGATCCATTCCTTCTGAATTTGTGATTGTAGGGCAATTAATGTACCTAAATCTAAGCTTCAATAATCTATCTGGCACCATCCCGTGTAACTTAAGGTTTCTACCGTCTTCTAGCTTTGTTGGCAACAAGGATTTGTTCATTCAAGAACTAAATGTTAGTTGCTTATCAATTAGTGCCCCCATATCAATTGAACAAGACTTGAGAGTATACCTTCCCATTTTCTTGTTCCTTGCACCCTTGATAATTCTTGGAAGCATATATCTCTTCTTTTGCCTTCGCCAAAGAAAGAATTCCCAACGAGAGGCAAAAGCATTGATGAATGGAGACTTATTCTCAATATGGAACTTTGATGGCAAAATTGCGTTTGAAGACATTATTAAAGCAACTGAGGACTTTGACATCAGGTATTGTATTGGGACTGGTGGTTTTGGCAGTGTTTACAAGGCACAACTTCCAACTGGCAAAGTAGTTGCCTTGAAGAAACTTCACCGATTAGAAGCAGAGGAGCCTGTTTTTGACGAATGTTTCAGGAACGAGGTCAAAATGCTAACAGAAGTCCGCCACAAGAACATTGTCAGACTTCATGGATTCTGCTTGCACAGACGTTCCATGTTTCTGATTTATCAGTACATGGAAAGGGGAAGCTTGCTCTATGCTCTAAGAAATGATGTTCTAGCCGTGGAATTGGACTGGACCAAAAGGTTCAACATCATCAAAAGCATTGCTTTTGCTTTATCTTACTTGCATCATGATTGCAACCCTCCAATTCTTCACAGGGACATTTCGAGCAGCAACATCCTCTTGAACTCTGACTTGGATGCTTCTGTATCCGACTTTGGCACCGCTAGATTTCTTTATTCGGATTCATCCAATCAAACTGTCCTTGCCGGCACTCATGGTTATATTGCTCCAGGTTAGCATTTCTTCTTCTGATTCTAACTAGACTTCTGATGCCTTTAGAATGCAAGGTTCAAATTAACAATATTGAATCCTATATATGAAGGCTTTTTCTATTGTTTCAATTTGTTGGACTATTTATCTGGCAAGACAGTGTAATGTGGTATTTAATAATGGCCTTTTCTTTTGTTTAATTTTCCTGAATTCAGAGTTTGCTTACACCATGACCCTGAACCAAAAATGCGATGTTTATAGCTTTGGCGTTGTGGCTCTAGAAACCATGATGGGAAGGCATCCTGGAGAACTGCTTTCGTCGTTAACGCGACCATGGGATCAAGAAATGATGTTAAAAGATGTGCTGGATCCACGTCCCTCGCCACCCCGCAATCGTCTGGTTGACGAGAACGTGGTTCTTGTAGTCACATTGACTTTAGGATGCCTACGTTTGAACCCAAAACTGCGGCCAACAATGCAAAATGTCTGCCGGGAACTTCTTGTTCGCCGCCCACCACTGCCCCTTTCTTTGCATGCAATATCACTGCAGCATCTGATGAATCAGGAAATATATAGGGTGGATCAAAACTAGAAAGAAAAGGCATCTTATAAATAGAGTGGAGGATGTGAGTAAATTTATATCGCTAGACCTCTACAAAGTGTTAGAGCAGAGTTTGATGAAAATTATGAATATGTAATAAATGGTCGTGCCATGTCTACATTAGGGTAACTTACATGATTTTTTTTTTTCCTCAAAGCCCAAGCGTAAGGTAAAGTAGCAAAATAATGATGACATTTTCCATATAGAATTTTGAACAAGGAAATTATAAGGTTTTCTACCTTGCATATAAAAATATTTTTATTTATTGTAGCAAAATAATCAAGAAAGCACTCACTCTATTAAGGATGGAGCTTCACGCTAGCTTTGCGATGAGGAAGTTGATCTCCTTGCACAGAGCAATAAGAAAATCAAAACTATCACAAACTATCATGTACATTAAGAGCTTGTGTTCCCTATGACTCCTAGGATAGAGCTAACGGTCTGGAGGATGTGGGTTAGAGAAGGGGTTACTTCTTAGGCCAAGGCTGATGCAAAATATGTAGCTGACTTTTGTTCGCAGTACAAAGACAAAGGGATCAAATTACAACTAGAAATTTTCTAGTTTAATGCTGCATAAGGAAGAGCAATACCAAAAGAAGACCAAAAAGGACAAAGTGGTTCAATTTTATTAGATTAACATCTTTATTATATATGAAGATTTTAATTAGTACATTATAACAAATTTAAACCAAATTCTAGTACATTGTAAATACAAATTCAAACTAATTCAAATTTAATTTTCAAGATTATGAAAGAAAGATGTCAATAACCTTGATTATCTATTCTCTCAATTATATTTGAAATTCTAATATAAGATTATATTATAATAAAATCAGCTTAGATAACTTTTAACAAAACATTGACAACCTTTTGTTCAAGTTAAAGGGTTTTTTTTTTTTAGATTACAAAAGAAGACTAATTATTACAATAAATTAGTATGACTCTAGTTTGTTCTATATTCAAATCAAAGAATAGTTTTCTAATTCAAATGGCATAGTTTATAGTTGATGTAGCAACTATATATTTTGTTTTTACTGTTGACTAAGCAATAAAACATTGTTTCTTTGAGTTTTAGTTAAAAACCTAACTCTAAGGGTAAATGCATAGCCTAAGGTGCTCCTCATATTCTCTAGAGATCTAATTCAATTACACTATATATACCCTGCAAAATATATTCATTAGTCCTCTTGTATAAAATCCTTAGGTTTACTATCCTTTATATATATCTCAAAATCTTTTTTGCTGCCTTATAAAGTAACTCACTAGAATAATGCATGAACTTAGAAAAAAGACTGACGTCATTCATAATATCTGGCCTAATAACTGAAAAGTACAATAAACACCCTATAAAACTTCTGTATGTAATAGCATTAATTCTCTTAACTCCATTCTCCTTTTACAACCTTTCACCAATTGCTAAAGGTATAAAAGTGCTTTTATAATTGATTATCTAAAACTTCTTAAAGATCTTGTTAGCATATTTGGATAGGTATACAAAAATTTCTTAGTTAGATTGTTTCAATTCCAATCCAAGAAAGAAAGACATCTTACTAAGATTAGTCATATTAAAGACTAGTTTTATCTTAATTTTATAATTTTGAACAAGCTCGTAACAGTTACTGATGATAACTGAATCATTAATATATGAGGAAATAAATGAAACTTAATCTCCTTATAACATAAGGAATAAGGTATCTTGAAATTTAGTCCTCTTAAATCTAAAGTTTAATAGATGATTATTAATCTTATTATACTAAGCTCTAAGCCTTATTTTAGACTATAGATTACTTTTCTAAGTAAATACACCTTATTTTCCTCCTCATTTTTGGTGAAGCTATAGTGTTTTCCTCCTTATTTCTTCCTAAAGAAAGCCAATAAGAAAGGCAAATTTTACATCAAGTTGGTGCACTCTCTTACCCTTATAAGTAGGAAGTATAAGGAGTAATTCAATAGTGTCCATCCTAGCTACTTATGTAAAAATTTCACAATAATCAATTCCATATTCCTATAGCAAGTCTTCCTTTAACCTTATTAGTAGTCTCATTATAGTTATACTTGATTCTAGATATCCTTATCACACCAATTATAGATTTCTTATCCATTTAGAAACTAATTCTCAAGTCAGATTTTTTTAATGGATTATATTTCCTTTTGCATTACTTTACTTTAATTAGGTATATTTAAGGCTTCTTTATAATTTGCAGTAATTAAAATAGCTTCATTTACTCCTTCATAAAATCTAAAGCCTCTTTATTCCTCTAACAGGATAAACCTCACCATCATTTGTTAAGTCAACTTCAAGGTATAATGATTTTGGGGCTTGTCCAAGTTAAACTAAAGTTTACTCAGCTCATTTGTCCCAATTCCAATGTTTATATCCACTAAATTTAACATTTCTAGAAACTAACACTTTTCAAGAATGAATGTAATAGACTTATAATTGCATGTTGTATTGGTGTACCTAATTAAGATGGTTTCAACTACTCTTAAGTCTAGCTTGTCTCTTCTTTGCTTAGGAACAAGGACATGACATATACCATTAAATATCTTAATATAATTAAGAGAGGGTTTCTGCAAGAACCAAAATTCAAAAGGATTTTGATCAATTAATGTTTTAAATGGTAGTCTGTTTAACAAGTATACATATGTGGCTACTACCTTTACTCAAAAATTCTTTGAAAGTTTCTTTTTTATCAACAAGCACTTGAACATGGATATTATAATCTTTTTCTTCCTCTTACTCACTTCATTTTGTTAAAGAATGTATGGAGTAATGAATTAGTTTTGAATTCCTCCATTAACATAATTTGTTTTTCAAATAAATCTAAGGTATACTTAAATCTATTGTTAGACCATAAATCTTTTATTTTATGGCCTTATTGAGTCCAAATGTAGACCTTAGACTTTAGGCATGTAGCCGAAACTTTGATTTTTGCTTTGAGGAAAAAAATCCAACAAAATCTTGTATAATCCTCTATAAAGATAATGAAATTCTTATTTTCATTCAATGATCCAATACTTATTAGTCCACACAAGACTGAGAAGATTTTGGCTAATATTAGATACATACAAAACATTAGAGATGCATTTTGTACCTAAATAAGTATAAATGATAGTAATGTCTCTCCCTTTAACTTAAAAAAGGTGTCTATTATCAATCTTAACTTTAGAGGTGTATAAATTGTCAAAAGACTTACAAACATCATGGTTTGGAGACATAGTTTATGTAAACCCTATAGATAAGTAGGTCGCTACAAAATGTTGCTCTTTAAGGGGTTATTCATCTCCTGCCATATAAAAATCTGGTTTAAATTGCTAATCATGTTGTGGCTAATTATGTTTCTTCTTTCAAATAATCTTAAAGTGGTCTTTCATTTTACAAAAATTATAAAGTATGTCAAGTCTTCTCTTACAAAATTTGGCAAAATGATTAGTCGTATTATTGTGCTCATAAGGAGGATATTGTTTTTTCCTATTATGTTTACTATTTTTATTTTTTCTACCATGCTATGCTCCTTACTTTTTTATTTTGTTAAGCTTTTTACTTGTGCTTAACTTGGAAAAAACTTTCACCATAGTCTTTTTGTCTCATGAGCTTTCTATATACCTAATCTTAAAGAGCATTTATCAATTCAACCAAGGTTATGGTGTTAAGGTCCCTTGAATCTTCTGAAAAAAAGATTTTAGATTTAAACCTCTCAAGTATACTAACAAAAACCTTTTAAACAACATTTTATCTAGGAAATCCTGACCAAGATTCCTAATATGATTGATATCCTTAAGCAATTTATCACTATATTCATTGACAATTTTCCATTCCTTCATTTAATTAACTCAAACTCTCTTTTAAGAATTAGTTGTTGCATACTCCTAGTCTTCAAGCTACCTTCAAACTCATCCTTTGATCTCTCCCATGCTTCCTTAGTTATATCACAAGTTATGATCTTGTTAAAGATAAACTCAATAACAACTAAATGAATACAAGTCAAAGTTTTTTATTGCTTAGAGAATTATTTACTGTGATGTTCAATTTAAGCCATGGTTAGATAGCCAAGGAAGGGGAAAATTCAGCTCCATTCTCAATGACTTCCCATAAATCAAAAGTTGTTATATAAATCTTTATCATAACAATTCGTTAAGAATAGTTGTGACCAATAAACTTATGAAGGGGAAGAGGAGTGAAGTTTAAGGATGCCATTTTAGATTTCTAGTAAGTTTGTTTGTAGGAGTTTTTCTCCAATATTTTTCAACTCATAAGTGTTTGATTTTTGTCTTTTTTGATCACAATTCATAGATTTTTTTGAATTTTATTGGTCTAATACTAGATGTTAGCATTACTGAGACAAAAAGATCAAATTACAAATAGAAACCTTCTTGTTTAATACAATAAAAGCAAGAATAATAACGGGAGAAGATTAAAAGGTGATGGTTTTGATTTGGATGATAAAAGTAAGATTACAGGGTGGTTGTTTTGGCATATTTGACTGGAAAAGAATGACTTTTTCGATACCTTAAATTGCTAGCTCTTTTAGTTAAAACAAAGTAGTTACAGAATAGTCCTCGGTGGTATTGAGGAAGCAAAAATTATGTTGCATTAGGCAATGCATTCTTTGCAAATGCAAAGTTACCTTGGGAGGCTAGTAATTATAGCATATTTGATGTATTTTTATGATACCCCAAATGCCAGTTTTTTTCACGGAAACAGGGTAGTTGGAGAATAGTAGGTTCTGTTGAGGAAGCAAAGTATTGCTCTGTTAATAGGGAAGGGTGCTTTATAAATGGAGTGTTGCATTGGGTGTCATATAGCCATTTTGTTTTGGCGTTTAATATTGCTCATAAGACTTTTAGAAGGATGGATTGCTGTGGGAGGTGTTTAGTTTGTCTTACCAATATAGCATTTTATGAATCAAAGGCTCATTATCCTTTTTTTTGCTTATGATTATGCTCATCCAGATCAAGAACCTCCACATAACAATTACAATAGCATAAGGGTGATGAAAGTGTATGGCACAACCAATTAGTTAGTTAAGATGTGAAACTCTTAATCTAATGGGTAGCAAATTTTCACAGTTTTATGGATTTTGGGCATTGGAAATGAGATTTTAATTAGAAAAGAAAATAACCTTGGTTGGAAAGGTCTGTTTCTGTATAATACTAGGACTGTATGATACCAGGATTGAAGGGATCAGAGATCTTGGACAAGGTATTAGATCACATATTTATAGCATCTGTACTTATATTGAAAGCCTAATTTTGCTTGAAAAAGAAAGTGGAGCTGTCTTATACGAAGAATCCTCCTTCTGGTTTGGTTCCCTTCCTTTATTTGTATCGAATAATATTTCATTGGTTTTATAAATCTGGTATACATTCTTTACTGACTACAAGGCCAGTGTGTTTTTTGTGAAACTCTACACCCATATGAAGGGAATGTAAAAGGAGATGAAGATAATTTATTAGAAGCCAAAGAAGATAAAGATGATGTCGGTGAGCATTTTCCCTTATCCATTCCTTTCACATTATCTTGTTCTTAAAATTTCAATTGTCATTTTGTCATGATTGTCTTTTCCATATGTTACCCTTGCTCTCTAATGCCCCTGAACAAAGCAAAGGTTTGTATTACCCCAAGTGGTGGTCAAATTAGAGAATTATTTCCAAATGATTATTAGGTGATTGGTGTTTCAAATTTTCGGATGTTATTTTCTTAACCATTTGTTAAATATTGTTGTTGTGGACCTGAGGCTTACTAGAATCCTCGTGCGGATTAATTTATAACACAATCAATATCTACTTTGCTTCAAATAGACTTCAATAGAAACAAGACAGCAAAGTGAATGGAGAGGAAAAAGGGAGATGATTCTACCTATATGATTCTAGGATAAGGCTCAATCATTTTTCTCAACAACGACATAAGTTACAACACAACCTTTTTTTTTCTTTTCTTTTCTTTTCTTAACTTTTGCTAGAATAACTAGCACTGGCAGATGATCCCATCTCCACTACTAGTTTGCTTCTGACATCTCATCAAGGAATTCCTATGTTTCTAGCATCTAATCTTATGTAAACCCTCTCAGTAATGTAACGAACCCGCTCAACTATTTTGTATCCATTCTTCTCCTAGACCTGCATATGAGCTTAATGTGTCAAACCAGCCCCTTTTTGACAATGACGTGCAATAAACATGCAGGTTTATGAGGCAAATCTTATGAAAATGAACACTAAAGGTAAATGTTGAAAAGATGGGAACTTGCAATTGCAATTGGCATAGTAAGTAATACTTCAAAGATGAATGATACACAACACATGTATGCAATAATGGAGAAATAAATAGATTAAAATTTTATACATTAGAGGCCTAAGTTTGAAGTTCCACAAGGCTAAAGTATGAAGAATTTATCAAGAACTCAACACCAAACTCTTTTAGGGCCTTAACATGAAATTATGACATATGGTAATCCAAAACAAGGTTAACCTCTTGTTTTGCAGTGCGTGTTATTAAGGTAACTTTGTCTTTATCATTTCCTTCCTAACCCAAAGTTGCTAACTTTGTCTAGAATGACAAAGAATATTTTGGACCTATTGTTAAATGGGTTGTTGACAGGATCAAGGATGCTTCATTTAAGGTTAATTAAATTGTGTATAAGCTAAATCCTAATGAAGAGAATAACCTGTTTCACAGTGGTGCCCAAGGCTTTTCAAATGTTGCTTGGAAAGTGACCATATACATTCCTCTAGGTCAAGCTCCTCACATTGTGTTCACCTATTTCAATGAGGATAGAGATCAAGGATATTATTCTTTATTCCATTATTTGAGCAAGAATTACATTAGCAATTAAGTCTTAATCTCAAATTTTATTGGGGTTAGGTATGTTAATTCTTTTCTAAAATTTTGTTTTTGATAGTTTATAACTTTACATGCAACTATTGATATTTCTTACATGTTTTTACAGGATTTCCTAGCAATCTCTATGTTAATGTTAGCTATACCCTCCTTTTAGACAACCAATCAAGCGTTACAATGAAAGCCAAGAATGTTGGCAAGAAGGCCATACTAGTGAGCCAAACCCAGAACACTTACTAAAAGCTTGGTGGCCCCAACAGTGGTGATATCCCTACTAAGTGGCTTTGGCTTTTTAATGCCTTTTACACACCCATTGATGAGCAGAATGTTCTGGCTAGCTAGAAGATGTGTGTTGTTGGAACTGCATTCGATTTTAAGAAGAGCCTAAGCCTCATTAATGGTAAGATGGACATGATTCTTGGGACTTCATATGACACCAACTGCATTCTTGATAGAGAATTCAATGGCCAAGTTAAGCAAACCACAATCTTGCTCAACATGGATAATGGAATCAAACTGAAATCTCCATAATGCACCAGCCATGCAGTTTCTTGGAACCTCAATGGTAACCTAACTTCTTTAACCACCCTGAGTGGCCTCAATCTATCATTAGCCTAAGAAAGAGATACTCACCATTTACAAGTTCTCAACTGGTATAAAAGCCTAAAAGGCAAATGGGTTTGACCCATAGCTAAGCATATAATCTTGGAAAATTTCTCTTCCTTTTATGTAAACCAATTGAATCTGAATAAATGAATTTAAGATTTTTAAATAAAAATCTAAAATCGACTAGTCTTAGATTTTTCCTAATTAAATTGATTAAAGTATTATAAAGAAAATGATCAAACTTTATAAAAAAATTAAAGAGTAAAAAATTCCATCTTTTTCCATTAGATCGAAAGCAAAAATCAAAGAACAAATGATTTGTAGAGAGTAGGTTTTTCTTGCAAGCTATCTCTTGATAACATAACATGTAAGTGAACCAAAGTGGAAAAACAAGGTAGCAGGTTACCAATGGACTTGGATAGAAAAACTGTTGTTCCCACAGCCTTATATGAGTTGTAATTGTTGTCAACTAAGTTTAAGTGTGCAAGAAAGTAAAGCCACATGGAAGGGCAAGAAAGTAAATCATAATATAGTAAGCCCTACTAGGATTTTTATGGAAGAGAGTATATAAAGGCCTTGGAAGATAAAGCTAGGGGTTCGGCAATTAAACATTCGACAAACCTAGAGTGACCGGCCAGCACCAAACCCTACACGGCATAAACACAAAGAGTGAGTTCGGCAAACACAAGAAAAACCGTTCAACCAAGGGAGTCAGCCAAAACCTAGAAAGAAACCATCCAACACAAGAGAGATTCGGCGGCCAAACCCAAAACGGCAACACACCACTTGCAAAAGAAAGGAGAAACGGCAAGAGAGGGTACACGACAAGAAGAAAGGGAAACCGTCCAAAGATAAGAGACATCCAAGCAAGGAGACAATCGACCAAACACAAAGGAGGAACTGTCCAAGCAAGGAGACAACCGGCCAAACACAAGCTACTCGTCAAGCTAAGGTATTCGGCCAAAAGAGAATTTAGCCAACTGGCCAAAAAAGGTGAACGTCCATACAACCCTACATGGCAAAGCATAACCAACGGCAAAGGGGTGGACGACCAAGCAAGGAGGAGAATGGCCAAGGCAAGGTGAAAGGCAATAAGGAGAGCACAGTCACAACACACCAATGGCAAGTGAGACCTTGGTGAGTTAAAACCCTACAACAAGGAAGAGTAAACCGGCTAGATAGCAAGAGTGAACACACGGCAAACCAAGGGAGACCTTGGACAACAAGGGAAACCGGGCAACGGCTAGAAGGAAACCGTGTGACTCACGGTAAAAGGAGAGGCAAACGCATCATTGGTAAGAGAGGAGACAGCACACCGTCCATAAGGGAAGAAAGGAGAAACCATGAAAGAGGAGACCACCGAGAGAGCAAACCAAGCTGCCCGGAGGTGTGAAACGGATAAGGGCAAACCAAAAACGTACATGAGGCGTGTGACCAGCAAGGTGTGCAAACCATAAGCGCACGTGAGTCGTGAAACCAGCAAAGCATGCAAACCAGAAACGTGTGTGAGACGTGAAGTGCCAAACTAGAAACATAAGGTAGGTCGTAAGACGTGGAACGGCAAACCAGAAACATAAGGCGAGCCGTGAGACAGTGACATCGTGAAATAGGAGACAGGTGAGACTATGAGACGGTGAAAGCAGGAGCTGTGTAAGACAACCTAGAGAAGGAATTTGGCGAAGCATTGAAAGAACTCAACATATTTCCAGATTTCTTTAAGAGAGGTTAGAGAGCATTGTGGTGAACTTCTAAGCGGCAATGCAGCAGCCTTTTCAATTCAACAGAGGCAAGACAAGCTAGAAGAAGGGTAGACACAGTAAGTGACACTCTTTGTATTATACTTGCTTAGTATTTGCAATAGTGAAAGGAGCAGAGGATTAAGATATCCATTGTAACTGGTATTTTCAAGTATAGTGGATAGTCTCAGTAAGGGAGAGTCCCTACCATCGTGGATGTACGTCACATTGACGGAACCACGTGAATCTTGTGTGTCCTTAATTTGCTTTATGTTCTGTGTTTTGAATTGAGTTGTGAACGCAACTAAAGTATCAGCCAACTCATAACTTAACGGAGACCTAGACAAGAATATCTGAATTGTCTATTAAGTAAGGTGTCTAAAAGGTGACTTTAGGGACTATTGTGATTAGTAGGTAGCAATATATCTACCTTAGTCAAGTCTGAGAAAGAGTTCGCTTTTAAGAAAAGGTTGAAGTTGTTCACTTACTTCCGAATTGCGAATTGTGGTGATACTAATTCATCCCCCCTCTCAGTATCACAAACTAGTAGATCCTAGGGAGAAGTCGAGAACTTCAATTGATATCAAAGCACTGGGTCACCAGTTTGAAGCTTAACAGCTTGGTGTACTAGTTTGAAGGGTTTCAGAAGTTTTAACTTGTTTAGCATACTGAGAAATGGATGTCGGTACCAACACCAGCACAACTAACAGCAAGAAGGTTCCAATCTTCAACGGAACCAACTACCATATGTGGAGAGTGAGAATGCAAGTGGTATTTACAACCATGGGCATGAACGTGGTGAAATCTGTACATGAGGGTTTTGTGGCTTTAGAAGAAGGTAAAGACCCAACCCCAGAGGAATTAAGGCAATTTGAGATAAATGGGAAGGCCTCAAACGTCATCATTTCAGCATTGACAGATGCTGAGTATGCTAAAGTTATGGACTGCAAGTCTGCCAAGGAGATATGGGATAGAATGCAGAAAGTTTATGAAGGTGATGGCAGAATGAAGGAGGCTAAGCTTCAAGTGTTCAAGGAGAGATATGAATCTCTCAGAATGCAGAAGAATGAGACAGTTCAAAAGTTCTTCACCAAGGTTATTGATGCTGTAAATGACCTTAGAAGTCATGGGAAAAATAAGAAGGACTCATCTATTGTGAAGAAAATTCTGAGAATTCTGCCTGAAAGATTTGCCTCAAAGGTGGCAGTCATAAAAGAGAGTAGAGATCTTAATTCTATGTCTCTGCAAGATCTCCAATGCAATCTCATTGCATATGAGATGAGGATAAAGCCAACTGAAAACTCTGCAACAACGAAGGTATCAAAGGAGGCAGCTTTCAAAGCTATGAAATACTTGAAGATGAAAGAAGAGGAAGAATCATCCAGTAAGGATGATGATGGTGATAAGGAAGAAAGTGAAGGTGAAGTGTTGGCTTACTACACAAGGAAATTCAAGAAGGAGTCTAAAAAGGGAAAAGGACAATTGTCCTTGAGATGTTATCATTGTGGATAGACTGGACACTTTGCTTCTCAATGCAAAGTAAAACTTGATGATAAAGATGAAGATGGTGATGATGAATAGAATTCAAGATAGAGAAAACCATCATTCAAATCAAAGAATTCCAGCAAGAAGACTGCCAACCCACAGAAGAAGAAAAGAGGCTCATTCAAGAGTTATGTGAGTCAGAAAAAAGAAGCTGATGAGGAGGAAGATGAAGAATCATCAGATAAGCAGGCCTTTATGGCATCAGTTCAAGGTGGTAATTCAACCTCTGAAAAGGAAGAGGAGGTTGATGAAGAAGAACCAGATCTTAAAGCTAAATTAGAAGCAGCTTCAAATGAGATAATCAGAAGGGGCAGAACCATAAAAAGGTTGGAGGCTCACATAAAACAAGTTGAAGCAAAGTCTGAGGAAGTTGAAAGTCAAAAGGATGAAATAAGGGCTAAACATATTGACTTAAAAAGAAGATTTGAAGAATAAATCAAAATATGTGAAGACCTTACAATAGAGTTTGGCTCAAGGACTTTAAAAATTGAAGGAATGGAGAAAGAGTTGCTGAGACTTTAGCAACAACTCCAAAAGAGTGAAGAGAATGTGCAAACGATTGAAATGATAGGAGAAACAAGTTCTGCAAAAGAAAAGAATAATGAAGAGAAAGTGGAGCAATCTGAGGCTGCATTGCTTAAATATAATAAGAATGAGCCACAAAAGTTGAAAGAGAAGGTTAACTCAGGAGAAGATAACTGAGAATAAAGAGGATTAGAATAAGCAACCTAGGGTGGCAAACAAAAATGAAGAAAAGAAGGTCAGCCAACAAAGGGCTATGGCTGAACAGAAGAAGGAGAAGAAGGTGACTGAAATGAAAGTCACACAAGCAAAGAAGCCAGTTACGTTGCCTACACAGCAAGTAATAAACAGAAGAAAACAAGCTGTAAGTAGACTCAAAAAGAGGCAGTTTCAAGGTCACTGTCTTTATTGTGGAGTTTGGGGTCATAAGGTGAGTAACTGCTGGTGGAGAAGACCAGTATATGTCTCCAACATGAGAAGATACGATACTACATACAGGGGGAGACAATACAAAATTCAGAGGAGAACACCTGTTGTGAGTTCTTGCACATACTGTAAAAGGCAAGGACACGCTGACAAGGATTGTTAGTGGAAGCGCAAACCAGTGGTTTCAAAGAACAAGTTTGCTATATTGGCAGACTTGGAACAATGTGAAAGGTACAGGTAGGATGGCCATAATGCCAAGAGATGCATGACACGTCTCCCTTTGCAAGAGAAGGCACTCGATGGCACAGTAAAAACTCTTGGTGCAATCAAAGCTAAGAAAAAGGAGAAAGCTATCTTCAAGCCAGTTCAAAGGAAAGAATATAAAGCAAAAGGGGAGGTAGCTAATATAGGTGAAATTGCACTAAAGGCTGACTATAAGGATAAGCAGTGGATCCTTGATAGTGGATACACTTCACACATGACAGGAGATAAGAGTAAATTATTAAAGCTAAACAACTCAAAAGAAGGCAGAGTCAAGTTTGGCAATGATGATTCACTCAACATTAGTGGTCAGGGGTCAGTAAATATTAGAAAAGGAAAGCTGAAAGATGTTCTGCATGTTGAAGGACTCAAATATAATCTAGCATCTGTCGGCCAGCTATGCAACGAAGACCACAAAGTGATATTCACAAAAACATGTTACCAAGTAAAGAGTAAAGAATGCAATACTGTTACAGTTGGGAAGAGAACAGCTGGAAATTTGTATGTGACTGATGAGGACAAGACAAACAGTTGTTTACTTACAAAAGAAGAAGAAAATCAACTATGGCATAGGAGGCTGGGACACTTAACACAGAAGAATATGAGGAAGCTGACCACTACTCATGTAATCAGAGATATTCCCGACCTCAGGAGAGAGAGAGAGAGAGAGAGTATGTTTGCTCAGCATGCTCTAAAGGAAAACATACCAGAAAGCAGTATAAGACCAAAGAGTTCAGTTCTGAAGTAGTGTTTGACATTATGCATACTGATTTGTGTAGACCGATGAGGACAAAAGGGTTGAATGGTGAGAGGTACTTCATCTTATTTGTTGATGATTATTCTAGAAGGACCTGCATCATGCACCTTAAACACAAGTCAGAAGTTTTGAAATGCTTCAAGAGATATAAAAGATTGGTTGAAAATGAGAGTGGAAAGAAGATCAAAGTATTAAGGTCAGATCAAGGCACTGAATTTACAAATGAAGCTTTTGAAGATTACCTTGAGAAGCATGGTATTCACCATCAGATGGCAGCAGTAAGAACACCTCAACAAAACGGGGTGGTAGAGAGGAAAAATAGAGATGTGGTTGAAATGGCAAGAACTCTACTGCTAGAATCCAAGCTTCACACAAGATTTTGGACAGAAGCAACATTTACAGCTGTACATCTACTGAATAGAGTCTTACTAAGACCCAATACTGATGAGACTCCATATGAGCTATGGAGTGGGAAGAAGACAACAGCCAAGTATCTCATAATATTTGGCAGCCCATGTTTTGTGAAGAACAAGGAGCAAAACTTGGGAAAATTCAATGCTAGGTTTGATGAAGGCATCTTTGTGGGATACTTAGCAAAGACAAAAGGTTACAGGGCTTTCCTGCATAAGCTGGGAAAAGTGATCACGTCCAGTAATGTGAGAATAGATAAGAACTAGAAAACAATGCAAAATGGAGAAGCTGGGGACAATGAAGAAGATGACTTCAATGTAGATGAAGAATCAGACCAACCTGAAGAAAAGGAACAAAAAGTAAGTTCAGACTCAGAGAAGAGTAAGCCTGAAGATGAAGAATGAGATCCTCTTGCAACTAAGACTATGCAAGAAAGAAAGCCAAAAAAAATGTGGACCAGTGCTCATCAAGAAAATCAGATCATAGGTGACCCATCTGCAAGATTTACAACAAGAAGAAGAATTGTGGGAGCTACTGCTTTACTCTCACAAGTTGAACCTAAATCTGTTGAAGAGGCTATACAAGATCTAACTAAATCTCTGTCCATAAAGCTGTTTGCAAAGCACAGAATGAGTCTGTCTGTGCGAATGCCTCCTCAAAACTGAAGTTCATGTGAATCCTCCATTTCTACTTTGCGAGTTTTTCAGATTTGTAATTGGTTGGCAAAGGGGGAAAGAAGCAACAATGCAGAGGGAGCTGTTAAGAAAGGGGGAGTGCATATTTAGGGAGAGTTGAAATTGCTGCATAATGGTTTTTGTTATGCGTGTTGCCAACAATTACAAAGGGGGAGATTGTTGTTCCCACAGCCTTATATGGGTTGTAATTGTTGTCAACTAGGTTTAAGTGTGCAAGAAAGTAAAGCCACATGGAAGGGCAAGAAAGTAAATCACAATATAGTAAGCCTTACTAGGGTTTTCATGGAAGAGAGTATATAAAGGCCTTGGAAGACAAAACTAGGGGGTCAGCAATTGAACATTCGGCAAACCTAGAGTGATCGGCCAGCACCAAACCCTACACGGCATAAACACAAAGAGTGAGTTCAGCAAACACAAGAGAAATTGTTCAACCAAAGGAGTCAACCAAAACTTAGAGAGAAACCATCCAACACAAGAGAGATTTGGCAAAACACAAAACGTTGGAAGAGCAACCAGCCAAACCCGAAATGGCAACACACCACTTGCAAAAGAAAGGAGAGACGGCAAGAGAGGATACACGGCAAGAAGAGAGGGAAACTGTCCAAAGAGAAAAGACGTCCAAGCAAGGAGACAACCGGCCAAACACAAGCTACTCGTCAAGTTAGGGTATTCGGCCAAAAGAGAATTCAGCCAACTGGCCAAACAAGGTGAACGTCCATACAACCCTACATGGCAAAGCACAACCAATGGCAAAGGGTTGGACGACCAAGCAAGGAGGAGAACGGCCAAGGCAAGGTGAACGGCAATAAAGAGAGCACGGTCACAACACACCAATGGCAAGTGAGACCTTGGTGAGTTAAAACCCTACAACAAGGAAGAGTAAACCGGTTGGACAGCAAGAGTGAACACACGGTAAACCAAAGGAGACCTTAGACAACAAGGGAAATCGGGCAACGGCTGGAAGGAAACCGTATGACTCATGGTAAGAGGAGAGGCAAACGCACCATTGGTAAGAAAGGAGACAACACACTGTCCGTAAGGGAAGAGAGGAGAAACCGTGAAAGAGGAGACCACCAGGAGAGCAAACTAAGCTGCCCGGAGGTGTGAAACAGACAAGGGCAAACCAGAAACATACGTGAGGTGTGTGACCAGCAAGGCGTGCAAACCATAAGCGTACGTGAGTCGTGAAACCAACAAAGCATGCAAACCAGAAACATGCGTGAGACGTGAAGTGCCAAACCAAAAACGTAAGGCAGACCGTGAGACGTGGAATGGCAAACCAGAAACGTGAGGCGAGCCATGAGACAGTGAGATCGTGAAATAGGAGACGAGTAAGACCATAAGATGGTGAAAGCAGGAGCTGTGTGAGACAACCTAGAGAAGGAATTCGGCGAAGCATTGAAAGAACTCAACGTATTTCCAGATTTCTTCAAGAGAGGTTAAAAAGCGTTGTGGTGAACTTCTAAGTGGCAGTACAGCAGCCTTTTTAATTCAACAGAGGCAAGACAAGCTAGAAGAAGGGTAGACACAGTAAGTAACACTCTTTGTATTATACTTGCTTAGTATTTGCAATAGTGAAAGGAGCAGAGGATTAAGACATCCATTGTAACTAGTATTCTCAAGTATTGTGGATAGTCTCGGTAAGGGAGAGTCCTTACCACCGTGGATGTACGTCATGTTGACGGAACCACATAAATCTTGTGTGTCCTTAATTTGCTTTACGTTCTGTGTTTTGAATTGAGTTGTGAACGCAGTTAAAGTATCAGCCAACCCATAACCTAACGAAGACCTAAACAAGAACATCCGAATTGTCTATTAGGCAAGGTGTCTGAAAGGTGATTTTGGGAACTATTGTGATTAGTAGGTAGCAATAGATCTACCTTAGTCGATTCTGAGAAAGAGTTTGCTTTTAAGAAAAGGTTGAAGTTGTTCACTTACCTGCGAATTGCGAATTGTGGTGATACTGATTCACCCCCCCTCTCAGTATCACAAACTAGTAGATCCTAGGGAGAAGTCAAGAACTTCAAAAACCCTTATTTCATAAGAAATAATATGAGTCAAAGTTTAAAAATAGAATTTTTTCTACAATTCAGTAAAATGAAGTTAGGTTTGAATTTTGGAGAGATGATTAGCATAATTCTAAACGATGTGGGCAAATTTTTTCTTTTTCTTTTTTCTTCTGATTCCAATCAAGGATGAGATATAAATTATGATTTTAATCAAAGATCTTAACTAGAATTAATATTTGATATTAGTCTTCTAATAATTTTTATAAAGAAATGACACCAATCTATAAAATATTTATTAAAGTTTATAAATTTCCATCATATATTTAAAAAAAATGATGTTTTTTACACAAAAAAAAATCATTCAATATATCTGATCAACTTGCTATCTAACATCTCTTTTACCCTTGAATATTTTCCACTTATTTTTCACTCTCACAAGAGCATTGGTTTATTGTGACCAAGAAATTTGCATTAGAGTGTCATGCACAGAATGGTTAAACGTGGTAGACACTCTTTGCATTCAATAATCCTAGCGTGTGGTCATGGAACTTAAGAGGTCCTTACATTTCATCCTTTCATGATTTGACCTACAAATATTTTGATTTGGTACTTATGCTTGGGTTAAGGCCGAAAGTTATGTAAGTTTTCGATTATATGTCCTACTATTAGTCTAAATGCTATTTCCATCAATTCTACTTGTATTTTGTATATATGTATTGTCTAAGGGCCATAAACCAAGAAGAATCTAGGAAATTAAGTACAACAATGTTGTCCAATCATAATTGGAAAAAACAACATTGGAAAGCAATTCCGTAGATCCACTTGCATCAACGTGTATGACATTATAGGTTTGCTATATGACTAAAATTTTCAAAATGTCACTAACCAGGTCACGACAATTGACTTATTGATTGGAAGACCAATAATTCCATACTACTAGTAGTAGCTATTTAGTGTAGCACCAGAGCAATCAAATTGCTTGAAGCCCATTCACTTAAACACTCAACCTGATAATAAGCTAAAACTATAGAACCCATCATGGAATTCTTTATAACCACTATAGATAAGACTGATTATGACAATAAATTGGTGTGGCTCTAGTTGGTTCTAGATTTAAATCAAAAAGCAGTTTTCTAATCCAAATGGCTTAGTTTATAGTTGATGTAGCAACTATATATTCTATTTTTACATTTGACTGAGCAATAATGGATTATTTCCTTGAGTTTCAGTCGAAAACCCCAACTCTAAGGGTAAATGCATAGCTTGAGGTGCTCCTCATATTCTCTAAAGATCTAATTCAATTACTGTGTATATACTCCGCAAGATATACTCATTAATCCTCTATCAAATCCCTAGGTATACTATCCTTTAGATATATCTCAACACTTTTTTTATTGTTTTATAAAGCAACTCACTAGAAGAATGCATGAACCTAGAAAAGAGACTTACATCATTCATAATATTTGGCCTAATAACTAAAAAATACAACACCTTATAAAACTCCTATATTTATTAGTATCAGTTCTATAAATTCCATCCTTATTTTACAACATTTTGCCAATTGCCAAAGGTATACAAGTGCTTTTATAATTGACCATCTAAAACTTCTTAAAGATCTACTTAGTATATTTGGACTAAGATACAAAAATTTCTTAGTTAGATTGTTTTAATTCCAATCCAAGAAAGATAGACATTTTACTAAGATCAATCATATCAATGACTAGCTTTATCTTAATTTTAAAATTTTGAACAAACTCATGGTAGCTAACCATGATGAATAAATCATTAATTTTGGTCCTTGTAACATGATGTATAAGGTAGCTTTAATTTTGGTCCTTTTGAAACTAAGGTTTAATAGATGGTTATTAATCTTATTGTATAAAACCCTTGGGCTTATTTTAGACTATAAAGTACTTTCCTAAGTAAATACACATTATTTTCCTTCCTACTTTTGGTGAAGCTACAATGTTGTTCTAGAAAAATTTCTTCTTAAAGAAAGTCAATGAGGAAGGCAAATTTTACATCAAGTTGTTGTACTCTCTAACCCTTATAAACAATAAGTATAAAAAGCAATTCAATGGTGTTTATTCTAGCTAATTGTGCAAATGTTTCATAATAATTATTTCCATATTCCTATAACAAGCCTTCCTTTAACCTTATTGGTAGTCTCATTATGGTAATACTAAGTTCTAAATATCCATTTCACACCAATTATAGATTTCTTATCCATTTTAGAAACTAATTCCTAGGTTAGATTTTTTTTTAATTAATTGTATCTCCTTTTGCATTACTTTACTTTAATTGGATATATTTAAGGCTTCTTTATAATTTTTAGGCTTTAAAATAGCTTTATTTGCTCTTCATAAAATATAAAGCCTTTTTGTTCCATTAACAAGATAAACCTCGTTATCATCTATTGACTCAACTTCATGGTTTGATGATTTTAGGGCTTGTCCAAGTTAAACTGGAGTTTGCTCAACTCATTTGTCCTAATTCCAGAGTTCATACTCATTAAATTTAACATTTCTAGAAACTAACACTTTTCAAGAATGAATGTAATAGACTTATAATTGCATGTTGCATTAGTGTACGTAATTAAGATGGTTTTAATTACTCTTGAGTCTAGCTTGTGTCTTTTTGGCTCAGGAACAAGAACATAACATATACCATTAAATATTGTAATATGATTAAGAAAAAGTTTGTATAAACCAAGATTTAAAAGGATTTTGAACAATTAATGCTTTAGATGGTTGTCTATTCAATAAGTATACATATGTGGCTACTACCTTTGCCCAAAAATTCTTTGAAAGTTTCTTTTTTATCAACAAGCATTTAGCCATGGATATTATCAACTTGTTTTTCCTCTTACTTATCCCATTTTATTGAAGAATGTATGGAGCAATGAATTGGTTTTAAATTTCTACATCAACACAAATTTTTGAAAATGAATTTAAGGTCTACTCAAATCCATCGTTAGACATCAAAGCCTTTATTTTTTAGCCTGATTAGTCTAAATATAAACCTTAAACCTTAAGGATGCAGCTAAGACTTTAATTTTTACTTTAAGAAAGAAAATTCAGCAAAACCTTGTACGATCATTTATAAAGATAATGAAATACTTATTTTCATTAAATGATCCAATACTTATTGGTTCACACAAGATTGAGAAGATTTTGGCTAATATTAAATACATACAAAACATTATAAGTGAATTTTGTACCTGAATAAGTATAGATGATAATAATGTTAATCCTTTTAACTTAAAAAAGATGTCTATTGCCAATCTTATCCTTAAAAGGTGTGTAAACCATCAAGAGACTTAAAAACATCAAGGTTTAGAGACATTGTTTATGTAAGCCCTATCAACAAGCCAAGTCTCACAATCCTTATCAGAGGTGTTATAGGTTATGACAAAAAGTTGCTCTTCAAGGGGTTGTTTATCTCCTACCATGTGAGCTTTTGATTTAAATTACTAATCATGTCGTGGCTAATTATGTTTCTTCTTTCAAATCATCTTAGAATGGTCTTTCATGTTACAATAATTATAGAGTATGTTAAGTCTTCTCCAAAAAATTTTGGCCAAATGACTAGTCCTATTACTGTGTTCATAGGCAAGATATAGTTTTTTCCCATTAAATTTACTATCCTCATCTTTTCTACCATGCTTTGTTCCTTGCTTCTTTTTTTTTTTTTGTTGAGCTTTTTACTTGTGCTTGAATTGGAAAGAACTTTCATCAGTCTTTTTGTCTTATGAGTCTTCTTTATACTTGAGCTTAAAGAGCATTTATCAATTCAACCAAGGTTATGGTGTTAAGGTCCTTTAAATCTTCCAAAAAAAAAAAGATTTTAGATTCAAACTTCTTAAGTATACTAACAAAAACCTTTTAAATGATATTTTGTTAGGGAAATCTTAACCAACATTCCTAATTTAATTGATAACCTTGAGCAATTTGTCACTGTCTTCATTGATAATTTTAGATTCTTTCATTTAAGTAACTCAAGCTCTCTTTTAAGATTCAGTTGTTGTATGTTCCTAGTCTTTAATCTACCTTCAAACTCATCTTTTGATCTCTCCTATGCTTCCTTAGTTGTATCACAAGTTAAAATATTGTTAAAGATAAATTCAGCAATGGCTAAGTGAATACAACTCAAAGCTTTATATTTATCATAAGTATTTTCTTATGTTTCTTTTATCATAATTCACAGATTTTTTTGAATTTTATTGCTTTGATACTAGATGTTATCATTACAGAGGCAAAAAGATCAAATTACAACTAGAAATCTTCTTGTTTAATACAATAGAAGCAAGAACATACCAGAGAAGATTAAAAGGTGTTGGCTTTGATTTAGATGATAAAAGTGAAGATTACAAGGTAGTGGTTTTGGCAAAATTGACTAGAAAATAATGGCTTTTTCGATACCCTGAATTACCAACTCTTTTGCTTGAAATAAGACACTTATAAGACAATCCTAAGTGCTATTAAGGAAGCAAAGAATTGTATTGCTTTAGAGAACATGCTTTTTGCAAATGAAACTTTGCCTTGGGAGGCTAGGAATTATAGGCACAAGGAAACGTTTGGAGAATGTCTTGCCGTTTGATATTGCTTATGAGACTTTTAAAAAGGATTGAATTTCCACAAAAGCTACTCATTAAATCTTATGAATATAGCATCTTAGAGATCAAAGGTTCATTAGTCTATTTTAAGTATCATGATAATGAAGATGATTTGATAGCAAGACCTTGACATATTAAATGCAATAGCATATGAATGATGAAAGAGTTTATTGTAGCCAACTTATAGGTCAAGACATGGATTCCTAAACTAATGGGAAAATGGCCATGGGTTTATGGATTTTGAGGCAATGGAGATGAGATTTTAGTGGCAAAAGATAAGATTACAGTAATGATGAAGATAAGTTTTTGTATGATAACAAGACCCAAAGGACTTACACCAAGAGTTTCATTTTGCTTAACAAAGAAAGCAGAGCTATCTCTTCAAAGCAACCTACCTTAAATGCCAAACCTCTCTCTTTGTGGTTTGATTCCCTTCTGTCACTAGTATTTAAAAGTATTTCATTGGTTTTATTTATATTAATGGAATTCATGCTTTACTAGCTGCAATAACATTGTGTTTTTTATCATATAGGAGCACTCATATGAAAAGAAAAGGGAAATGAGAAGAAGGATGACAATTGATTAGAAGATATATTTAAAACATCTCACCAAGGAACTAGTGCCCAATCTCATATGAAGCTGCCTTAGTAGTGTAATAAACCACTCAATTATTTTGTACACACACTTCTCCTAATCCTGTAAATGACCTCAGTATGTCAAGCCCACCCTTCTAATAATGACGTGTAATAAATATACAAGTTTAGAGTGTAAAACCTTGAGAAAACGAAAATGTAAACCAAATTCTCTAAATATGGAAGTTGTAATTGCAATCATAGCAGTAATATGTATCACAAATATGTTGTATTACAGATAAATACACGAAAACCATTATATATAAGAAGTATATATTTGACATTTTGTTAGGCTAAAGGTATGAAGAATTCATTAGAGTTGTGACATATAGCATTTAACTATATTTGATCCATTCATAGTTATAAAGGTTTCCAATAATTTGTCGTATAGGGCGTATCTTATTCTCATTTGGTTTTTGTAAATGCTTTGATTTATAACATTATTTTTTAATCAAATATTGGTTATTCAATTTTAGAGGAATATTGTGATTTTTTTTTTTCATTAACAACAATGTTTAGTAAAAACAACAAAACTTTACTTATGTTATTATAGTATTATTAGTGATTGGAGTATTAGGACTTTTGACATATACTAAAGTAATAATTTGTGTAGTATGGAATTGATGCATAAAAAAAGGAACAATTTATCATTATGAGAAAAATATGAAAAAAAAAAAGAATTTATATCTAGTTATATCATCTAATAAGAAAAATATAAAATAATACTAATAAAAGAAAATTATAAATAATTAATTACATGAAAATTAATTACAAAAAAAAGTTAAAAAAGAAAAACTTTTCTTACAATAAATTAATTTTCAATGTTTATACCTAACTATTTTATTAAAAAAAAGTAAAAAAAAACAGTATTTTTAGGCCAATGTTTCCCAATCTCGTTCACTTCCTAACGCACGTACCTCCTTATTGTTATCTCGTTCACTCACTTACAGCAATGCAACGAGTTAAACCAATCCTAAAAGATAATGATGTTTTTTAATGTATTGAGTCAAAAATCATTTTGGATGAAATACCTTCTAAACAAAGTGATATATAAAAAAAATTCATACAAGTTTGCATAAAAAATGTAACAAAAATATTTAAATTAAGACTCATGTTATAATGGTTTGTTTACGACAAATTTGTGTAACAGTTCTAATGTTTCAATAAAAGCATTGTTATAACTATTTTTCAAACACAAAATTTTGGGAACAAGTTTTGGTTCTAATTATATCTAAGTAAAAAAAATTCATACAAAGAATCTATACTTCTAATATAAACCAAGAATTATTCAATTTTTCAATTTTCATAAATGAGTGGTCATTATATCTTTAAATAAAACTATATATCTATCATTATTTAAGAAAACATAAAATTATTATTGTTAAATTTTAAAATTACTTTATTTTTTATTAAAATTAATTTTTAACTAGTTAATAGGTAAGAAAATTGAAAAAAGAAAATTGTTGACCTTCTCATGCCAACTCTTGACAAACTTAAATGCAATAGGACTAGGTCTTTTATAACTAATTGTCATTATGTGTAGAGTCATTGGCTATTGTCCTATGGCAATCTCGAATTTGGCGATGTTAAGTAATTTAGTCCAATCATTTTGGTTGGCACTTACCTAATACCTCAAGTATAGCTCCAACAATACATTTACCCTTTCAATTTGACCATCAGTTTGAGGATGAAAGCTTGTGGAGAAGTTGAACTCAAATCCCATTATTTTGAACAACTCCATCAAAAATCTTCCAATGAAGTGAGTGTCTTTGTTGTTAATAATCACTTTTAATATGTTCCAGTATTTCACCATATGTTTGAAAAATAGGCATGTTGCATCTTCAACTATGAACTTTATGACACAGTGAGGAACAAACCATATTTGTTAAATTGGTTCACAATTACCATGATGTTGATGTATCCATTAAACTTTGATAGACATATGATGAAATCCATTGAAACACTCTTCTAGGGCTTATTTGGAATGGGTAAGGGTTCTAGTAATCTTGATGATTGTTGTTATTCCACCTTATCTTGTTGACATACAAGACAAATCTTTACATAGAGCTCAATGTCATCTTATATTTGGGAACAATAATATGTTCGCTCTACAAATGTCAATGTGTGATGTGTACTCGAATGTCTTACCCATTTTAAGTCATAGCACTATTTAAGAATAACCTTCCTTAATCCTTGTCACTTTGGCATATAAACTCTATTGCCTTTGGTAGTGAGTACTCAATTCTTAAGCCAAAATCGGCATGTCTTCCCATTACCCTCCTTCTGCTTCAAACTCTTGGCTTATGGATCATGCTCAAGTCCCTCATTGATTTGCTCTACTAAAGGGAAGCTTGGACTTATGATGGCAGCTAATTCAACCCTTCTACTTAATGTATCAGCCACCAAATTAGCCTTGCTTGGCTTATTCTCCATTACAAAGTAAAATTCCACCAAGAAAGCTTGTCACCTCACTTGCTTTAGTGTTAACTTTTTCTAGTTGAGGAAATAGCTTGTGGCAACGTTATCAGTCTTCATAACAAACTTAGACCCTAACAAGTAGTGTTTCCAAGTTCACAAGTAATGTACCATTACAGTCATCTCCTTCTTTTGGACTATATAACAGCATTCGGCATCGTTTAACTTGCAACTCTTATAAGCAATGGGATGCTCCTTTTACATTAAAATACCACTAAGTACAAAATTAGAAGCATCAATATGTACCTTATATAGCTTATTATGGTGTTGAATTCATCTTTGATGGCTAATGTTGGATTTGTTGTCAACACCACCTCACACTGTTATATGTGTTGATTTGATATTATGAATGCCGTTGAGAAGTAGTGAGGTCATTAGGAGAAACTGATGATGACAGGTCAACCCTGGCATTGAGGAGTCAATGTTAACTGTGACCCTAAATTTTAAGGGTCAAGATTGATCATTAACCCTAAATTTTAAGAAGTCAATGTTGAGCATTGACTCTAAATTTTAGAAATCAAATCTAGCTGTTGATTATAGGGCAACATGTGGAAATTAACGATGACTGTTGATGATCGTGTAGCTCTATACATACCCCTATGCGTCTTGCAAGAAGGGTGTGTGCTACAGAAAATTAAGAGAGTTGGCCAAAGAGAGAGGTGAGTAGTAAACCTAGGGAAAAAGGGAGGTAAATGGCAAAGAGGAATCAACCACTAAGCAAGGTGCAACCAGCCAAGAAAGAGAGAAAGAAAGCAAGGGGCAGCCAGTCAAAGAGAGTGCAGCAGCCACCAAGGAAAGAAAGCAACGTAGCCAGGCAAAAAAAAGAAGAAAGAAGGCAAGGCAATTGGCCAAGGAGAGTGCAATAACCACCAAGGAGAGACAGCAAGGCAACCAGCCAAGGAGAGAAAGACAGAAGGAGTAGCTGCCAGCAGGAGGTGGAGTAGCAGCTGGCAGGTGGTGGAGCAGCAACCAGCAGGTGGTGGAGCAGCAACTAACAGGTGGTGGAGTAGCAGTAGCACGTCCAAGCGACTTCCCAACAGCACGTCCCTGCACATGTATGAGGGTATACCAGCACTAGCAACACCTCAGGAGGCTTCCCAGCAATAGAAGCACGCCTGGTAATCAAGAAAAATGTGCAGCAGCAAGTCCAGGAATCAGTAGCCACTTGCAGAAAATGCAGTAACAAGTTCGAGAATCAACCACCAAACTAGCAATAGCGAGAGAAATCTATTGTAGCAAACAGGAAGAGCAGCAGCTGTGCGAGAAAACTGTTACAATGCGCAAGAATAGTAGCAATGGCACGAGAAAACTATTACAGCGTGTGTGAATAGCAGCAGCGGCATGAGAAAACTGTTATAGCGTGCAAGAAGAGCAGCAACAGCACAAGAAAACAGCTACAACACGTAAGGTGTTGTTCCCACAGCCTTGTATGGGTTATAATTATTGTCAACTAGATTTAAGTGTGCAAGAAAGTAAAGCCACATGGAGGGGCAAGAAAGTAAAGCCACATGGAGGGGCAAGAACATAAATCCGCCGCGTAAACCCTATTAGGGTTTCATGGAATAGAGTATATAAAGACCTTGGAAGACCAAAGTAGGGTAAGGCCAACATAATTGAATATTCGGCAAAACACCAACGGCTGAAAGAGGCAAAACCAGCACGACAGAACACTAACACAGCAAAACAGAGGAACCGGCCAAAGTGGTACACGGCAAAAAAAAGAGGAGCATGGCAAAACACAAGGCATCTCTTTCGGTAAAACAGGGGATATACGGCCAAATAGAGATTACTCGGCAAAAACCAGAAATGAACAGGTGAGACATGAGGCATGAGACCACCGGCTGGAAGAAAACCAGAAACGGACAGGTGAGGTGTGAGGCATAAGACCACTAGTTGGAAGAAAACCTTATTCGGCCAACACAAGAGAGAGCAACCGATTGAAAGACAGGTCGACAATTGAGCAAAACAAACAGCAAACCTAGACAACCAGTCGACCAAAGAGAGAAAACGTGAGGAAGGAGCCGGCCAAACAAAAAGACATCCAAAGCAAACCACTCGGCAAACACAAGGGAGCAAATGGCAAACCACCACCTGCAAAGGAGAAGACACAGTTGGACAGCAACCAAAGGTGAACGGCAAATCACAAATCAGAAGGTGCTGGACAGCAAAACACAAAGGGACAGCCAAAGAGAGACAACCGCCCAACCAAAGGTGAATGTCCAAACCAACCTACACGGCCAAACAAGATAAACGTCTAAACCAATCTACACGGCCAAACACAACCAACGACAAAGGGGTGGATGGCCAAGCAAGGAGGAGAACGGCCAAAGCAAGGCTGGACGGCAAGGGAGAACACACAGTAAAGAGGTGTGACAGCTGGAGAAAATCGTGTGACTCACGTAAGAGAGAAGACAGCACACCGTCCGTAAGGGAAGAGAGGAGAAACCGTGAAAGAGGAGACCACCGGGAGAGCAAACCAAGCTGTCCGAAGGTGTGAAACAGACAAGTGCAAATCAGAAACAGTGGTAAGGCGTGTGACCAGCGAGGCATGCAAACCAAAAACATACGTGGGACATGAAACGCCAAACCAGAAACATGCGTGAGGCGTGTGACCAGCAAAGGGTGCAAACCAAAAATGTGTGTAAGATGTGTAACGCCAAACCAGAAACGTGAGGCAAGCCGTGAGATGTGGAACGGCAAACCAGAAACGTGAGGCAAGCTGTGAGACAAGGAGATGGGTGAGACCGTGAGATGGTGAAAGCAGGAGCTGTGTGAGACAACCTAGAGAAGGAATTCGGCGAAACATCGGAAAGAACTCAATATATTTCCAAATTTCTTCAAGAGAGGTTAGAGAGCGTTGCCGTGAACTTCTAAGCAGCAGTGGAGCAGCCTTTCAATTCAACAGAGGATTAAGACATCCATTGTAACTGGAATTTTCAAGTATAATGGATAGTCTTGGTAAGGGAGAGTCCCTACCACCGTGGATGTACGTCATGTTGACGGAACCACGTAAATCTCGTGTGTCCTTAATTTGCTTTACGTTCTGTGTTTTGAATTGAGTTGTAAACGCAGCTAAAGTATCAGCCAACCCATAACCTAACGAAGACCTAAACAAGAACATCCGAATTGTCTATTAGGCAAGGTGTCTGAAAGGTGACTTTAGGGACTATTATGATTAGTAGGTAGTAATAGATCTACCTTAGTTAAGTCTAAGAAAGAGTTCGCTTTTAAGAAGAGGTTGAAGTTGTTCACTTACCTGCGAATTGCAAATTGTGGTGATACTGATTCACCCCCCCTCTCAGTATCACAAACTAGTAGATCCTAGCGAGAAGTTAGGAACTTTAATTGTTATCAGATCACAGGTTCACCAGTTTAAAGCTTAACAGCTTGGTGTACTAGTTTGAAGGGATCTAAAAGTTTGACTTGTTCAGCATACTGAGAAATGGAAGTCGGTACCAACACTAGCACCACTTACAGCAAAAAGGTTCCAATCTTCAACGGAACCAACTACCATATATGGAGAGCAAGAATGCAAGTGGTATTTGCAACCATGGGCATAAACGTGGTGAAATGCGTACAGGAGGGTTTTATGGCTCCAAAAGAAGGTAAAGACCCAACCCCAGAGGAGTTAAGGCAGTTTGAGATAAATGGGAAGGCCTTAAATGTCATCATTTCAGCATTGACAAATGCTGAGTATGCTAAAGTTATAGACTGCAAATCTACCAAGGAGATATGGGACAGATTGCAGAAAGTCTATGAAGGTGATGGCAGAATGAAGGAGGCTAAGCTTCAAGTGTTCAAGGAGAGATATGAATCTCTTAGAATGCAGAAGAATGAGACAGTTTAAGAGTTCTTCACCAGGGTTATTGACGTTGTAAACGACCTAAGAAGTCATGGGAAGAATAAGAAGGACTCATCGATTGTGAAGAAAATTCTGAGAATTCTGCCTGAGAGGTTTGCCTTAAAGGTAACAGCCATAGAGGAGAGTAGAGATCTCAATTCTATGTCTCTGCATGATCTCCAGTGCAATCTCATTGCATATGAGATGAGGATAAAGTCAGCTGAAAGCTCTGCAACAACGAAGGTATTAAAGGAGGCAGCTTTCAAAGTTATGAAGCACTTGAAGATAAAAGAAGAGGAAGAATCATCCAGTGAGGATGATGATGATGATGATGATGAGGAAGAAAGTGAAGGTGAAGTATTGGCTTACTTCACAAGGAAATTCAAAAAGGGGTCTAAGAAGGGAAAAGGACAGTTGTCCTTGAGATGTTATCGTTGTGGGCAGACTGGACACATTGCTTCTTAATGCAAAGTAAAACTTGACGATGAAGATGAGGATGGTGATGATGAGCAGAATTCAAGATGGAGAAGATCATCATTCAAATCAAAGAAGTCCAGTAAGAAGATTGCCAACCCACAGAGGAAGAAGAGAGGCTCATTCAAGAGTTATGTGAGTCAAACAAAAGAAGTAGATGAGGAGGAAGATGAAGACTCACCAGATGAGCATGTCTTTATGGCATCAGCACAAGGTGGTAGCTCAACCTCTGAAGAGGAAGAGGAGGTTGATGAAGAAGAGCCAAATCTTGAAGCTGAGTTAGAAGCAACTTTAAAGGAGATAATCAAAAGGGGCAGAACCATAAGAAGGTTGGAAGCCCATATAAAACAAGTTGAAGCAAAGTCTAAGGAAGCTGAAAGTCAAAAGGATGAAATAAGTGCTGACCATATTGACTTAAAGAGAAGATTTGAGGAATAGATCAAAATATGTGAAGACCTTACAATAAAGCTTGGCTTAAGGGCTTCAAAAATTGAAGAAATGAAAAAAGAGTTGCTAAGACCTCAGCAACAACTCAAAAGTAGCAAAGAGAACTTGTAGAAGCTTGAAATGATAGGAAAAACAAGTTCTGCAAAAGGAGAGAAGAATGTAGAGAAAGTATAGCAATTTGAGGCTGCATTGGCTAAAGAAAATAAAAATGTGTGACAGAAGTTGAAAGAGAAGGTTGTGACTCAGAAGAAGATAGCTGAGAATAAAGAAGATCTGAAGAAGCAACCTAGGGTGGCAAACAAGAAGGAAGAAAAAAAAGTCAGCCAGCAGAGGGCTACGGCTGAACAAAAGAAGGAGAAGAAGGTGACGGAAATGAAAGTCACACAAGCAAAGAAGCCAGCTACTTTGCCTACACAACAAGTGATGAACAGAAGAAAACAAGCTATGATCAGACCCAAGAAGAGGCAGTTTCAAGATTATTGCCTTTATTGTGGAGTTTGGGGTCATAAGGCAAGTAACTGCTGGTGGAAAAAGCCAGTATATGTCTCCAACTTGAGAATATACGACGCTGCATACAGGGGGAGACAATACAAAATTCAAATGAAAACACCTATCGTGAGTTCTTGCACATACTGTAAAAGGCAAAAACATGCTGATGAGGATTATTGATGGAAGCCCAAACCAGTAGCTTCAAAGAACAAGTTTGCTATATTGGTAGACTTGGAACAGTGTGAAAGGTGCGGGCAAGATGGCCATAATGCCAAAAGATGCATGACAGTTCTCCCTGAGCAAGAGAAGGCACTCAATGGCACAGTGAAAACAAGTGGTGCAATTAAAGTTGAGAAAAAGGAGAAAGTTATCTTCCAACCAGTTCAAAAGAAGAAATATAGAGCAAAAAGGGGAGGTGGCTAATATAGCTAAAATTGCACTAAAGGTTGATTGCAAGGATAAGCAATGGATCCTTGATAGTGGATGCACTTCGCACATGACAGGAGACAAGAGTAAATTATCAAAGCTAAACAAATCAAGAAAAGGCAGAGTCAAGTTTGGCAATGATGATTTACTCAACATCAGTGGTCAAAGGTCAGTGAATATTGGAAAAGGAAAGCTGAAAGATGTTCTGCATGTTAAAGGACTCAGATATAATCTAGCATCTGTCAGCCAACTATGCAACGACGACCACAAAGTGATATTCACAAAAATAGGTTGCCAAGTAAAGAGTAAAAAAGGCAATACTGTTGCAGCTGGAAAGAGAACAGCTGGAAATTTGTACGTGATTGATGAGGACAAGACAAACAGCTATCCACTTACAAAAAAAGAAAAAAATCAACTATAGCATAGGAGGCTGGGACACTTAACACAGAAAAACATGAGGAAGCTGACCACTACTCATGCAATCAAAGACATTCTCGACCTCAGGAGAGACAGAGAGTATGTTTGCTCAACATGCTCTAAAGGAAAACATGCCAGAAAGTAGTATAAGACCAAAGAGTTTAGTTTTGAAGTAGTACTTGAAATTGTGCATAATGATTTGTGTGGGCCGATGAGGACAAAAGAGTTGAATGGTGAAAGGTACTTCATCTTGTTTGTTGATAATTATTCCAGAAGGACCTGCATCATGCACCTCAAACACAAGTCAGAAGTTCTAAATTGCTTCAAGAGATACAGAAGATTAGCTGAAAATAAGAGTGGAAGGAAGATCAAAGTATTAAGGTCAGATCAAGGCACTGAATTTACAAATGAAGCTTTTGAAGATTACCTTGAGAAGCATGGTATTCACCATCAGATGGCAGTAGTAAGAACACCTCAACAGAATGGGGTGGTAGAAAGGAAAAATAGAGATGTGGTTGAAATGGCAAGAACTCTACTGCTGGAATCCAAGCTTCACACAAGATTTTGGACAGAAGCAACATTTACAGCTGTACATCTACTGAATAGAGTCTTACTATGGCCCAACACTGATAAGACTCCATATGAGCTATGGAGTGGGAAGAAGACAACAGCCAAGTATCTCAGAATCTTTGGCAACCCATGTTTTGTGAAGAACAAGGAGCAAAACTTTGGAAAATTCAATACTAGGTCTGATGAAGGCATCTTTGTCGGATACTCAACAAAGACAAAAGGTTACAGAATGTTCCTGCATAAGCTGGGAAAAGTGATCACGTCCAGTGATGTGAGAATATATAAGAACTGGAAAACAATGCAAAATGGAAAAGCTAGGGACAATGAAGAAGATGACTTCAATGTAGATGAAGAAGTAGAACCTAAAGAAAAGGAACAAGAAGTAAGTTCAGACTCAAAGAAGAGTGAGTCTGAAGATAAAGAAAGAGATCCTCTTGCAACTAAGACTGTGCAAGAAAGAAAGCCAAAGAAAACATGGACCAGTGCTTATCAAGAAAATCAAATCATAGGTGACCCATCAACAAGAGTTACAACAAGAAGAAGAATTGTGGGAGCTATTGCTTTACTCTCACAAGTTGAACCTAAATCTGTTGAAGAGGCTACACAAGATCTAATTAAATCTCTGTCCACAGAGCTGTTTGAAAAGCACATAATGAATTTATCTGTGTGAATGCCTCCTCAAGCCTGAAGTTCAGGTGAATCCTCCATCTCTACTTTGCGAGTTTTTTAGATTTGTAATTGGTTGGCAAAGGGAGAGAGAAGCAATAGTGCAGGGGGAGTTATTAAGAAAAGGGGAGTGCATATTTAGGGGGAGTTGAAATTGCTGTATAATGGCTTTTGTTATGAGTGTTGCCAACAATTACAA
>CM038606.1:3119215-3132400 GCA_021533255.1 Ceriops tagal | reverse complement strand
CAACTAGATTTAAGTGTGCAAGAAAGTAAAGCCACATAGAGGGGCAAGAACGTAAATCCGTCGTGTAAGCCTTATTAAGGTTTTATGGAAGAGAGTATATAAAGACCTTAGAAGACAAAAGTAGGGTAAGGCCAACATAATTGAATACTCGGCAAAACACCAACAACTGGAAGAGGCAAAACCAGCACGACAAAACACTAACACGGCAAAATAGAGGAACCAACCAAAGTGGTACACAGCAAAAAGAAGAGGAGCACTACAAAACACAAGGAATCTCTCTCAGCAAAACAGGGGATATACGGCCAAATAAAGATTACTCGACAAAAACCAGAAACGAACAGGTGAGACGTGAAGCGTGAGACCACCGGCTAGAAGAAAACCAGAAACGGACAGGTGAGGCGTGAGGCGTGAGACTACCGACTGGAAGAAAACCCTATTCAACCAACATAAGAGAGAGCAACCGGCTCAAAGACAGGTCGGCAATTTAGCAAAACGGACAGCAAACCTAGACAACCAGTCGACCAAAGAGAGAAAACGTGAGGAAGGAGCCAGCCAAACAAAAAGATGTCCAAAGCAAACCACTCGGCAAACACAAGGGAGCAAACGGCAAACCACCACCTGCAAAGGAGAAGACATGGCTGGACAGTAACCAAAGGTGAATGGCAAATCACAAATCAGAAGGTGCTGGACAACAAAACACAAAGGGTGACCGACCAAAGAGAGAAAACAAGGGAGGAACGGCTGGACAGCAAAAGCTGGATGGCAAAACACAAAAGGACAGCCAAAGAGAGACAACCGCCCAACCAAAGGTAAACGTCCAAACCAATCTACATGGCCAAAGGTAAACGTCCAAACCAACCTACACGGCCAAACAAGGTAAACGTCTAAACCAATCTACACGGCCAAACACAGCCAGCGACAAAGGGGTGGACGGCCAAGCAAGGAGGAGAATGGCCAAAGCAAGGCTGGATGGCAAGGGAGAACACATGGCAAAGAGGTGTGATGGCTGGAGAAAACTGTGTGACTCACATAAGAGAGAAGACAGCACACTGTCCGTAAGGGAAGAGAGGAGAAACCGTGAAAGAGGAGACCACCGAGAGAGCAAACCAAGCTATCCAGAGGTGTGAAACAGACAAGTGCAAACCAGAAACGGTGGTAAGGCGTGTGACCAGCGAGGCGTGCAAACCAAAAGCGTACGTGGGACGTGAAACGCCAAACCAGAAACGTGCGTGAGACGTGTAACGCCAAACCAAAAACGTAAGGCAAGCTGTGAGACGTGGAACGGCAAACCAGAAACGTAAGGCGAGCCGTGAGACAAGGAGACGGGTGAGACCATGAGACGGTGAAAGCAGGAACTGTGTGAGACAACCTAGAAAAGGAATTTGGCGAAGCATCGGAAAGAACTCAACGTATTTCCAGATTTCTTCAAAAGAGGTTAGAGAGCGTTGCGGTGAACTTCTAAGCAGCAGTGGAGCAGCCTTTTAATTCAACAGAGGCAAGACAAGCTAGAAGAAGGGTAGACACAGTAAGTGACACTCTTTGTATTGTACTTGCTTAGTAATTGCAATAGTGAAAGGAGCAGAGGATTAAGACATCCATTGTAATTGGAATTCTCAAGTATAGTGGATAGTCTCGGTAAGGGAGAGTCCCTACCACCGTGGATGTACATCACGTTGATGGAACCACATAAATCTCGTGTGTCCTTAATTTGCTTTACGTTCTATGTTTTGAATTGAGTTGTGAACGCAGCTAAAGTACCAACCAACCCATAACCTAACAAAGACCTAAACAAGAACATCCGAATTGTCTATTAGGCAAGGTGTCTAAGAGGTGACTTTAGGGACTATTGTGATTAGTAGGTAGCAATAGATCTACCTTAGTCGAGTCTGAGAAAGAGTTCGCTTTTAAGAAGAGGTTGAAGTTGTTCACTTACCTGCGAATTGCGAATTGTGGTGATACTGATTCACCCCCCCTCTCAGTATCACAAACTAGTATATCCTAGGGAGAAGTCGGGAACTTCATAGGGAAAGCAACAGCGGCGCAAGAAAAACTATTGTAGTGCACTAGGAGAGTAGTAGTGGCACGAGAAAGCAATAACAGCGCACACAGACAACAGCAGCGGTGCAAGCCGATAGCAAAAGCAACACACACGAATAGCAGGAATAGCATATGCAGACAACAACAGCAGTTTATATAGACAGTAGGCACAGTTTGTACAAACAATAGGTGTAACTAGCACAAACAATGGGCACAGTTTGCCCGAACAGCAAGCACAACTTATGCTGACAGTAAGTATAACTTATGTAGACAGCAAGCATAGCTTGTGCAAATGGAAGGCACAACTTGTGTGGACAGCAAGTAAAGCTTGTAAGGATAGCGACTATCAGTTTGTACGGACAGCGGGCATAGTTTGTGCGCATATCGAGCATATAGTGCACGCTTACAACAGGCACAAAAAGCACAGACAGCAGGCACAGTGTGCATGGACAACAGGCATAGAGTGTGCGGACAACCGGCGCAGAGAGTGCAAACAGCAGGTGCAGCGTATGCGGACAGCAAAAGTGTAGTAAGGGGCACAACCCACACGGATAGAGGGTGCAGAGAGTGTGGACAGCAGGAGCAGTGTGTGTGGATAGCAAGCACAGTGCGCGCAAATGGCAGGCACAATGCACGCAGATAGCAGGTGCAAGGTGTGCAGACAGTAAGCACAGCGCATGTGGACAACAAGCAACAACGACAGCACGTACAGATAGCATTAACAGCACACGTAGATAGCAACGGACAGACTCGGCAGCCTGTACGAACAGCATTAGCAACCCGTGTGGACAGCAATGACAACGTGTATGAACAGCAATAGCAACACGTGTAGATAGTAATAACAGCGCATGCTGACAGCGATAACAGAACGTGCAGGCAACACTAACAGCGAGTGAGATAACACTGGTAGGGAAGGAAGGAAAAGATCCATATTCTGCTTTAGCAGACTATACACATTGAGTGATTGTTCTCCAGGAAAGGTTTTTCTATAAACTCTTTATAGATTTGTTGAAAAACAGGGTGGGATACCCTTGGAGTAATCGGGAGATCATTATAAGTGATTAAGGAGTGATTCTTCCACAAGTGGTTAAGGAGCGATTCAAACTATATCCCTTGATAATAAGAGTGGATTGTGTGATTTAAAAGGGATCCTATCACACCGTAGACGTAACTCACACATTGTAGGTGAACTATGTGAAAATTGTCGTGTGTGCTTAAGTGCTTATGCATTGATTTATATACGTATTGTTACGCTCACATAAAGGAAAAAGATAAAAATTGGATCATCAGGTCTAATAAGTCACAGAGGTTAAATCTAAATCGATTTATAAAAAGCGCATATCTCACACTGATTCACCTCCCCTCTCAGTGTGAAGGCTAAAACAGTCCTCATCATGTGGTCAGAAAGGGTCAATATTGGTTCCTTCACTACTGCTTATTAAAGTGTTTCAAACTGTATCCCTTGTTCAATCATAGCTTGCCTCCACAAACAATGTCCCCTAAGAACATTACTTTTTATTGAGCAAAGGTTCACTTCTCCTTCTTTACATATAGTTTAGTTTCCCTTAGTACATGGAAAACTTATTATAAATGCTCAACATGCTCCTTTAATGTCTTGCTATAGATGACAATATCATCCAAGTATCCTATGACAAATTCATCCAGAAATGGTTAAAAAACTTGATTCATAAGAGTGTAAAATGTGGCAAGGGCATTAGTAAGTCCAAAGGGAATTACTAAAAATTCAAAGAAGCCATACCACGTAACACAAGTAGTCTTTAGTTTATCTCCCTTTGCAATCTTCACTTGATAATATCCCAATCTCAAATTTATTTTGGTGAACCACCTTGTTTCACTTAGCTAATCAAACAAGCAAGCTATCAAGGGAATAGGATACTTATTTTCCACGATCATTTTGTTGAGCACCCTATAGTTGATGCATAAACGGAGTGACCCATCATACTTCTTTTGGAAAAGCATGAGCACACCATATGGAGCCATCAATGGTTAAATGCTACCTTTTCAATTCCTCTAACTCGAGAGGTGCCATTCGGTAAGGCATCGTATTTGGTGGTCTTGTCTAAGAACCAACTCTATCTTATAATCCACCTTACATTTGGGTGGAAGCTTTTTAGATAATTCTAGGTGCATAACATCCTCAAGGATGTAAGATACTTCCTTGGGTAAGCCACTTCATGATGAATCCTTCTTTCTATCCTTTAATGTTACAAAAAAGGTAGGTTGTGCCTTCTTTACACCTTTGGAAAGTTACATGACTAAAATTTGCTTGGACTGAAAACCTTTTTCCTTTGCCAAAGGCACCATACACATATTGCCTTCCTTCAAGATACAGATTGTGTTAGTAAAAGGAATAAGCACGACCTTAACACAATCCATAAACTCCATACCAAGCATAATTTGATAATCATCCATCAGCACAATGGAAAAGTCTACAAGGTCACGTCACTCACCCATACTTACCTCTATGTCATGAGTAACACCAAAGGTAGACCTTGACTTTGAATTCACTACTTTAAGCCATCCTTACTCCTTGTTGTACTTAACGCCTAACCATTTTGCTTCCTCTTCTTGAAGGAAGTTGTTGAAAGCTCTAATATCCACTAGTGCTCTTATCACTTGGCTACCTACCTTTGCTTCCACATATAATCATCCTTTCTTATTGGACTTAGGCACTTTGACTTTGCCTTTGATGGCATTAAGAATTTGTAAAGATCTTATCCTTATCTTCTCACATTATTGTTGTTGCTCCTTCCTTTCTTCGACTAAAGCAGAAAGCATGGCTTTCTTCAAGCAGCTTTTGCCCTATATGTCTCATAAAAGTAACATTTGAGAGTTAGCCTATTACCACTTTAATAATCCTTAGTGCTCTTCCCTTCATTGTATCTATTGAACTTGTAAAAACATTCTTTGTTTGAATGGCTATCTCCTTTACTTTTTCCCTTTCACCTTTATCCTTATAAGACTTGGGTTTTTTGAGTTTCTTAAACTCTATTAGCAACTCAACAATGGAAATAACAGTAACAAGATTTCGGGCACCATACCTATAAATCTCTCTCTTCACTTAATTTTGTTGGTCATTTTTAATTGCAAATAATGTTTTTTTATCGGGATAATTAGTAATTTCCAATAACACTTCAAAGAATTCCTTCATATACTTCCCTTATGTTGAAGACACCTTAATTTCATTCTTCCCTCTTCCTTGACATTTTCCAAATAGAATTGCTACTTGAGTTTTTTCTTAAACTTGTCTCATGTATTAATGGTGCAAGTACTCTTCTCGATATCAATACCATTGTAGTATTTACAAGGTATAAAGTGACACTATTAATTTTCTTGGCATCTTTCACTATACCAATTGCCTTAAAGTATTACTTACCTTCGCATTCCTCGACCCATTATATGTTTTAGATCTTAAAATATCCACCTTTGAAGAATTAGCAACTATTGTAAAAAAGGCAATACTCTCCCCTTGAGGCATCATATTGTTCAAAATATTAGTAAGACTACAAGTAATGGATGTCATCCACTGCACCTCTGTTTGCAAACAATGGTAAACTTTAATCAAAACCTAACATTTCATTTCAACCACCTTTCAAGATCTAACCCTTCAATCTTCAGCGATTAGTATGATTACACCTGGAGAAATAATTTCTTGTCTTTCCATTATGACCCCTAATCTTTCAACTGCTACAGCTCCAACCTTTTCTCATTCTACCCATCACCTTACTACTTCGATATTTTGGCGCCTATCCATGGCTTCTTCTACCTTTCCAACCACGGTGACAGTGGTACAAGAAGTTACAAGCTTTATTACTTGTGGAACCCTTCTATTAGAATATACATTCTACCCCTTTCTCCCACTCCCTCTTTAAATGCCTATTATTTGTGCAGCATTGCGTATCGGTTTGGTTTCAATGATAAGAGTGAAATTACCCCAAGTTGATTTTAGCATATTTGAGGCATTTTTACGATACCCAACTCTTTTTGCTAAAATAGGGCAGCTAGAGAACAATAGGTGCTATTGAGGAAGCAAAGAGGGAAGGGCACTTTATAAATTGAGTGTTGTATTGGGTGTCATATAGCCATTTTGTTTTGGCATTTAATATTGCTTGTAAGACTTCCAAAAGGATGGGATTTCCGTAAGAGGTGTTTAGTTTGTCTTGCCAATATAGCATTTTACGAATGAAAGGCTCATTAGCCCTTTTTTACTATGATTTTGCTCTTCTAGATCAAGAACCTCCACATAACAATTACTATACCATAAAGGTGATGAAAAAGTATGGCATGGCCAATTAGTGGGTTAAGATGTGGGACTCTTGATCTGATGGATAGTAGATTTTCACGGTTTTATGGATTTTAGGGCATTGGAAATGAGATTTTAATTGGAAAAGAAAATAACTTTGGTTAAGGGATCAGAGATCTTAGACGCAACACTAGATCACATATTTATAGCATATGTGCTTATATTGAGAGCATAATTTTGCTTGATAAAGAAAATGGCGTTATCTCATATGAAGAACCCACCCCAAATACCAATCCTCCCTCTAGTTTGGTTCCTTCCTTCATTTGTATTGAACAATATTTCATTAGTTTTATAAATCTAGTATAAATTCTTTACTGACTGCAAGGCCAGTGTGTTTTTTGTGGCAATCTGCACCCATATGAAAGGAAATAAAAGGAAATGAAGATAATTTATTAGAAGACAAAAAAGATGGAGATGATGTCAGTGAGCATTTTCCCTTACCTATTCCTTTCACATCATCTTGTTTGTAAAATTTCAATTGTCATTATGGCATGATCGTCCTTTCCATATGTTGCCCTTGCTCTTTAATACACCTAAACAAAACAAAAGTTTGTATTGCCCCAAAAAGTGGTCAAATTAGAGAATCATTTCTAAATGATTATTAGGTGATTGATGTTTCGAATTTTTGGATGTTATTTTCTTAATGTCTTCAAATGAAAAACTATTTGCTTAAATATTATTTTTATGGACCTAGAGCTTACTAGAATCCTTATATGGATTAATTTATAACTCAATGAATATCTACTTTGCTCCAAATAAACTTTAATATGAACAAGACAACAAAGAGGATAGAAAGGAAAAAAAGGAAATGATCCTGCCTACATGATCCTAGGATAAGGAAGGCTCAAATTAGAAATCTCCACAAATGCACCAGCCATGCAGTTTTACACTAATGGCAAGCTTAACAATGTGAATGGGAAAGGTAGAGCAATGTACAAGGCAAATGTTATTCTATGCATGGAGCCTCAACGGTATCTTAACTTCTTTAACCATCCCAAAGTGGCTTCAATCTATTATCAACCCAAGAAAGAGATATTTGCAAAACACTATCTACAAGTTCTCAAGTTAAATGGATTAAAGTATTTTAGAAAAAATAATCAAATTGCACAAAAAAAATTGAAGAATAAATGATTTCATCTTTTTTTATTAGATCAGAAACTAAAATCAAAGAACAAATGATCTATTGACAGTAGGTTTTTCTTTCAAGTTGTCTCTTGATAACATTATACTTAAGCGAAATGAAAAAAAAAAAAAAGTAGCACACTACTAATTGATTTGGATTGAGAAACCCTTATTTTACGATAAAAAATACAAGTTAAAATCTAAAACATTCGTTAAAATGAAGTTAGGTTTGAATTTTGGTGAAGTGATTAATACAAATGATGTGAGCAAATTTCTTCTTTTTTACCTTTTGATTTTAACAAAAGTTGAAATGTAAATTATAATTTTAGTTAAAAATCTTGATTGAAAATGATATTTAATAAAAAAAATTAATAATTTTTATGAAAGAGTGACACTAATTTATAAAATATATATTATAATTTATAAGTTTTTATCAAATATTTTAATAAAATTGATGTTCTTTACACAAATTTTTTTTTGGGCGTCCCCTTGTACTTGAAGTTCGATTTGGACGATGTTGCCTTCAAAAGTCCAATTGTCCAAATAAGTTGGTTCTGTGTTGGAGACGAATTCGTGCACAACAAAGCCACTCTTATGTCACGGGGTCATTACCCTCTCTCTAAAAGGTTAACTTATTAGGGTGTGCAGTGCCCACGCTTATAAGGCCCAAGGATTCCCTTCTCCTTTTCGACGTGGGACTCCGTCACATTCTTACCCACCAAATCCATCGACATCCTCGTCGTGGACCGGGACCCTCCTGCCTACTCCCCCTACTCTCGGGCTCAGAACGCTCGGTGGCGGACATCGAATTCGGGACAGGCTGGCTCTAATACCACTTGTCACGAAGCCATTACCCTCTCCCTAAAAGATTAGTATTTTGGGAGAAAGTAACGGCCCGTGACACTTAGCTCTTCTAGCACCAAATATTAGCGCTATTGAGCTACACTGCAGCTCAATTATGGGGGCATTGATAACGCAAGTCAAATTTCCTATCCATCAAAAGTGGGTTTGTTTTGAGGACTCAGTGAATTCTCTGAGCCTAACCAATCGAACGGATGTCGTCTGCCTACTCGAGGATCGGTGTTAATTCACTTTTCCACCCCCATCTTAAACATTCTACTGTTTAACAAAAAAAAAAAAAACTTGAGAGGATTTCATTAAATAGAAGTAATTGACATTATAATTGACATTGTTGATTCTTATTGTTAATTTTAAATTATTATAAATATATAATTAAATAATTATGATAATATGATAATACTATATTTTTATTATTAAAAAATAATATAAATATATTAATTAATTTTTAAAATTTCAAATCAAAATATTCATCATTTGAATAATAATAATTACAATTAAAATTTTTAAATTTAATTACAATAATTATCAAATTTAAAATTTAATATTATGCTTGAATTTTAATTTATTATTTTTTAAAAAAATATACTAAAAAAATTAAATATTTATCAAGTATATAAAATTATATTAAATTATTACTAAATTTCTAAAAATAATACATAAAATTTAAAAAAAAATTAAATTGAGTATAAAGTACAAAAATAAATTAAAGAGTTTCAAATTTATGAGATAAATATTCGGTTAAATAATAATAATAATAATAATAATAATTTTAATATAAAAAAATACTATAAATAAATCTTATTATTTTTGTAACTGAAAAAAAAAAGATTATACTACTTTTTGAAAACTATCAAAAAGATAATTTAATTAATTAAAATTAAAAAATTATAAAAAAATTATATAATATATTTATTTTTATTAAAAAAATTTATTAAATATAATATAACTATAAAACAGTTTATATAATTAAACTTACAGTCTGTTTTCTTTTTCCTTTTTGTGTCTTTTTAAGTTTCATGATTACAATTCTCTAAACCCCACTACAAAGCACCAAAATTCCCTCTCCCTCTAAAATTGTTTGATTTAATTTTCTGGCATCTGTATTGCTTAAACATAGATAGATAGATAAGTCTTGATTCGATCTGGGGATGCGATTCTTGAAGAGGATTGCCGGGTTTCTTGGGTTTGTCAGAGATGATGGAGGCCAGGAATTGAGGGATCACCAATCAGTAGACAACGACGACGACGACGGTGATCATTACCCTAGTCATCGGCAGGAGCCCCAATCTGGGCTCAAATTCCAAGAAACTGGCCTTCCCCGTAAAGGCTTCAGCGTCCCCGTCCAGGTCGCCGTTGACCGCCCCTATCTCGCCCCTGTTATCCTCCCCTGCGCCTCCGGCGACGGCGGCGTCCAGGTCAGCATTTCACAGCGCCCACCCCCCACCCCAAAGAAATAAATGTCGTGTTATTATTATTATTATTATTATTATTTTGCCCATCTTTGCTTTATGCTTTATTTTTATTTATTGTCTAAAAGTTTTAAATATGTTTATCTATCTATCTATATATATATATATATATATATATATATTTGCCTTGAGTTGCAAAATGGTGGGAAATTGCAATTGGTGGCTTTTTGATGTTTCTGCAATTGAATTGTATGGTCCAGTTGCATTTATATCAAAATTTAGATTAATTGTGAGAACGCCATTGTTTCGTTTTGTAAAGGTGTTACCTTTAGAGGAATTATGGTAAAATTTTCCATCTTTTCCGTACCTAATTTGTTGATGATAAGTAACAAGGACATAAGACATTAAGATAAGCAATTTAGGAATGGAAATAAGCAGGAAACCCCGTTTATGGATTCAGGATGCAGATGGCATCCATAACTTAAATGGTATGTGATAGAGGTTATTCAAATGATGATGATTTTGCTTTGAATAATGGCTATGGATTCTGGGCAGTGCTGATCTACATTTGTGCATATGTCTTGGTATCTTCTATGCCAACAAAACATTTGTCTTTTTTTTTTGTTGAATAATCAATAGAGGACCTGTAGAATCATTAAGAAATCGCCGTCTTGCACTTGATTGATGGACCATTGGAATATATGAAAGCACAATGGAGTGAATTTTTGTGGTTGAAACAGATCAATTTATGTAGGGAGAGACTCTCATCTAGCTTAGGAGTATGGAGTGTTTGACAGTTACCAATCATTCACGTACAATTGGCCAAGGCTTGAAAGTTGATAATTACTGTGGTATAAGTAAATGTTTTGGTGCCTGCTAGGTTCGAGAAATGCTCCTTATCTAATTTTCTTTGCACTGACAGCAGCATAAGAAAACTGACTTTTGAAGCAAAGAAAACCTTTAATTATGTTGTGCACTTTATGTGCGAGAGAAAGTGTAAATATAGTAACTTCATTTTTTGTCTACTGTATCATCCATTGTCTCCTTAGATATGAACTTTACTTTCTGTTTCCACACTTCATGGTGATTTATGTTCAGATATCCATCTTCTCATGATGATGGTCATGTTGGAGGAGTAATGGTTGTTAGGAAATGCAGCACAAATGCTTGATTGATGCTGTGATTTTCCTTCAATGATCGGCTTGTCTGGTTAGTTCCATGTGATATTGATGGCAGAGATAATGGTCTGTTGCAAGAAGAACAGAAGTTCATGTTTTAGGCTGGTGTTGAATGTCATTGATTAAATGGAAGAAAAGGGGAAAGATTACGAGTTATTGATTAATGAAAAAAAAGGAAGAGATTATGGCATCTTAGAAGACTAGCTACATGAAACCCCTGTTCATAGAAGCATTTATTTCATTTTTCTTTCCTCGTTATGTTCTTTGGCTCCTTTTTCATTTTACCATTTCTAGACCCTATATCACCTTTCAGCATCTAATGAATTCTTTTTTTGTTATCTTTGTTGTATCAGTTGAACAAAAATAACATAAAGGAAAGGGGAGTGGACATGAGTGAAGCCAAGATCAGCTAATTTATATTTTTATTAACCTCTGTAGTTTCCCTACAATGATCAATAATAGCTTCAGCACCAGGTTATTAAATGTTTTATGGGTCTCCCTCCTCCCCACTGCTAGAGATAAGCATGCCTAACTAATGTAAGACATCAGTCCTGATTAGGAAAAACTCCACTAGAACCAGAGCCACAGTTTGCACCTTGCACAAGTGAAAAACTCCTCCACTCAAGGCAGAGATGCATTTTTCACAAGCTTTTTCATTCCTTGGAACTTTCTTTGTTTCACTGATATCTTGTTAGAATGTGAAAGAAACATGTTCTTATGAGTATGGATGCATTGTGGTTCAGGTTATGAGTGACCGGTCTCCTTCTTCCCCTAAATGTGTTGCAAATTTGTTTATTCAGTTTTCCCATTAAGGGTTGTGGCCTGTTGCAGTTTTAGGTATAATTTTTTGGACTGAACTGCTATGGAGGGTTCTGAAACAGTTCATTAGTGCCATTTGTTTCTCATCAAATTACATTGGTGTGACACTGCATAAATGACTAGTTTATTGGATCCCTTCATTTTGGCCATTGCTTCCTTATTGATTCCCAATTTTGCTTAAATTCATTGTCCTCTTAGCTGCCGGTTGCACCAAGCATATTTGTGCATGGTGCAAGTGCTTGCACAAGGATTGGCACTTGGAGCTTTGTTGCATGGCTAGATAGAATTTCAAAGTATAGTTGCACATGCTCGCATGATCATATTCTAAGCGACAGGAAGTAGCATGCAGAAACCTGTATTTGTGTTTGTGGAACATGCCTGGAAGCTTTCTCTCTTTAGGTTTGAGTATGCACCTTGCTTTTACTGGAAGGATCATTGATGCTTTGGCAGTTACATTCCCTATGTTATATCAATTGTCAAGTTAGTTAGTCAACTGATCCCCCTGCTTGAGTTTATGAATTAGTTGCCTTATATGTACAGAAAGTTCAAAGTTGATGTTTATTTTGTTCCTTTAGGGCCTGAAATGGTACACAAAGCGCCTCAGAATAGATGAAGATGGAGATGTGGCAGATGAGTTCCTCGATGAGGTTTTACCAGAGAAGTCCAATGTTGATGACCAACATGAGCCATTGCCAAGGTTCAAAGTGAATTACAACACCCGCCCAGCAAAAATAAAGAAACAAGTAATGACCCAGGATGGGAGAATCCAACAGTGTGTAGAATATCAAGGTAGGTTGCAATGGATATGACTGGATTGCACACTGAAAGGTAGATTGCAGTTGGGTGAAGTGTCGAACACTGAGTTCATTGTCCTAGGAAGGGGCAGTTTGGCGCTCGTTGGTGATTGGTTGTTGAGCTTCTGTGACCTACTCTTATCTATTCGATTTTTAATTTGCCATTGGGGTGTGATCGTGGAACCTGACGCCCAATTGTAGCAATACTATCTTTATCTGATTAGACCTGTCGCTGCATTGCTGCCTTTTGCTGAATTGTGAGAATTAGGTGTATGCAAAGTTGACCGTGGCAATCCACCTGTATACAAATCAGTTGAAATCTTATGTTCCCAGTTTCTGCTCTGTACTTTGGAGCCAAGTTGTCATGTGCAGTTTCTTCCACGGTCCAATATTCCTCTCGCCTTTGTTTTACACTCTCTCCCGTTTCCTCTTCTTTACCCAGATCCAACAACAAGAGCCAAGGCGTATCTGGGGTTCATATAAATGGTCTTCAGTACGAGAAATAGCACTATTTTCGTTTTTGGACATCATTTGATGCCTGTATACATTATTATTGTCAATCCCCATACATATTTTGCACTTAAAAATTTACTTACCACTCTTGGATTTTAAATGTCAGAGTCAAATTTTTTTTTTTTTTT
>CM038606.1:2877707-3116130 GCA_021533255.1 Ceriops tagal | reverse complement strand
TTTTTTTTTTTTTTCGCATTATATGGGGCATTTGGAAATCTATGTATATTTATCCTGCAATGCAGGGTTATGCACTTCTATGTGTGGGTTTTCCCACTTCCGATCTTGAGGTGGAAACACAAGATGAAGATGAGGTGACATCAACCTTAAAACCTTTACTCATTTCAATTTGAAGAATCACTAAGATATTTGTTCCATTGATTTATGTAGAATTAAAGTATTAAGCAATCTGCTTGTCTTCATACTATGAAACATTCAAAGGTTGCACTATTGTGAGGCAATTTTAAGTGCATGAATTTCTGTTTCCTTACGTATCTACTGAAATTTGAAATTGGTGATGTGTGCAGGTGTATTGGCTTCAGTTTGGAAGATACTTTGCTCGAGGACCAATTGTAAGTCTGTTCTTGACACATGCTGCACGTGTGGTATAGTTATATTATAAAGTGTTAAAGGAAAAGGATTTAAGTAACTTTTGATTGCAATATCCCTTTCCTTACTCTGAAATCCTCAATATTACAGGACAGGGATGACTATGCATTGGAGTTGGCTATGGGTGATGAGTAAAGCAAAATGGAACACGGGGTTGGAAGTGAGAATTGTCTAGAATAGATGCACGTGTTTTTCTTTTCCTTCCTCTACCCTTCATTCTGTCCTTTCCATCTATGATGAATAATTGTCGTCCATAATTTTTTACAATGTATGGTTTATGAGGAGTCAAATGCTTCTTGAAATCTGTACGCAATTTTCTTAATTGCAGAGTGGATTTGCAAAGCCAAAATTCTCAGGGAGAAAGACTATAAATTGATTGGCATTTGCATTGTGTTCTATGCATCAAACGCATAAATTGGCCAGGGATTTTTCTGACATATGGTAGTCTGGTGAGAAAGCAAAAATCCATGCAAGCTTTTGCTTGGTACTTGCACTAATCTCATATGCACCTGGAGCTGAGACTTACCTCTTTGCATGGGTTGGCCGGTGAGCGTGCAAACTTAGATTGAGCGGTAGCTAGTACCCGTATAAATCAGGATCAGGTCAGTAAGCGGGTGAAGTTTACACCCCTATTGACTGCGGCTGCCCAAACACCTCAAATAATTTGCTTTTGGTTAGCTGCGCGTGTGTGGCTGACTGTACTGACCACATGCCATGGTGACACCGCAAATGAAAAGATTACTTATTTATATTATTCCCAAGAGGAAGCTCCTCCAAAAAGGAAAAGAACGCTTGTCAGAAGGTATCAGTACAGTGATTAAAATTCCGAGCGTGGAACATGAGGGAGAAGGTAAGGGCAAAGCATCATGGCTTCCAGCTAAGAAGGAAAGACTATGACTGGGAAAATAAATCTACAAAATGGGATAACTCAAATCAAATGATAACTTCTAGTAAGAAACTCCCACTTCAAGCACTTTCTCACGTAGAGGGATTTACTTCAGCTATTAACTTAAAAATTCCCAACTACTTATGGACACCTAATTACTTATGAATCCAAGATCTATCTAGTACATATCGGATACGAGACCTTTCTAGTACACATATAATGTAGAACACCCAACTATTGACCTCCCTAGTACACATCTAATCTAATATAGGACATGTAATTACTTATGTACCTAGAACCTCGACGTGAGACCTAAAAGCTACCCAACTACTTATGAGCTCAAAATCTTTTTAGTACACATTTGATATGAAATCTACACATCCAATGTGAGACTTTTCTAGTACACATTTAATGTAGGACAACATACACTAATAGGACCATGATAAGCTCCTTTTGCCCAATCCTTGATGTCCTTATTAGAATCCATAGTGGATCTACGAATAAGATCGTAACAGGCTCCCCCAACTCAATCCCTAATGATACCACTTGTCATAAAATTAGACTTTTAGTTTAAAAGATTAGTAAGTTAAGTGAAAGTTACCTAACTGCTTATAAATCCAAGTCCTTTGTAGTATGCATCTGATTTAGGGACAACACACACCAACAAGACCATGACAACCTGCTTTTCATTATTTAATGCCAAAATTATGCCTTGTGTTCTAACCTATATATTCTGTGATAGCTTTGTTTTATTGTGTAAATCATAAAAAATGACTAGTAAACATTCTATAACCTTTGAGATCACTTATCATTTCTCACATGTTTTGGTTCAACAACAATGAATCCATCTAACACATCCTTCTAACTCTTAACACTTTCTCTAACATTCAAAAATCTATTATGGCAATTGATTTTAAGGTTAGAAAGGAAATCAAATTAGTTTAAAATTTAAAATTTAAATTAAAGTTACAAATAACTATCCACCTTTTAAATTTCAAACTTTGTATTTAAATTTGTAAAATACCTCTATAAAATAAAGTTTCCATAATTAATGAAAGTAGAAGAAGTAAAAGAAATTATCTTTATATTTCTTCTTCTTGCTATAACATTCCAGCAAGTTCTTGTAATCTACTTTCTTCCTTTCATGCTACTGCTACCTTTTATTTTATTATAAATTTATAAAACTAAACTCTGTTGTTAAACTATATATATATATATATATATATATATATAATTACCAATAATTATATGCTCTTTTTACTTGTTCTGTAATAGGCCAACATTTAGTACAAAACTAAACATAAAATTGGTTCAATTCTGGAATCCAAATGCCTTCAATTGTAGTAGAACAATCCAAACCTTTAAAAATAAAATTCCAACGTATAGTATCAAAGCAGTATTACATTCAAGTAATTTAAAATTTAAAAGAGAGAAGAAAATGAAGCTTAAGTGAAGAAAGTGAAACCAAGAGTGTCTATCACCAAATCAATAAGAAAACTTTGTTTAAAAATAACATTGCATCCTATTTAGAGCAATCCAAAACCTTCTATTGTAAGTTCAATGAAAAGAAAAAATAATGAACTCATCCTTAAACCCTTCATTGTGAGTTCAGAAAGAGAAAAAATAATAAATTCATTCTTAAATATCTTTATAGTTTCAAAAGGAAAAATAGAGAAGTCAAATACTTGAAAATTGGTTTCTAAATCAAAAAAATACTTAAAATGCTTTAAAAGAGTTAAAACTATTTAAAGACTAATTTCAAAACCAATAAGTTTAAAGATTTCAAGTAAATCAAAAATCATTTAAAAACTGATTTTATAAACGAAAAAAAAGAATGAATGCTTAAGGTATGTTTACCTTAGCATAAAGAGTGATGAAGAATCATAGTGTTATAATTTGATAGCCAAGTAAAAGTTCCAACTTCATGTTCAAGTTCTTTCCTCCAAAGATTTGAATTCTTATGATAGAAGAGAAGTAGACCTTATTAGAATCAAATCAAGTTTTGTAGCAAAAGCATTGATTCAATACAACATTACCAATGAGTGTTGAAAGAGTTAGTGTTACTACATTGCTCAAAGTCTTTCTCTAGCATTCAAAAATCTGTTATGACAATTGATTTCAAGGTTAAAGAAGGAATTAAATTAGTTTAAAATTTAAAATTTGAAAATTTGAATTAAAGTTGCAAGTAGTTAATTACTTTTAAAAATATAATGAGGTTTTCATAGCTAATGAAAATAGAAAAAGTAGAATAAGTTATTTTTATACTCCTTTTTCTTATTGTAACATTCTAATAAGTTTCTTCTATCCATTTTCTTTCTCTTATGCTATTGCTAGCTTCTACTGTAAATTTAAAAAACTAAATTTTGTTGTTGAGCCCTATCTTTATATATATAATTATCAACAATTATATACCCTTTTTACCTAATTTGTATTAGATCAGCGCCCAACATAAAATCAAATATAAAATCGATTTGATTCTAAAATCCAAATATCTCTAGTTATAGCAGAACAACCCAAAACTCCAAAAATCAAATCCCAACAATATTTGTGGATTCCTCGTCGGAGTCCCTAAAGGTGGAAAACACCAATTTCATAATATCACAATCTTTAGTGTATGAAATAAGCAGAGAATTGCTCCATGTTTAATATTTTAACAATCTCGTCTAAACCAGTATGCAAGGCCTCTCAACCTCAAGAATCGTTGTCAAATGCAAGTAACAATACCTCTAAGTGAAATATTCAAATCCCGAAGTTATTTCTTCCTACTCTTGTGTTTCCACTTCAAGATCAGATGTGGGGAACGCACACAGAGAAGATGATACCCCTGCATTGGAGTTTAAGGTACACATGACTCCGGAGATGCTCCAAAAGTGATGGTCAAGGCTTTGCAAGAGTATCCTTCTAGCGGCATCTTGCAGGCAACACCAACTGAGATGGTCCGCCGGCACAAATCTGGAGGCATGGAATCTGAGACCGATGATCTGAAGCTCATTGCTACTGCTGCTACTTCTGACTGACATTGATGAATGGTAATTTCCTGAGTCCTTTGCTATAAGTTTTTGACTTCATCGCGAAGGTCTGGACAAAACTACGTGTGCTCTTGTTCAGCATATGGACCTCACAGTGTTAGCGGAGAGTGCTTAGCATCGATGTCAATCTTTCTAATATTTATTAGCTCAAGTCCGTGTCGATGTCATGTTCATGTCCTTAAAAATCGTTACATATACATCAAAGACTATTGCATGCCATCGGCTTCGTGGAAAATCGATATTTAAAGTATGAAGTTTCAAAAAACGGGATGGGGGTCCATGTGTGGGGCTGATGTGGGGCTGAAATTGACTTGCTTTCGTTCTGGGCCACGATTGTAACCTTTAATAATTAGAGGATCAAATTTGTGAATCACACCATGGGAGATTATACCACTTTGATATTATAACTAATAAGTAAGACCCCTAAATCTGTCCTGCCATAAAATGATAAAATCCTAATTAACAAAGCTTATTAGTGTGTCAAAAACAAGGTCTAAAAATCCAAAGTTTACGGAAGGGCAAGTTCAGCAGAAAACTTTCTGCATATGGTACCAAAAAAATAAATGAATAAAGGAACAAAATCAGAATGGAATAAAAAAAATATTTACTATTTGGTCTCAATCATTTTGTCTACACTACTAGTCACAAGATTTAATAATAGAATCGTTGCAACTCTTAATTTCAAGTATAAAGTTTAATTTTTAGTTTCTCTATATGTGTGGTGTGTGTGTGTGAATGTGACAACATTTGATAATTGATACCATATTTAGACCGATAGAAAGCAGATTGAGATGTTACAGAGGACAGTGTGAGGCCTGGGAGAGATAGTGGGAGGCCAAAAGATACGCGGCCTGAGACTATTTGAAAAGGTTTCCTCTGTATAGAGGGAAAATTTCCACTTTTGGCAAATCTTAACAGCACTGCTAGTTGTGATCTAATTATAAGAATTGTTCGTACTATAGAAGTCGTGTTTCGAATCTGTGTTAGTGCATTTGGCAACTCTATGGTCTTCTCTGGCGAGATTGCGGGGGTTATCCTATTTCAGACCTTAACGGGAAAGAAACCCATCAAATGCTACTTTGCATTTCTTTCTGGCAGATTTAACCAACTCAAGAATAGTAATTCTCAGTCCAATCTTGAACTACCCTGTTTCTGTGTCAAAGTTTCCCTTTTGGGTTACTCTTAACTTTGGAATCTCAATCAGGTCAGTAATTGAAGTACAGATCGTGCACCGACTTTAAGCCACTAGTTTTTTGGCCCCCTCAAAACACTAACCTCAATATCCGTTTGTTTGGTCCCCTCTACAATTACCATCCATCACAATTTATACGGCACAAATAGCTTTCAAACAGTTGTTTGCATTCAGACTATTAGACAATTCAGAATAAGATAATATCTGAATCAAATCTTCCTACCCATGCTCCTGATACAAAATTGGTATCTGGCACCCACATGTCAAAGTTAATGAGAATGAAATTTTAGCCATCTGAAGATTTACTAAAAAGCACTCATAATGCAGAGTCTTCCCACACAACACCAAATACAGGACATACAAGACAACCTAATTTGCCAAAACTGCTTATTTATACTAAATAAGGTCATGAAAAGGCTTCAAAAAAACAACTCTATACATGTGAACTGGAGGGAATTTTCTCAGCTTCACTGAATGATGATTGCAATATCAGAGATATGGTAATTTGCAAAACCAAAGTTGTGGAATCCGTAGTGACAAACTTTAAGGGCCTGTAAAAATGTTAGCTGCTGAACTTCTGTTCTGTGGTGCTTGTTGAGGCCTGCATCATCAAATGACACCACGCTTAAAGCAAACATGCAATAGAGTCCCTTTAAAATTTATGAAAAATTATGGTAACTGATTGTTCAAATGAAATTCTCTTCTCCCATCAAAGGAAAAAAAAAAAACAGAGAGAGCCCCAAGATCCAGCAAATGCAGTTCAAGGAGTTGTGAATATCAAACCACAGAAAATTCTGAGAGAAAACAAACAGTTGATATCTAAATAGGAATTAAATATAAGACTGGAGGTTAATTGAAGACCTGCAGATGTGAGTTAATTTTTCATGGCTTCCATTCATTGTGTTTGAAGGGGTTCGACAGTCTTGAACAGAATTTAAGTTTATGATCCATAACTTGGTGAGCTGCTATTAGCTTTAATCTTCCTAGTGTATGATCAAACATTTTTTCTTTATGTCAAAGTTACATCTCTAAGGACTTCCAATAGAAAAAGCAGAAACCAAACTGTTCATTAAGGTGCGTTAAGTGAGAAAAAGAACGTGCACAACTGACCCCAATTGGAGTAACAAAATTGCAGACAGCACACTTCACAGACTGTGCTCCATATTGGTACATCAGTAGCATCCTGCAGTTCCCACAATTGACGTGCGCCACTTGATTTGCTGCAAGAAATCGGAATATGCACACCCTCATGAAAACTACTTGGCAACGAGCATTTCTATAAGGAGCAAGTATGTTTGTAAGGAGCTCTATCATATCTATGCTAAAATTGTTTTAAATATCATAGTCCACATGATGATATATGTGCCATTCTAGATTCCCTACCTTCCAAGGCTAGATTGACAGTGTGACAACAAGAACATCGTACACTTATTGCTCCCCGGATGTACATTAGTAAAGTGTGGCAGCCTCCACAGACCAACTGAGCCATTTCTGTGCCTGTTGAAGTTGAAATTGAACTGACTATATTTAACCATTTGCTTTTGCAGATGCCACAGCAGTTAATTCATCATAAATTTGGCCTTTTGAGGTCTATTTTTGTCTTGAATGCTGAAGGACCACTGGGATTTTTTTTTATCGCTTAAATACTTCTGATAAATTAAATTCACTGGGATAAAGAAAAATTTAAACCAGGAGGTGGCACGGCTGTGACTGCATTGCAGACTGCACAACAGACAGAGGTTGCTCCTACTGGATAGAGTAACAGGTTTCGGCATCCAGAGCACACAAGCTGGCTCTGTGTACCTGATAACCGAGAAATTGCTTAAAGGATCAAACAAGAAGTCATCAAAATTAGTGCCAGCACAAAAAAAAAGTCCAGTATGCTGTGATATTAAACGACACTGTAGGATTATGTCCTGTCTTAATTATCAAAATATCATCCGATGATAGCCAAAACAACTCCAGAAATTTTTATAAATTAAAAACTGTACTTGTTACCATCTTGCTAGAAAAGGAAAAAAGGAGAAAAAGACCAGCAACAACAGCTTTCATTGATAATTGAGGGACCTTTACAGCATCTAACTTCAATATATAGCTAAGCTCTACAACATATGCTTACTTAAGCACTTGATGTACCGATCTATCCCAACATATGCTTCTGCATGGAAGTAGCCCTTTGATGGCTATGTTATAATCAATTTATTTCAAAAGATTTCTTTTATCCAGAAATAACTAGACAGTTTAAAAAGCTCTCCCATTATCAAGTATCTAAGTTTGTAGGATCCCCATGTTCTCCTTCTTTCTTATTTCTTTCTGTCCTCTTTTCCTTCTGATCTCCTCCCACAAAAAATAGAAAAACAAACTGGAAAAATCAAACAGAAAAGCAAATTCTCATAATAAAATAACTGTAAGTACTGGTTTAGAATCCAAGATACCATTGACAAGTGGTGTATACGTTGGTGCTGGGGGAGCAGGATAAGGGGCAAGCGGAACTGGCATTGTAGTTTCTCACAGTGGTAGTCTGGTAGTCTTTCTCTCAGGATTTCCTATAATCTCATAGCTCTAGAAACAGAAAACATAGTCCTCTCTCCCATTCTGGACTTCCCTGTACACAAGCAGAAAACTTAGAAAACAGTAGTACAAATGTTACAAATGTTAAGGGCCATTGTGCGAGCACAACATTATGAAATACTAAACTGGGACACTGAGCATTTAGAATTGTAACCCCAGTTGGAGAAGCAGGGTGCAAGAATTGGATATTTAAAACAGAAGCATAGCCCAATTGAGTAACTTGATGTTTGAAGTGAAAAGGAAGGGAATTGGATATTGGTTAGGAAAATAAAAGCTTGGAGTCACTCAACAAGCAATGGAATACAGTTAAACATTAGTGGAGTGGGGCAAACACATACCCTTTCCAATTATTAGATGTTGTGTGGGAAAGGAGGGAAGAGTGAGAAAGAGACTTGACTGAGGAATGGACAATAAGTAAATTGAGTAAAGAAGCTGGCATTGAAGTTAAAAAGAGTTTTTTTTTTTTTTTTTCTGTTTCCCCTTCTTCAATTCAAGGCGTAGAGAAGGATTTTTCTATATGAGTTTCCTAAAGATATAGATGTGGTGGGCCTGGTGGTTAACTTCGATTTCTTTTGGTGACATATCATGATCAACTTTGTCAGGAACTTCTGGGCCCGTGTTCTCTCTCCCTCTATCTCTGTCACTTTTTGGTGGAAAATATTGCATGCACGTGAGTGTTGCATTCAAGCCACAAGCCCAAATTTTTTAAGAACATTGAGAGGGACCAGATTGAGCCACATCACACAACTAAGCAATCAGAACACCATCCGGTTGCCCTATGACATCTCTCAAAGTTTTGGGGGGGTCAAGCATTGCAGATCATGATTCGGTGGGTGTTCTGACATCAAAACCAGTAGTTGGATAAAATTATTACGCTGACAGTGATACAGCACCTTAGTTCACTCAAGCCTATGCCCATGAACAAGCTCAGAGCAAAACATCTTAGGCCCATCCCATGTGATGATCATTGAAGTGTTATTTGAAATGAAAAACGAAAAAAATTTCCTTTAGATTGGCTTATTTTTTATTAAAAAGAAAAAACTATTTCCGAGTTACCCTTTTGTTTTGTTCAAAAAAGAAAAGGAAATTTTGTTTTAAAAAGGAACAAAGGGAAAAAAAAAAACCATATTCATGCTTTAAATTTATTTTGTTTTTCTTCTTTTGTTTTCTCCTAAAGTTAAATATTTTTTTAAGGAAAAAAAGAGACTCAATTTACTAGAATTTTTTATTTTCTTAACAAAACTTCTACCAAATTTTTATTTTTCGAAAAAAAATTATTTTAGAATTAATTTAATTTCACTAATTATTTTTTCAAATTTAATTAACTATAAAAAAATTAACTTAAACTAGATTAAATTAATTTTAAAATTTCAAATTTTGCTATTTTAGCACCTCTTATCAAGCAGACCCAAACCTAGAATATTCTAACAGTTGTTTGTACAAATTCCAAAATCTCCTTCCATTATAAATAAGGAAAAAATTGCAATCTTCTCATGTTTGGCAAAAACCCATCTCCCGAAAATTTCCTTTCCTAACGATTGCTTGCAAAATTCTGAAATCTCTGTCCATTATTATGACCGAGAAAATTTTTTTCTTAAAAAAATAACTAAAATGACAAACTTTTTCTCAATATATATATATATATATATATATATATATATAAACTAAAGTTAGACCCACACAATATGTATATTTATGATATATTGTTAAAAAAATACAAACAAGAATATATTAAATATTAAGATGAAACTTAATTATTATGTTATTATAAAACAATAATATAATTATATATCAAAATTGATACTCATTATCCTTAATGTAAGTAATCGGTAAGAAAATTTAAAGTTCTAGTTAATTAGTTGTATCAATAAAAACTAACACTATTTTAATACTTGACAAGCAAACTAATACACTTTTAATACTAATTTATTATATTTTAATATAGTTTGAAAAAACAAGGAACATTGGGATAAAAATGTTAGTTTATCATATAACAAAAGAAAAACTTTAAATTAAAGTTTTCAAAATATTAAAGAATATTAAATATTTTGCATACATAACTAAAAAATATTAAATAATAAATATAGTACTTGAAATAGTAAAAATTATTTCTTTTGTACAAAAAATTAAACTTAAGTTTAATTAACTTAATCCTAAAATTTTAAATTGTTTAAGTATATACCAATTTGGGTTTCTAACAAAAATATTAGACATAACCCTAATTTTTAGGCAAGTTTAGGGTAGGTTGATAGGTTGGGTTTTAACTTGATAACTTTAACTTTTATCACTTTTTAAATTTGACCTGAAATTTTTAAATAATGAAGATAAAATTGTCAGAAATTCAACCTATTAAAAGATTTCTTTAACAATCTAAAAATTTTCTTTCTTAATTATTTGAAGAATTTTTATTGGGATACTTTTGGTTCTTATAATTCTTTAAAATACACGTATGCATACATATATCTTAAAGCATTAAAATCAAATAAAAAAAAGTTCTTTTAGTAATTTTAAATAATTTAAAGTGGAGAAAAGTGCATTATGGCTAGCAAATTGAATAGAATTAATTTTTTGCGATGAAATCATATATGTTAACAAGAGATAGTAAAGATATTTGTGAGTTTGAAAAAATACATAAATAAGGGTAGAAATGTAAGTAAATGATAAATTATGAACATTTATATGACAAAGGTGATGGTTGCAAGTATTCTACTATTATTTTGATGTTACTACGTTAATTGCTATGTATTATTTCTTTTCAAAAACCCAAGTTTTAGTTGTAACTTATGTATTAATCAAGTGTTATTTAACTTCTTTTCACTTGTTTTTCAAGTTAATTATACAGTTAGGATTGAAATTTTTGTATTATATCAAGTTATGCTTGTATAAACAAACTATTTAGTATGCTTACAGGGTTAAAAGACTCTCTTAGATAATGTCAAAGTTTTTTTACCAATGCAAACTACTTATATTCATTGTCTTAAGCTTTTATGTAATCAGTTTATAGTCTTTTCATGCTTATATATAAAGAAGCAAATGGATCAATGCACAAGCTATTTTTAAGATTCATTTCTTTGTTACAATTTATTTTTTGTAAAACATATTTTTTGTTACAATTTCTTATAGCTAATTACAATTTTCAAATTTTAACATTACTTTTTTTTTTCTTTCCTTTAAATGATATTAAAGCACCTTTATTCTTTAAGGGCTTGTGATCATTGGCAATCATCTTAAAATAAGCAACTCAAACCTAAAAATCTATTTTTTAAAAAACCAAAACATTTCTCTCGACTTTCATCAACTTTTCCCTTTCCCTTTCTTTACATTTTATTTTTAAAGAAAAAATTTATGTCATATAAGCTATCAAGATGAAAGTTTATTTAAAGGCATTTGACATGTTAAAAAGTTGTAGAAATAAAAACTTAACCTCCGTTACTTCTAAAAAACCTTATTGTTCTTTAAATCATAAATCATAATGAGCAAAACTCAAAAGGCTTTTAAACTCTTACTTGCATCTATTCTTTACTTTTAGATGTTATGTTCATAATAATTATGACAAGTGAATTAATAAAAGGATCTATGGCAAAGCTTTAAGAATATTTTTAATACAATTAAAGATTACGAATGATGTAAGTTCTCAATTTTAGAAGAAAATTTAAAGTTTCAATAATAAAAGAATTTGAAAATGTGAAATATTATGTTAATAGACTTTTGAAAATTGTCAACCAAGTTAGATTACTTGGTAAAGACTTTAATGATGAAATAATTATTAAAAAGTTTTTTTTAATCTTATCTAAGAGATTTAAGTCAAAGATATCTTCACTTAAAGAATTAAAGGATATCCTAACATTAACTGTGATTAAGTTAACTAATGCTTTTCCAGCTCTTAAGCATAGAAGAGGCATTAAACAAGAAGAATTTGTTAAAAGTGCATTTCCAACAAATCACCAAGCCTTAACTTAATCAAATGTCATAAAAAAAAGCATAAACTTAAGAAGAAATGATGTTAGATATAAAAGTAATGGAAAGAATATGTTTAATCATTGTCTTTATTGTAAAAAGATAACTCGTTTGCCTAAATTATTTCTTTTGTACAACTAAAGTTCAATTAACTTAATCTTAAAATGTTAAGTTGTATAAGTGCGTACCAATTTGTGGTTCTAACAAAAATATTAGACCTAACCTTGATTTTTAGGTAAGTTTGGGTTAGGTCAACAAGTTGAGTTATAATTAGATAACTTTAGCTTTCATCACTTTCTAAATTCAACCTTAAAATTTCAAATAATGAAGATAAAATTGTCAGAAATTCATCATATTAAAAGATTTCTTTATCATTTGAAGCATATTTATTAGGATATTTAATATTCACTATATTATATATATATATATATATATATATATATATATATATCTTCTTTTACTTTCATGAGGAACAAGACTTTTAAGGACTTAAATATTAATAAATTTAATAAAAACTACATATTAGTTTATTATATGTTGATGTTCTTACCACAGAGCAAAATTCAATTTGTGAAAGCCTTCAATTCATGCATAAAAAAAGAAAGGCAATGCATTAACACCAAAGAGGAGTAATGTTGTAGCTATTCTGTTGTTGCTTTGGTGTTATTGTATGGCCTATTAAGTGCTTTTTATTTCTATAAATTAAAATTTTAATCAAAGTAGAATAGTTGTAGCTTATATAACAATCAAGTGTCATTTATCTTCTTTTCTCTTGTTTTTCAAGTTAATTATGGAACTATAACTATAACTTTTATATTAAATCAAGTTTTACTTGTATGAACAAGCTATCTAGTATACTTAGAAGCTCAACAGTGTATAAACTCTCTTAGGCATTTATTTCATCATTTTATGGCCTTTTCATGCTTTTATATAAAAAAAAAATTAATTTATGCATTCAAGCTATTTTTAGCTTTATTTTCTTATTATATTTTCATTTTTATTTAACATATATTTCATTACTTTTTTTTTTTGCAATTTTATCAATTGTAGTTTTCAAATTTTAGCATTACTTTTCTTTTTTTTTTTCCTTTAAAGGGAAAGCTCAAGAAAACAATTAGTAAATACCAATAAGGTAAGACAAATATCCATTAATAAGGAAGTGGTCTATTTATGAAGTATGAATTTTGCAAATTAAAAGAAAGATATCAAAACACTACCAGAACAATGCATAAACATACAAATGGCCAAAAGTGATCATCATTTATGCTTTTCTCGGCATTTCTCCACATTTTAACTTAATACCGCCTTTCTTATTATAAATGTCTTTTAATGCTCATATACATTGAAAATTAAACCAATTAAAAGGCCTAGAAAGTGATTGTCCTTGATACCTTGATAATTATATTTCATTTATACCAAGAAATTTATTTAATACAATAATATTCTTCTTAGATGACTTTCATTAATTAAAAGTAAAATGCTTTTTGTATGTGTGTGTGTTTAAAAGGTAAATATTATAACTATAACAATCTTATGTTACTAATATAATGACATAACATAATTTATAATGGTCATAAATTTTCTTAACTAAGAGCATAAGTGTGTAAGTAAATTTTAGGTTTTAAAGTGTTATTTGATATAATATTAGAGCTTAATTTACTCTATTATCTACACTCACTACTTTTTTTCATATCTTTATTCTAAATAAGTCAATCTAATACTAGTAAGATCTAATACATAGGTTTGTCCTATCTAATCAAATTTTATTATACTACATATTGATTGAGTTTAACAAATGATAAAAGAACATATCAAAAGTATAACAATCCTTTATCATTAATATAGAACTTAAGATACTTATAATATTTATAAATTTTTTCAATTACAAACTTGAGTTTATAAGTGAATTTAAGATTTTAATATTAATTTTGTTAATAAATTAATTATTTATGATATATTTAAGTTTTTATTCATCATTAAGTAAGGAAAATTCAAAAGTATCTTCTTTATTTTTTTAAAAAAAAAGTTATACATTTTATAAATAAATCTTAGAAAAATATATATGACAACTAATATATTATTATTAAAAAGTCTTGTGAATGTATTTATATAATAATTATTTAATTAGTGCAAGTGATGTTCATTTGATTTATTTGTTATTATCTGAATAAAAAATATAGATAACAACAAATATAATTGGGATTATGATCTAATGCTTTTATAAGCAAAAAAAATCACTACTTAGAAAACTTGAGACCCATGCTAAAACTTATAACTCCTTTACTACGCAATAATACCATTTGTCTTATAAAAATAATCTTCATTTAAAAGCCTATTTGCTTGTAATTACTGTTATGTATAGACACAATTAATTTAATAAATTTTGAATATAAATTCACATTATATTATTATAATTATTAAATAGACATTTATAGTTTTTACTAATTATTATCATATAATGAAAAATTAAAAATGTATATTTAAGTTTGTATTAAATTGATGGTATTCATAAAATCTTATGATTGCCTATATGAAAAACAAAGATAAAGGCATAAAGTGATTGAAAGTTGAAGCAACTTTTGCCTTATCCAAATGATAATTAATAAGGGACTATAATATATGTTTTTATTTTGATAAGATAATAAAAATGTGTTTGTCAGAGAAACGAAAGCATGACATGTTAGATTGAAGATAAGATTTTATTAAAAAAGAAAAAAGAAAGAATTGCTTTAAATAGTATAATAATATCACTTTTTTAAAGTGAAATTGACTCTTCTTAATATACAACAAAAATTATAGTAAATTTATTCACATAATAAAATAAAATATATTTAATTATAATTTATATTATTAAAATTAAACTCTCAATATATTTATATTTTAATATTAAGAAAGAAGTCATTTTTTATATTATATGTAAACAATTATATTATATATATATATATATATATATATATATATATATATATATAAGTTCAATAAGTACAATTCTTTTAATATGTTTATTTATCAAATAAATATTTATTTATAACTTTTAAATAAATTAAAAATATAATTCTTTATATTTTAAAAATGTGCAAATATGACAAACGTTATCTACTTGATAAGTCATATGAATAAAAACGTAGGACTAATTAATTAATCAACCCACTCGCTGATTTGATCAAATAAAAGACAAGAGCAGCCCCAAGATTTGACGGCTGCATCACGAATTTGTTTTTTTTTTTTAGATGAAGCCAATTAATGAAAACATGACATTCATAGATTGCCCCCTATCCAAATTGTCAACTTAATGAATGGAACCCAATTAGCCAGGTAGACAAAGATTTCAAGACTTCGTGATATGATTTTCCAACTTCAACATTCACGCCTGGTTACATCAGACACTGACTTTTCTTTCTTTTCTTTTCTTTTCTTTTTTTTTGAAGATTGATTCAAATTAAAATTTGAATTCAGTATCTTTAATTTTAAACATAATTCTAATATCAATAAGTTGTAGTTTATTGGTGATGATAGTACAAAAAGGTCTTGGAAATTCATCTTTCTAACATTTTTGCGGATTCTTCAAGGCCAAGGGAAAAAATTCTGAGAGGGATTTCAACGGATAAGAAGAAATTTGGCAAAGAACGCAACCTCAACTCACAATTTCAGACATGAAATCGTGTTCCTTGGGACACTGATATTTATAGAAAAGGCCGAATTACTACTATTAACAAAAACAACAACTGGTAACCTTGAAAACGTGTGTCTCCATACCATCTCAACAGATCAAAATGTGGCCCCCAGAGCAAGACCTCCATGCCGATGGCATCTTAGATTTGACCTACATGCATCTTCAAGCATATACTAAATAAAACATCTGTTTAGCTGCAAGGCATCGAGCCCTTCTGCATTGGTTGCAAGAAATATAGAGAATAAAGAATATATTTCTAAAATTTTCAACATCACAAAATGACATCATAGAAGCCATCTTTCTTTTAACGAGCAACACATTTGTAGATTTATTACACACCTTTGTATCTTTGGACTTTGGTTATAGGAGAATCTTTTCCTTTAAAGAATTCAAAGTATTCATATCCATAGTACAAACTTGAAATTTGACTACAAAAACCTAGGACTTCTTCAAAAGTGGGCCTGAGGGCCTGGGCTCTTGAACAAAAAATAGCTCTTTTAGCACATGACGATCCCTTTTCTGGCCCCTGTGGAGGCCCAATGAGAAGCCCATCGGCCCCAAATTGTGGACCGTCCTCGCATAATAAAAAAGTGCTGCACCACCACCAACTTCAGTTATAATAATGGGTTCAATTTCTCCTTATGCCACCATAGCCTTCAGGGTTAAATGCACCAAACTTGAAGTCCTAGCATTTGTTGAAGTTTGTTGCATTAAATCCATCAAGGCTGGCTTTATAGCAGCAACTGAGCTCCCTACCTCCTCATAAAGATATGAAAACATATATAAAACAATGCAAGACTCAGAGGTTGTTTCCATGATTTGAATACACTGCAAAAGAGTAAACTTACCATTAAAATAAGACGTAGAAAACATGATTGGATGCGATCCTTTTAATTCTTTCAATTCGTATAGGGGATGAAATTGCTAGTGCCACCTCAACCATAGGCCTATGATATTATGTTTCTTGAATGAATGAATAAGCTATCTCAAAGGCCTAACGGGAGAGTATAACTCAGTTGTTTAGGGAAGCCAATCTGTTAAGCAATTGCATTCCATAGTCAAATTAGTCTAGATCCAAAATAGGTAAAAGATGAAGATCAATCTCATGGTAACTTGGGCAGTGGCCCATCACTAATAATTCTTCTGCCTCTGTTCCAGCCAAATTGGCACTGTGGCTGTGAACTTCTCTTCCATCCATAGGAAGCTAAACACTTGCAACATGTTGATCTAATGCTAGCTACTTACGCAACCAACAATTGAGTTGGAAATTCATGCAAAACTTTTGCAGGCTACCCACTTCATCTGCTCACTTTTAACTTGTGTATTTAGTCCTTCAATTTTTCAGATTCATTCAAGGTTGGAGGCACTTAGATCCTTGCACATTTTAGGCTCTAAGCTTAAGACGCTTCATTTTCCTCCTACATCCAAATTCTAATATTACATCACAGCTACTCTGGTGTTGTATCAGAGCTACTTTAGCAGCAGCTCTTACTGCAAATTGCAATATAAAAGTTTCTTCCAATCACAAAATTTAATAATCTGAACCAGAATTTTATTGAAAGCAGTATAATTCAGCCCGAACCTCCAAAAAAAAATCGATGGCTATAAATGACCACAATAGATTTAATAATACACATGAAAGACATTTTTCTGACATGTTCGCTCTATACATGAGAACTTATAATAATCCAGCAGCCACATCCCATATAAATAATAATGTCCTAAAGCCTGAAACATGATCACAATCAATCCGCTGCATGGGAAGGCAAATGATTACGGTTAACATCTAATATTGGTGTTTTTGGCGTCTCACAAGTCACCACAACTTCATCGCCTCGTTTAAACTCCGTGAAGCCAGCTATCCTCCCCAGCTCTTCAACTTCCTCAATAACATTGTCTAGTCTCGCCACTGTCTCCACTAGCAAAGATGCAAAAGCAGCAAAAGGAAGTGCCTCTGAGAACTCTACGCTTGTGATAGCCATTTTGCTCAACTGTGGCCTCAACAACTTCCTTTCGGCATCTTTGGATTGCCCATCATTCCTTTTGCTTTTCCATTCAAGCAATGCAGATGTGTCAGTCTTGCAACCCGATAATGAGACTCCATTGTCCTTGTCATGCCTCTGGCAACGAGCTTGTGCATCTGCTACAGCTAGCATGTTTGTGGCTTGGTTGTCGCTGAAGCCTAGGAAAAGTCTTGGTTGTGATTTTATGGCATCGTTGAGGTCTTGTAAGGCTTCGTGCAGATGATCAGAGAGCAACCCAGGAGAGCAATGGCGGCGGAATTTGATGCCGTAAGAGAGTTCCATTAGCACTTTTGACACTTCCCCAGCAACGCGAATGCACGGATCTTTAAAGATGGCACGGCAGCATTTTGGCGTCTAAGCCGAAATAGAATTTAAACAAATGTTAATGACGGGCTTTTATTTAAGAGAAATAAACAATCAATCTGATAAATATTATGGAATTTTCTTGTCCATAAAAACATTGAATCAATGGTAGCTTAAAAGAAATTTTCATGTATGAAAACTGGTATGACAGTGTTGATCAAATTGAAGAAATTTTTCCAATTGTTAATTTCTGTTAAGTTTCTAAGCACCATGTTCCAACAATTACCTGAATTTCAGTTTGCAAGCAACCATGTAGGGCAACAACTATGTATCCAAAGTGACGAAGTACAGCCCCTAATTTTGCATACTGCTGCCAAGGATATTTGCGGTGCCTTGAGTGCCTGGGCTCCCAACTTGTGTATAATACCTGCACAATTCAAAAGGTCAGAAAACGTTCAAGCATAATGCCAATTGGTGGTTAGACCTTGAATATGAAAAAAAGAAAAAAAGATTTAACTAAAATGAAAGGACTTACTAATGTATCATCTTGTGATTTTGAGTCCAAAACTGCCTTACAACCTTTGTAGGCAGTACCATCGGATGGTTTATCTTGGAGCTCTTCTTCATCAGCATCACTAAAATACTCGTGGACACAAACTGCAAGATTTTTGCATCACCCCGGCCTATGAGTCGTCATGTACCTAATCAATCAAAGGTGAAACTAAAATATGTAACTTGCATACCTTCTATTGACTTAGCTAACCCTTCAAGCTTTTGTGCGGTGGAAATATGGAGGTCTTCTCCTGACCAAATTGGAAATATCAGGAGTGTCATGAACAGGCAGATACCGCAACCAATGGCAATGGTGTATAACCGCTGTTCTGCAATTTTCAATACGTCGCTGACACGATAGCTTGACACAGTTATCAAATTAAATGTCAAGATGAATATCACAACACCATAATCATAATTCTTCTTCACATAAGGAAAGAACCTTGTGTATGTTGCTGCAGCTCCTGTAAAGTTAAAAAATGAACGTGATTAATTTTATACATTACACTTTTGTGACAAGGGAATGTAAAGCTCGTAAAGCTTAGTACTCAAATGCACAATGGACAAACGTTTCAAGCTTGAAATAAGTAGATGAAGCAAGTAGGTTGCTAAGCCATGTTGCATGAAGACCTAAATCATTGGTAGGTTGTCTGGCAAGTTCCTGACTCTAGAACAAGAGTTTTTCTTAAGTTCTTTAACATCACAGTTTCTTTTCTTAAGTTCAAAGTGAATGGATCTAATTTCACAGCTACTTTCTTTACTTTTGCCCTTCATTTACTCTCCTCTAACAATAATGCTTTTCTTATGTAATGTGTTCCAAGATAATGTATAATAATATTCCTGATATGATAATAATCAAGTTGATTTTGCCTTGCAATTTTATATTATGTTTTTGAAGGTGGAAGGCATACCATCTCTCCCTTCGAAAAAGGAAAGAGAATATATAGCCAAAGGATTGCATAGATTAATGCCAGAGTAATGCACAGACACCAGCTCTAGCACATCAGAAACCATTTAATTGTCATCTAGCAGGCTAAATTGTCTGTTTTATAACAGTCTTATTGTCAATGGCCTGCAACATGAGCTGGACTGAATCCCTAACCAATACCCATAGAACATCAGAGAAATAACCGTAGTTTGTAACTATTATTCAGGTTCTTCCATCACCAAGAGCTTATAGAAACTAACACTTACCTATCACAAAAACTGCAGTTCCAATGAAAACTGCCTGAAAAGTGTGACCAGTAGCCCCTGCAATGTACTCAACAAGAAAAGCTAATGACCCTGCCAGCAGTGTTCCCAACCCTCTGTTGAGCCCTTTGCACAGAGTTGCCCCTACTCGTAGAGTAAAAAGAAAACATTAAAAAATAATAAAAAATAAAAAAATAAAAAGGATGAAGATGAAGAATCACACAGATGCTTTTCCTCATCTGGAAAAACTGAGATAACATTAACACCATTGCTATGATGAAAACAAAGGGAGAAGCAGACCTGCAGTGAACTCTAAAACAACAACGACGGTCATGACAGCCCACATAGCATTTTGTCCGATCCCTTCAAAGAATGGCTCTAACAGATACAGCAAGGAAACTAGTGTCAAAGCTGAACCAACTTTTAGAGCATGAACAATTCTTCGAGGGTCATCTCTCCCAACCTCCCAACTTTTTCTCCATAGCATACCGGGAAAATTCTTCATTTTCTCGGCAATAACAAGGATTCTTTCCTTCCACTTTTTCCTAGTCTCCTCTAAACGAGCAGTGGCCATTTCCAAGCTCGCATGCACTCTAGCAGGCATCCTCATATACTGTAACCAAAGCAAAAAGACCAAAAAAAAAGAAAAAATGTAAAGACTAGCTATAAGCAGGATTATTCTTGGAAGCTGACAGTTTCTAAAAGAACACAATGCAGCAATCCAACTGGAGGTATGAAACAAATGTCGCTATTATTTTGGTGGTAACTTGAGGCGTTTTAAGTGTGATATGAGAGGCCAAGTTTCTCCAGCAGAGCTAGGCTTGCTATTAAAGAAGAAGTTGTGGTGCTATTGCTGCATTCACATGACTTGCACTTAAAGGTCGCATAGATATTGAAGGGTTGGTTGCTTTGCTTTTCACTAGGGGCAATAAACAATCAAGAGAAGGTAAATCTGAGTCAGCCAGCAATTAACAGTTTAGTTTCCTCCATGAATGTGATATTTAATAATTATGTAATCTCCCAGCTGTGGCAGGTAAATTATTTCAGGAACAAAAAGTTCGTTCAGTGCACACAACACTCTCACTCACGCTGTGGTGTCTGAGGAGGGGTCACTCATACACAGCCTTAACTTGACCGGTGACCTCCAAGTTACAATGGAACAATTTTACCATTATAGCAAAACTCGTACTTCTAAATAGACAACTGCTAAGAACTTGGATTCAGGTGGCTTCAAACCGATTAATCAACAATATTTCTCCATTATTTAATCAATGTTGCACGAGATAACTAAGGATAAATCGATCAAATAGGTTAATTTTGTGCTATTTAGACTGCCATGTTCAATCATTGAGGCCAAAATTAACAATATTGCATCTGAGGCAATCACGTAACAATAAAATAAACCATGACATACAAAGCTATACGTCCGCCATTGCATTGCTAGGGAACGTAAACACAAAGGACATTCTTTTCACAGCCATATACACATTTTCGGGCCATTGTAATGCAATTATATCGTACTGGAAATGAAGAGAAACAGAAACTCACAATGGTAAAATTTTCACAAAGGGAAACTACATTTAAGAAAACAATTCACGAAGGTACCTGGAAGGTCACATTTTGAAGACCATCGATAAAACCAGTTTTTTCTGGAAAGTTGTCACCTAGATTCTGTGCATTAGTTCATCTAAGAAATTGTACCAGAAAGCCGAGTAAGATCTCAATTCTCTCAATGGGGACACCTTTCTTTTGGACGAAACAGCTCACCCGCAATTTTTACTGGGCCTATTTGCTGTAACCTGTAATCAATGGATTATTAGTGCCAGATCTCATTGTGTTTTAAAGGATTTTTTTTTTTTTGAGAAAAGATTTTGCAATTATTTTGTCTAAGATAACTATTAGATTTCTGGCCTTGTCCCTTTTTTTTTTTTTCCCGGGTACGATATAATTGAAAGACCAAATTTGCTCTAGAGACCCGAAAGACAAGTACCAGGCTAAATTAACTTGAAAATTTTTAGTTAAAATTGATTTACAATAATAAAATCTCATCTTAAATTTATTTTGGAATAATGAGAAAAAATTTATATAACGAAGTCTAATTAAATTTAAATTAAAACTTTTTTTTTTGTGATCTAGTTAGAATAAAAATTTAATTATTAGTAAAATTTAAATTTAAACTCACGTCTCATGTTAAATTTTATGTTTAGTTTCTATTAGCGTATACCTAGTGATTACTAGAGCTCTGTTCTAGTTCCGCCGTAGACATGGGTCAGCTGGCGGGGGACTATTATTCTCATAACTTGCCATAAAAGGAAGGCTTCACTACGTAGAGACTTATTGGTTGATTTAAAAGAAATAAATAACATGGAAACAAAACTCGTATGGTTGTGTTGTTCTCGTAGAGCCTTGGTTGATTTCTACGTGTTCCATTTATCTCTTGAATTCTCAACTTCCCAATATTGTCTTTCCTTCCTTTTTTTTTTTTTTTGAAAAAAAAAAAACAATCTAGTTGCTAGCCCTTTTTTTTTTCTTTTTATAATTACTACAATGTTCAAGTAATTACTTAGTGCTAACATAATTTTTTTAACACCGCTAACATAGTTTATTTATTGAACAAAGAAATTGAAAATGATATATAATTGTGGCATTTAAAACTAAACTACATAGAATATCCATGTTTTAATCTTTTGAACAGAAAGAAATGTTAGAAAATTATATAATTATAAAAATTTGATAATAGTTTAACTAAAATTTTATAAATTAATTAATGTGAATTTAATTGTAATAAAAATAAGATGCTTGTAATAAAGTAATATCAAAGTAGAATTCTCTTATCATTATAATATAATTATTGTATATGAGAGGTAATTTCTACACTATATATACTGTTGTAGCATGTACTATTAATTACATATTTTGATGTGTCAATATAATTATTTTGTAACATTTACCATATATGTTACAAATATTTAAACTTATATATTTATGGTAAATAAATCATTTGAGTTACAATATATTTTTGATAGTTATATATGGCTAATAAATTTTGAAATTTCATTATTTTAATTCTTTATGGTAATTAGTTTATGAGATATTAGTTCTTGAAATTAGTCTTATATCATTAACTTTTAATTAAAATGTTCCATTTTTTATGGAATTAATTGTAGAAAAAAGTAAGTTTTTGCTTAATATTTTTTTTCATTAAGGAAGTTGGGTATTTTGGTATAAAAATAAAAATCACCAATAAATAAATTATGGATATGAAAAATATATCAACAAACATTGATTTTTTTATGGACTAATGGATATATTTTTTGAAACTATACGACTCTTCTTAGGCCTATATAAACTTATCTACAGTAGAAAAGATAAAACATTAGCAATATACATTAAAGAGTTTATATCAAGTTATTACAGTAAAAATGTATTTGTAAAGAGTGAGAAAAATTCTCAAGAAAAAGTTATAAGCTTTTGAGATTATAAGATTAAGAAATTAAGAGATTGAAAAATACAATTGCATAAGTATACTGTAAAAAGGTCATAAACCTTAGTACAATTTAAATTGAGAATTATAATATTATTGTATTTGGTTTCTTCTTAATTGAGAAATTTGATAATGGATTCAAAATTTACAATATAAGGGTCTAGGGAGGAGAATAGAGGAATAAAATCTTCGAATCTCTATAAATCATCATATCCTATTTTTCTTAAATTTAGTTTCTTTTTACAAACATAGGCACTCAATAAACTTTTTACCATAACATGTATATTTCTTTATACAAATTATTTGATGATTTAAATTTGCTTAACTTATTTTATTGTGTTAATTAACATTAGCATTATTTAAATTACATTAATTTATTTATATATTACATTATATTTTTATTTATTAAAATAATTATCATTTCAATTTTTTCACACACTTTGTAATCTTGTGTCTTTTGTTAATCCAATTCACCCCCCTTTTAGATATTTTTGGTACCAACAATTGATATCAGAGTTTGGTCTTTAAATCATTGACTTCACTACCTATAGTTGATCAATAGCATCTTTTCAACCTATATGTCACCCTGAGAGCAATAACCTTTTTAGATCTTTTATTTTTTATTACACAAATTCCAACTATTGGAAAAACAAAATGACCATATACTTTTAATGTTATGACTATACTATTTAGCCAATAATTCTCAAGGTCTAAAAAGAATCACTAAAACTAAAAATGGAGTCATTTTGGATAAATTTAAGAGTAAGTACACTTCAAAAGATTTTAAAAGCCAAAATTTTAATTCCAAAGCCAAATATTTGCTCTATTGTACTAATACTCCAGACAAATACAATTATATCTCTTTTTGTCAATCACTTAAAGAAATATGAGACAAGCTTGTGTTAATATACAAGAAAATCATCCAAGTCAAAAATGCTAGGATTAATATTTTTATATATAAGTATAAATTATTTGAACTAAGCAATAATTAAAATATTATTGAAATGTATTCAAGGTTTACTAATAATGTTAATTCTTTGAGAAATTTTGGAAAAAATATGGATAATGCAAAACTTATAAAAAAGTTAATTATGTCATTCTCAGAATCTCAAAACCCAAAGGTGATTGTAATTTCAAAATCAAAGGACTTAAACATGTTGCTGCTAAATAAGCTAATAGGTTCATTACTCATATATGAAATGATATTAAAAAAGAAAGTCATAGAGAAAAAGATAGGCATAGCATTTAAGGCCTCGAACTTAACTAAAAGAGTAGTTAAAGATGATTAAGAAGATCACGAGGATGATAGCTCATTCAATAAATAAGATTAAAAAGAACATAAAAATTTGCTAATTTGTTTTTTCAAAAACAACCTAATAGAAAGTCATTCTAACAAGCTATCAAAAATGATGCACAACAAAAGAAGGAAATTATTTGTTATAAGTGTAACAAGCCTAGACACATTGTAACAAATTTTCCTAGCAAGAAAAAGGGTAAAAAGCCAACCAAGAAAGCATACAAGACCAATTGAGATGACTTTAATGATTTAGATTATAAATCCTTTAATGATGAAGCAAATTACATGTGCTTCATAAGAAAAGATAATGAGATAAATTTTGATTATGACTCATGTGATGATACTGAGATGATTAATATATTTAAATATATAAACAAAAAAATGTTCAAACAAATAACTAAATTTATTATCTCAATGCTAACTTTAAAGTAATAAAACATGAAAATAAAATTCTAAAAAGTAAAAAAAAAAAATCACTCATACAAAAGAATAAGTATTTACAAAAGACACATAATGTTACTTTAAATAAGCTTAAAAAGGAAATTTTCATTTAAAGAAGGAAAATGAAAACCTCCAAAATTCCCTTTTTAAAGTTTATCGAGGAAAAGGAAAAGCTTAACTCATTGCTTTATTCTAAAAAATCAATCAATGATAAATTTAAATCAGGCTTTAATCATTCACATCATCCACATAAAATTTAAGTTATAATTGCCCACACAAAATTACATGCATCCTCATTATCTAGAAGTAAAAATCATTTTTTTCTATATAGATGTACATCATGGCACTTAGAGCTCTTTAAGTTCAACTAAAATATCATTTTGGCATAACCATCATGCATATAATGGTATCACTAATACCTTTTCTTATGTCTCTCAACTTTATACGTATAATTTTATTAAAGCATCATATTCATTTTTATATGAGAAATATCATATTATCTGTCATTATTATGATGATTTTAGATATAGGATTCATGCATGTAACATTAAAAAAAGCATTAATGGTACCAAAATTTTTTTAGTAATATAAAAAGCTCTATAGCTTACCTAAAATGACCAAAACAAATTTAGGTACCTAAAATTTGATAAAATTTATATAGGTACATGCAAAAATTCATACAAAGAAAAATAAATAATACTTAAATAATGGATGCTCTAAACATATGATCAATAATGTAAAAAAACTTTCTTTCTCTCAAAATCATTAACAAAGAAAATATAATATTTGGTAACAATGTCAAAAGTAAGATAATTGGTATTGGAAAAATCAATAGGAAAGTTCTCGCACTACTAATAATGTCTACTTAGTTGATGATCCTAAATTTAACTTACTTAGCATTAGTCAACTCTATAATAGTGGTTACAATGTTTTTGTTTTTTTTTTCTTTTTTTGAGCCAAATGTATGTGTTGTTTCTGATTCCAAATTAAATGAAACTTTATTCATTGCAGATAGATATAATAATATTTATACTATTAATCTTCATTCCCTTACTAACTAAAATATTAAGTGCGTGACTTCTGTAAATGAAGACTCATAGATATAGCATAAATGTTTAGAACATGCAAGTATGAAATTGTTATCCAAGTTAAATAACTACAATCTTATGAAAGGATTACCTAAGATAAAATTTAAGAAAAACAAACTTTGCGGTTTTTGTCAAATGGACAAACAAATAAAAAGTCATTTAAAAGCAAACAAGTATTGTATACTTCTAAACTTCTTTAATTATTGTATATGGATCTTTTTGGTTTACCTAGATTCTCTTTCTTAAATGGCAAGTGTTATACATTTGTCATAATAGATGATTACATTAGGTGTGCATAAGTCTTGTTCCTTACACACAAGGATTAAAAGCATTTGAAAGACTTTACAAATAATTTCAAATCAAGAAGTGATCCCCTATCATTTCAATTAGAAGTGATTATGAAAAAGAATTTGGGAATGAGAGCTTCAAAAACTTTTACAATGTCTAGGGAATTTTTAACAACTTTTTAATCCTAAAAACACATCAACAAAATGAGGTAATTGAATAAAAAAATAAAACTTTGCAAGAGATAGCTAGAACAATGTTAAATGAATTTAACATGCCTAAATATTTTTGGGCTAACATTGTTCATATGACATGTTATATGTCAAACTAGGTTTTAATTCACCCTTTACTGAAAAAGACTCCTTACAAGTTGTGGAATGGGAGAAGGTCATGAATTAATTATTTTAAAGTTTTTCAATGCAAGTGTTTTATCTTAAAAATTAAAAACAATCTTAGAAATTCTTAGGATACTCTTCCTTTAACAAAGTATATAAAGTTTTCAACAAGAGATTATTGGTAATATAAGAGTTCATGCACATTAATTTTGATGAAATAAACCCTTCTAATTTAAAAAAGGAATATGCTTCAAAAAATACAAAGACAATTTTAGTTAATTCACTAGATAAAAAGACTCAAAGTAATGACGATAGGCTTGAAAAAGAGCAGTCCGAGTCAAGCAATTCAAATCTTGAAGATTTAAGTGGCTTACAAAATGTTGTTCAAAAGTGCCAAGAAAATGGAAGCATATAAGTAAATCATTCCATAATCAAATTATTGGTAATATTTCCGATCCTCTTAAAACTATATTATCATCAAGACACTTGTACACCAACTTAGCATTCATTTCTCAAATAAAACCCAAACTTGTAAAAGAAGCATTAAGTGATAAGCATTAGTTACATATCATGGAAGATAAGTTAAAACAATTTGAGAGAAACAAAGTATAAACCTTAGTTCCTAGACCTAGTGACCATCCTACCATAAGCACAAAATGAATATTTTGCAACAAATTAGATGAGGATGGAAAAATAGTTCAAAACAAGGATAGACTAATGGCCAAAAGATATAGTCAAGAAAAAGGAATAAACAATAATAAGACCTTTACACCTGTGGCTTAATTAAAAGTCATTCATATCTTATTAGCATATGCATCTTTCATGAATTTTATGTTATATTAAATAGATGTCAAGAATGCATTTGTTAATGATATTATTGTTAAAGAAGTGCATGTTAAACAGCCTCTAAACTTTAAAAACGTTAAATTTTCTAATTGTGTGTTTAAACTCTCTAAAGCTCTATACCAATTAAAACGAGTCCCCCAAGCTTGGTATAAGCAACTAAGCACCTTTTTAATTCAAAAAAGTTTTGCAAAAGGTAAAGTGGACTCCGTGTTATTCACAAAAATAAAAGATCAAGATTTATTAATTGTGCAAATTTATATCGACGATGTTAGTATTAGTGCCACTAATGATTCTTTATGTAAGGAATTTACTTTTCAAATGGAGAATGAATTTGAAATCAGCATGACAGGAGAACTTAGTTCTTAAAACTACAAATCAAGCAAAACAAAAATGGAATTCTTATTAACCAAACCAAGTATGTAAGAGAAATATTAAAAACGTTTGGAACAGATGATTCAAAACCTTGTAGCACGCCAATGTCAGCATCCATAAAATTTAATAAAGATGAAATTTGTAAAAAGGTAAATAAGAAATTATATCAAGGTATGATCGAAAGCCTCTTTTATCTTACTACTAATAGACCTGACATTATGTTTATTATGTGTTTATGTGCTCATTTTTCATTATCCCTTAGAAAGTCACATTTAGTTATATTAAAAAAGGTATTTTATTACATTATAAGGTCTACGAACTTTGGTTTTTGGTAACCTAGAAGAAAGCCATTTAACCTTATAGGTTACTTAAACTCCAATTAAGCTAATGATTAATTTGATAAAAAATGTACTACTAGTACTTGTTGAAACTGAATACCTCGTCATAGGTAGTTGTTGTTCACAATTCCTTTAGATACAACAAACTCTTAAGAATTTTAAAATGCATTTTTCTAAAATTCCTATTTTATGTGACAATACCAGTGCAATAAACCTTACCAAAAATCCTATTCATCATTCTATAACCAAGCTCATTAATCTTAGACATCATTTTATTTAAGGTTATGTGCTAAAGGTAAATGTTATTCTTAAGCTTAAGGGTATAAATGATTAACTTGCAAACATATTTACAAAGCCCTTAAGTAAGGATAGATTGTTAAACATTAGAAAACATTTAGGGACGGTAAACATTACCTAAAACTTCATTTTTACATTTTGATTCATGAATATACATAATAATTTATATTTTTTTAATCTAAAATATGTCTATTTTTATTGCATTAACTCAGTTGTAGTAACTTTGATTAATTTTATTTTGTTTTTCTTTTAGACAATTAAAGAAAAGCTCATTTTTGGAACTTATAAAAAATTCCATTCTTGATTTCTCAACTTTCAAAATTTATTTGGTCAATGGTCAACTCTCTTCCATAATTCCATTCTTGATTTCTTAACTTTCTAAATTTAATTAGTCAAATGTTAACTCTCTTCTACAATCTCATTCCTGATTCCACAATAATCTTAATTTGCTTGAACTATTGTCATCTTTTTTTTATAATTCATTCTTACTTTTACAAGGAATTTTCATTTGGACAATTGTCAACTTTATTCCATTCTTTATTAATGTTTCACAACAATTCCACTAAATTGGCAAATTGGAAAATTTTTTTGATTTCATGGAAATCTTAATTTATTTGAATCAACTTTTTTCCATAATTTAATCTTACCTTTACAAGAATCGTCATTTGGATAATTGCTAACTTTATTTTATTCTTGATTAATGTTTCACAACAATCCTACAAAATTGGCAAATTGAAAATTTTTTTATACTAAATCACATCCTTTCTTGCTAAAAATACTAAATTGCAAATTTTCTTATTGACCATTTTATATATATATTGTAGCTTTATTTTTTTTTTTTGTCTAAATCATATTCCTTCTTAGTTTTTCATGATTATCTTTTAATTAATTTGAAAAATCATAAATTGTTCCACTTTGGTTCTCCCTTATAAGTATCCTTAATTAATTTGAAAAATTATAAATTGACCCATTTTAATTCTCCTTTATAGCCATTTTTTTCCAACATCAATAGCCTAATGACCCTTATTTGTCACCATTCTTCCTTTCTTTTAATATACTTTGTAATCCCTTCCAATGTTTTCCTATATATACTTTACTTCTAGGTCTTTTCTTCTTTATAACAATACATCTTCATCTTTTACTTATATAGCAAATTAAACAATTGTTTATCATGAAACAATCAAATTTGTCATTAGAATCCAATCCCTTTACTACTAAAAGTATAAAACCCCTAAAATCCAATACCAATTTGTAAGTACTAGCTTTACTCTTATTTCATATGATACTTATATGCTGTTACCACTTAATAATATTTCTTCTTTAGCCAAATGTCTTATTACATCGTAAGTTCCTTTCAATCCCTTTTACCTTGTGTTGGCTCACCATTCTCATAATCAAACCCCCAAGAAATTTGACATAATGTAGGTTTAATCTTTCATGATATCATTAATCTTTGAATAGTCATTGAAATCTTATATGAAGACATAAGCTTTATCCATGAAATTTTAGATGAGTATGTGCTGCTCTATATAGATTCATCAATAACTACTTCTCTTGGGCTATTATGAAACAAAAGATAGCTAAATACAAGCTGTCTCTTTTAATGATGCCAAAAGAGAAAAAGTAAAGCATTGTATACTAGCTTATTTTTCTTGTTATTATTTTCAATTTATATTTTTTGTCACACTTTTATTTTTTATTTTTTAAGTGCATAGTGTGAGGGGGAGCTTTAATAAATCTTTTATTAAATCAAGTATGTTATCATCATAAAAAATGGGGAGAATTTTAAATCATATGCTATTAATTACATATTTTAATGTGTCAATATAATTATTTTGTGATTTTTTTCATATGTATTATAAGTATTTGAATTTATATATTTATAGCAAATAAATTATTTGAATCACAATATATTAATTTTGAAATTCTATTCTTTATATAATAAGTAAATATTTTAATTTTCTATGATAATTAGTTTATAAACTGTTAGTTTTCAAAATTAATTTTACATCATTAACTTTTAATTAAAATAATACATTTTTTATGAAATTAATTGTGAGAAAAAGGTAAGTCTTTATTGGAGATTATTCTTCATTAAGAAAATTACTTATTTTGGTATGAAAATAAAAATCACTAAACAAACAAATTATGGATATAAAAAATATAACAATAAACACTTCCTTTTTTATGGACTAATGGAAATATTTTTAAAAATTTAGATGGCTCTTCCTAAGCCTATATAAACTCATCTAGAAAAGCAAAACATAAGTAATGCACATTAAAAAGCTTATATCAAGTTATTATAACAAAAGTGTATTTGTTAAAATTAAAAATAATTCTTAAGAAAAAGTTGTGAACTTTTGAAACTGTAAGATTAAAAGATAAAGAATTTGAAAAACACAATTATGTGAGTATGTTGTAAGAAGGTTATAAACATTAATACAATTGTGATTAAGAATTATAATATTGTTATATTTGGTTTCCTCCCAATTAAGGAATTTGATAATGAATTCAAAATTTCCAAGACAATAGTACTGGAGAGAAAATGTAGGAATAAGAATTTTAAACTTTTATAAATCATTGTATCCTATTATTCTTAAATCTACTTTGTTTTCACAAGTACACACACTCAGCAAACCTTTTATAATAGTAGTAAGTATTTTTTTCTTTTTTGTAAATTATTTGTTAATTTAAATTTATTTAATTTATTATCTTATGTTAATCAATATTTGTATTATTTAAATTATATTAATTTATTTACATATTATATTATATTTTTATTTGCTAGAATAATTATCATTTTAAGTTTTTTATATGCATTATAGTTTTGTATTCTTTACCAACCCAATTTACCCCCTCTTAGATACTTTTGGGACCAATATATATTAGCATTGGTACACTATTTGAGATATGTAATTCAATAAAAAAGACATAATTCTTATATGAATTTTCGTGTTTATGAACGTAAGTCATTATAACTGAATCATATATTCTTTTTCTTCCTTTTTTTAAGTTATTTTCTTATATAATTTATTTTATATTTTAACAAGAAAGAATAAAAAAGAGAAAAAAAAAAGATACATCAAGAAAATAAAGAAGCAAAATACTATAGATTTACCGTCTTTGTAAAAAGATACAACTTGGTTTTATATCAAAAAAAGAAAGGGTAAAATAATAGAATAAAAATTCTTGAAAGACAATGGACAAAAACAAGTAGCCAAAATCAACTGAAAAGACAAGACTTGCGTGCAGGTTTAGTATGCGGCAAAACGAGGAAAATAGACAATATTAATATTAAGTGTAAAGTGACTTAAATATTCGTGCATAAATGACAACAATAAGCCTTTCGACACCAAAACGCAATTTGAATCCCTCATTTTTCATTTCACGGGGACTGTGGTGTGAGGACAAACAGTTTTAATGGAAAGATAAATTTGTTGGATTAATAAGAATGATCCTAAGTTTAGAACCTAAGGATTCTTATTTGGGATTAATTACAAAGATCCCAGAAATTTGTCTTATTGAACACTTCGGTACATCAAGAGAGAAAATTATGGGATTTCTAAAAATTTTTTTATTGAACACATCAATTATTTAACAACCGCATAGAAATTTTACATTGAGACGAATTTGTTGACGACGATGATATGTCAATTGTCAAGGGCAAACAGACAGTCCAAAATGAAACTCTTGTTGACCAAAGTGTAACAAGTGCTAAACCTTGAAGTACGTATACAGTGTGCCCAATATGTTATCAATGGAAGGAAATAGTTAATACTGAAGAGCAAATATGGAAGCTTTCTGAAACTACAGCCCTGTAGTGAATGTGTTGGAGCTAATCAATTTATCTATTTATTTATTTACTTTTGGCTGTGATGGTATTTCAAGAAGGAATCGGATGTACGTTTGGTTCGAGGTTGGCTACGTGACCAATTTTTTATTGAGCGCATTTATAATTTGCAATGATATTGACAAATGTATGGAACAAATAAGGTGCATTAACCAATATCAAACGCATTATTACATGCATCTTATTGAACACAATCCACATTCATCGTGAAACAAATATTATTACGTAAATCAAATAGAATAATGTTTTCATGAAATAGACGAATAAATTGCATTTTATTGTGCGTTATTCCAAATTGCTTGATTCAAACGTTACACAATTGAATGCACTTTATTATTATTCATTCAATGCAAACGTCAATATTGTTATAGATCGTGAGTACAGTAAACAAGGCCGATCATGAATCGTTTTCCCTTCATGTAAAACTCATCCCTTGTTTTTAACCTGGTAATATTTGTGTATACAATCGTATACATGTTATGTATGTTACGATAGCATCAAGAAGCAATGAAATTTGGAATATAGAAGTTCAAATTACAATGGAGAGCAAGCAAAAAGATCACATTTTTAGAGTAATATAGGGGGAAAAAAATTAAGCAGGCCTTAAGTATATCTACAAAGCAGATTAAACCAATGAAATATGACATTCAATGAAGTGCATTCAAAATTGATCCATCAACTATAAGTTGGCTCAGTCAGTCAAGTTCACTATAAATTAGACCTGGTCTAGGCGATAATTGATGGCAAATTGAGGACAGGATAAAAAGTTTGGTTTAAGTGGCTTGTGTTTCTAACACAATTAATTAGAATATTCATGATTTTGTGTTTGAATTTTAGTGATCATATTCTTTATATTTAGCCTTTTGATCTCCCTTGTAAAAATAAAAAATAAAAATAAAAAACTTTGGTTTTAAGTAATGTTCACATACGAAGAAAATTACTCTGGTCCACTTGCACATCTTGACATGGCGTTTTCATTCCATCGCTTGTCGAGGATGTCATTATGAACAATGGCCAAAATTTTCTCAGGACAATAAAAACAAATCCAGAAAAAAAAAACAAAACAATCGTAAGTCTAACCCAAGGGTACTTAATTGGGATTAATTACAGAAGTTTTCTACAGAATTGTCTCATTGAACACATTGGTCTTTTGGTCCGTAAGGAAGGGAGAGGGATTTCTTCAAAATCTTTTATCCATCAACACGCCACCCACTATTTATTGATCATAGAGAAAAATTACGTTTAGACAATATTGCTGACAAGATTAACATGTCAAGGGCAAACTGCCCGAAATGGAACTTTTTGTGGACCGACTTCTGAACTTTAAAAGTTTTTAAAATGTGCACAATATTTCATAAATGGAAGAAAATGCAATGAAGCTTTCTGAAACTACAGTCTGTAGTGAAGGTGATTAAACTTTTTTTTCTCTTTTTTTTTTTTTCTTTTCTTTTGGGTAGTGATGACGATGCTCAAGAAGCGAAAAGGGATGTAATATTTGGTACGAGGCTAAGTACATGACCAAGTATACCGCGCGTACTCATGATGAGCAATGACACTGTTGAATTGCATGGAATAAATGATAATGATCATCAAACAATGTACTACGTGCATGAAACACATTATTACATGAATGTTATTCGAACAGGATCCATGTTCATCATGAATGAGTGTTTGAATAACAGGTCTTCCTTACCAAGAGAACTCGAACAAAAAATGTCAATGTCTAATTTTCAATCTCGTGTTACAAGTACAATAATTGACATAAATGTAATATATATTGAAAAAAAATCTACATTCATTATGAAACAAATATTATTGGACAAATTAAATAGTATACTATTCATACCAAGATGAATATATGCATTTTATTTGAATATAGTTTTCACTTTATGGCGCATAAAAAAAATGGATGCACAATTCCATACACTTAATTATTCATTGAATGCATAACTCAATGTGGTTAATTTTAAATTGTGACTACCACCAATGAGGCTGACCCTGAACCTTATGTATGCATACATGTTATGAAAGCATCAAAACGCATGGAATTTGAATGAAGAAATTCAAATTTCAACAGGGAGTGAGAAAAAAAATAAAAGATATAATTGAAGTAAAAGAGGAAAAAATATTAAGTATATAGGTATACTAATTATTATATTTATAAATTAAAATGATCTATTATTTTTTTATACAACTTTTTGTATAAAGGAATCTATCATTTGAGTATTATTAATTGAAATGATTTTTTAATACTTAATTTTGATATTAATAAATTTAAATTTTTATTACCATACATTTTTATATCACTAAATTTATTTTTTATTAAAAAATATTAGTACAAAGGCTCAGATTTAAATTAATATAAAAAAAAATGCCAAAACACCAAGTTAGGCTACAACTTTGGATGGTCTCTACGAAGTAGATTAAACCGATGTTAAGGCCACGCATTGACAAGCAAAATTAGATGCTTTCAAATGGACTACAAATGAGACCAGAGGGTCCCTGCGATCCCAATCGTTGCGTCACATTTTCATTGCATCGCTCATCGAGGATGTCATTGTGAAGAAAGGCTGAGAAAATGTAAATTTTCTCTTTCCCAAGAAAAGAGAGGGAGAGAGGGAAAAGATGGCATTGGAAGGGAAATCAGGACGGAAACTTGAATTCTTCTTTTGGGTTTTTTTCTTTCTTTTTTTTTGGATGGAATACATTTCATAGATGTACTACGAGATAAAAAAGAAAAGAACTCTTATTTGTGAAAAGTCATCCTATCCTTTCTTTGACTGTTCTTTTCCTCGACTTTGGACATCAGTACTAAATCTAGCGGAAAATATGTTACAGGAATAATGTTCCATAAGAATATATTAGCCGACTTAAGCTCAAATTTCCTTGAGGAGGTTGGCAAATTTATGTGTTAATTAATAAAAAAGAAATTTGATTAACAATTAGGGTTAATTTGAAAAAATAAATCATGAATTTTCTTTTTATATAAATATATCACAAACCCTTCTATTAATTTTAAATATATTATACTATCAAATCTAATTAACATATTTTGTTAACATTCTGATGTGGGGATTCAAAATAACACACAACACAATATAAGACTTTCACGCAACCATATGTAAATATGATATGCATTTTTTAAAATAAATAAATATAAAAAAAAAAAGTCAAAACACAAATACAATTAACTAATACAGAATCATCTCGTGATTATAGTGTCGTTTTGGTCTTTTTGGAAAAATAAAATATATCTAATTTACATCTTACTATATAACAATTTTAGTGATACCGTGTGACACCTTAGACCTTCAGCTTAGAAAATTTTAAAACATAGTTAGTTAAATTTGATGACGTCATATATTTAAAATTAATTGAAAATTTTATGATATACTAAGATTAAAAAAAAAATCTTGTTATACTATAAAAATAAAAAATTCATGTTATTTGGGGAAATTAATCTTAACAATTATGGAAGGAAAGCACGCAATAAGAGGTTTGAAGATTTTTTGGGAGTTGTGATCTGTAAAGCAAGCAAGACCCAACTGTTTTCTTGTCTCCTTGGAGTGTCTGTCTTATTAGTTAAGCTATATCTAAATAATCCAAATGGTTAACTGAGTTCTCGAAAACCTAGGAAACTCTGCTGAACCTGGAGCCGCCAGAGCCTGTTCAGCCATGGCTGTGAAGCACAGTGACAAAGACTCATCACCTGCCTTTGTAGAAACAGTCGAGGAAATCTTGAGTCTTTACAGATCACTTCCAGAAAGGCCCCCCATTGAAGAGGTAGAAGCAGCTGCATCTGTGATCAAGACAGTCAATGGTGAAGAGGAAGCAAAACTCAAAGAAATCACAGGCAAAGAATGCCCTGAAAACGTCCCTGAGGAGCTGTTCTCTGTTCTTCAGCAGACGAGGAGGAACATGGTTTTGTTTCAGAGCCTTGGGCAGAGAAAAGAGGCTGTTCACTTGATTGAGGTTGATAAAATGTTTCGGACCTTTGATCGGTTGATTCAGAGAGCCTCTTCGTTGGTCTCTGGGGATACCCAGGAGGAAAAAGCTGTTAGTTTTAATGAACCCACTCAGAAAATTGAGCAAGTAAGCATGGTTAGTGATGATAGTTTGATCAAGAAAGGAGAAGATGGAGAACTGGTCAAAGATGGCTTCAAGGGTTTGGTGAAGAGTTCTTCAACTAAGGCTTCTTTCATTTCAGGTAAAAATTTCCCCTTAGTCATCCATTTGTTACTTCAAAATTTTTCAGGGGCTCGAAAATTTACAAAATCCCAGTAATTAAAAAGCAGGCTAATTGTGAATCAATTTGGGTTCTTACCAACCCTTTGAAGCTGTTTAAACAGAAGCAAAACTTTTACTGATAGCTTGAGAAGAGAAAGGTCAATACTTGTTCTTGTTTCTCTGCAATTGGAGAAGTTGTGATCTGTTGCCACTTTGATGTTCAAATGGATCATAGAGAAAAAAAAAAAAAAAGTTGAAATTGCTGGATTTAGGCCATTTTCTTATACTCTTCTGCTTGATGTTTTATATATTCTCTTAATAATTTTCTCCTTTGAGTAAAATATACCTGTTGATCTCCTAATACTTAAAAATAATCTGTGTGGCCCTTGAATTTTAATGCTTCTTAGAAAAACAGAAGAAAAGAATGGCATGGAAGTTTATTCTGTATCTCCAAGCAAAGAAATGGCATTCTCCATTCTATTCCTATCTTTAAGCTGTGTTATTGGATGGCTGTTCCATTCCTTTAATTTCTGGATGGAAAATTGATTCATTTGCAGCTGAGAGTGATGCTGAGAAGCTAAGTCTAATGAAAGCAGCAGCTGTTATAGAAAACTCTGCAAAAACTGGGGCTGTGATTCTTGACCTCAGGGGCAAGTTGATGGACCAAGTTGAGTGGCTTCCAGTATCAATTGGCAAGTTATCAGTTGTAACTGAGTTGGACTTGTCTGAAAATCGAATCATGGCACTTCCACCGACGATTGGCAATCTGAACGCCTTAACAAAGCTTGATCTCCACTCAAACCAACTGATTAACCTTCCTGAACCCATTGGGGAGCTGATCAATTTGACTGATCTTGATGTTCACGCGAATAGATTAAGAACACTGCCAGCTTCATTTGGAAACCTGACTAACCTTCTGAATCTTGATTTGAGCTCAAATGAGTTTAGTCGTTTGCCAGAGACTATTGGAAACTTGGCAAACTTGAAGACATTGGTTGTGGAAACAAATGAACTTGAGGAGCTTCCTTATACCATTGGGAATTGCTCATCGCTTGTTGAGCTGAAATTAGATTTTAATCAGCTTAAAGCTCTTCCAGAGGCAATTGGAAAACTGGAATGCTTGGAGATCCTCACTCTCCATTATAACAGAGTTAAGGGGTTACCAACAACAACAGGCAACCTTTCCAATTTGAAGGAACTTGATGTTAGCTTCAATGAGCTGGAGTCCATACCAGAAAATCTTTGCTTTGCAGTAGGACTAAAGAAATTGAATGTGGGGAAGAACTTTGCAGACCTAAGAGCCTTGCCATGCTCTGTTGGGAATCTTGAGATGCTGGAAGAGTTGGATATAAGTGACAATCAGATAAAGGTATTGCCAGATTCTTTCAGGTTCTTGTCAAAATTGAGAGTTTTTTCTGCTGATGAGACTCCTCTGGAAGTTCCTCCAAGAAATGTTACTAAATCGGGTGCTCAGGTAAACTTTTATAACTTGTTTTATTCAGTTCTCATAGATTTTCCAGTTGAAACTTATGGACAAAGTATTTTGTTCTTCAGGCTGTTGTTCAGTTCATGAATGATCTTGTCACTGGAAATGGCACAGAACTTCGACCATCAAGGAAGAAGAAAAGCTTTTGGTTCAGGGTTTGCTCAATCTGCTTGCCTTTCCAGACAAGTTCCTCAGGAAACCACTTAAACGAGAGCTTTTGATAGAATATTATACCTCCTGTTCCTAAAGTTCAAACTTTTGTTTGTTGTTTCTTTCTTTCTTAAATTTTCAGTAAGTTGTTTTATTCTGTTGGTTGGTTGCTGTACAAATCATTCCTCGATGGTCAGAAGACCACAAAAATTGTATTCTTCTGCTTGGTTCATTTGTAATTGACGGTACGAACTGTCATTCTTGTGTCTGATATTCTTTTCCTGCAACCTTAGCATCAGTACTTTCTGAAACATCTTGTTGGGTCAGGCATATTCGATTCTAAAGCAATTGACTAGCTGATAAATTTTCTCTGCACCATGCACGAAACTACTTGCACCTTTGCTTAATTTTCTTCCGGCCTATCAAGAGGAGGTTTAAATACAAGCTAAAGATTCCTTTCTACTCATTACGCAGATATCACATTATATTACACTGATTGTTGAATGCATATTTGTCATCCTCTTGTTAAGTAATCACGTCAAAATATTAAAAATGTGTAATCAATGATCATTATAATATTATGTTTTGAACGTCGTTTAAAATACGTTTAATTCTTCACGTTCATGTAACTTTTTCAAAATCACTATCAAAATGAACATCTGCATGTCATCCGGCCTAAGCACATCCCTTGACAAATAGTTGGCTCGTTACCGCATCAATTAATTTAACATAAGACCTAAACAACGTTTATCATTTTTCTAAAAATATGAACACCTTAATTGCTAATAGGATAGACCTTGAAAGCCAAAGTGGAAAAGTGTTGATCTTGGACTAGCATTACAACATAACATAATACAAAAACCAATAAATTTTCAAAACAGACCGCCATGTTCTTATGCTTTATCTATTGGATCACCTGGGAATAACGCCACCCGTTTAGGCGCTGATTAAAGCTAACCCTTTTGTTAATTTTGAGCGGAAAAGTTGACAAATTTAGACCAGATTGGGAGGAACCCTTCGCTGTCAAACTAATGTTCAAAAACAATGGGCTCGAATCTGGGTCGTTTGTGCTGTTGGTTTTTGATTTTTCAAGGTTTCAATTGCATGATAATGTGAATAATTCTGAAAACCAGCCTAGGATCTATCATCGGACCCGTCACACTGACATAATCAAGAAGAATCAAGTTGCTCCTATCATCTAAATTTATCATATTTATGTTTACATCTATGTCTATGTTTATTTTTCTTATGACATTAAATGAAGAATAACTAACTAAAAAAATAAAATTTATTTTAAAGAATCTAAAGATACCCAGTTATTTCAAGAGCATGCCCTTTTGGTATCTGATTCTTCAATTGCACTTATTATTATCAAATATTTTTAATATGGTCACAATTTAACCATAACACTGCTAATTTACCTCCGATTCAATTAAAGTAGGGCGAAATATTCATACCTTGATAATTTTTCAGTTCATCCATGCCATAACTCAAATATAAATAATATTGCTATTACTAAGATTTTTTTTTCCAGTAATTAGGATGCTATCATATATGCTATGTAATTATATGTGGCAGGTAAAGATGTTAGCTAATAAAAAGTCACTCTCATGCTTGACCCATAACCCCTCCCCATTAAAATAAATTTCTATTTATTTTAAGGACACAATAATGAAAATAAGATTAAAAAAAATAGAAAACTCTTGTTTTATTTATTTATTTTAATTAATTGACTCCGAATAAAACTCGAAATCTACAATTCTAGTATTTTTATTTCTTTATGGATGATAAGAAAAGCTGCATAAAACCTTCTTGACTTACATTCTTTCCACTTGAAGTCAGACAATTAAAATTGTCTATCTGTTCTTTTCGAGATAATTGCCTATACGTACCATAAGATTTAACAAAATACAGTCTTACCATAGTGTTGGGGTCTAGAAAAAATGATCAAGTACGCAGTCTTACCATTGTTTTTATGAACAGACTGGTTTTATCACTTAATCTTGTCATTACATCAAGGTTTGCCCTTTAATATCGAATAATTTGATCATTGGCCGAGGGAATTAGAGACCTGCCAAAGCACTTTGATGGCCAGGGGTCAAGAAGGGTAGGGCTTGCTGGTAAAGGAATAGGGGGTGGCAGAATCTATTTCTGGAGAATATTTGTTGGGGTGGCATAAAACGAATTGGTTGATGATAAGGCTTTAAGTAATGCATTCTTAGAGTAATACTAATGTGGCTTTCTTTATGAAGATTCTTAAGAAAGTGCAGAAGGGATAGGGAAAACTTTTGTCAACGTCGGTTGGTGGAAATTTTACTTATTGGAGTATTCATTTTTGGCGGCACTTTCTGATAAATCTTTTTGAGTGCTCGTCTGCTTGTCCCTCTCATGTCATATAATTATCAGCCTATTAACAAAAACTATGTTAGTTGTCTTAGATTAATTAACATGACCCAAAATAAAAGGCCTAATATAATGGTCGGTTAGGCGCAATTTGGGTCATCGGGTTTAAAATCCTTCCACTCTCCCTATTAAGGATAAACGTTACAGGAAGAGAAATATCTTCCTATTAAAAATAACCGTTACAGAAAGAGGAGTTTCCTCCCATTTAAGATAACTGTTACAGGAAAAGGGGTTTTCCATTTAAGATAACTGTTATAGAAAGGAGGGTCTTCCTATTTAAGGTAACGGTTACAGGAAAGGGAGGGTCTTCGTTAGGGACATCAGCATAATGCACAACGATATTGATTTCATTACAGTTTTATTGCTAGTATTCGCATAAAGAAATATCCTGTATTATAGAAATAGAAATTTCATAAAGAGAAATTCTGGAAAAGTTCTAACAAGTTGTCCCATTTCCACATCAGCAAATGATTCTTTCCAAAAGTACAGAAAATTCAATGCAGATTGAGGAACTTCAGAACAGGGAAAGCTGTAATGATTGTCAAAAGAAGTTAATGGTGAAGTCATGTAAGCTTTTATACGCGGCCTCTTCTTCCTTGCGCCTTGTTTTCAAGAGATAATTGTCTGGAAACTTACTGGGGTGGTTAAATTGCAGTTTTAGCCTACATAAACCACCATACACACATGAAAATAAAGCTAGAATGTGGGTGGTTTCTTAGGTCTTCCTAGTTGTTACTTCGGCAGTGAATGAAAAGCGGAGTTGGAAAGTCTGCTAATCCTCACATCAGTAGACCAATAGGTCAGATGCAATCTCCGGATTGATGTTTAAGATCTTAGCTGAACAAAATGAACATTGTCATTTGTGAGGCTATAATTCAGGGGACTGGAATTCGTGTGATTGTTGGACTTGCAGTAACCTCCAAACTTGTTGACCTCACCAAAGATTAGCACCACACCGACCAAAAGCTAAAAAGGCATTGTCCATCCTCCAAAAGCTACCTTTGGCATTTGTATTGGCTAATGTTTGATTATTATATGTGAGCTTTATATCTCAATGGAACAATGCACCCAAAGACTTCAAGCAATTTGACAAACTATACTGAGCGAAGAAAGCAACCAGGGGCAGTACATGGAGAATGCAGAAGCACTCTAAAAGCATGCCCCACCCTCGAAGATTGTGACTTTTTTTTTTTTTTTTTTTTTGGTATGACCCTTATCCAGATACCACAATGTGGGAGACTCAGAAAGTGGACACTTGTATTGAAAGGATACATGTTACACACATTGAATGCTCGTAGCAACTATAGAAGGCATCTTGGGCGCAAGAAGTTTGCTTATTTTATAAAGACAATTGAAATTAGACCCACTCCTGGTGCAATCTATAAAAGTGACTACAACCATGAGATACCGAGCAGCAGCAAAAACTTGGACCTGGACATCATTGAACTACTAAAGCAGCAACGATGCCCAACACCACAGGGACCAACTCAAAGTACATATAAAAAGACATAGGGGCCAGTTAAACATATTATATTCCTAACCAAGAACAAACGTTAAAAGGCGTCGTCTTGGAGACCCCTTCTACCGTGGATAACTCCCTATGAATCTACAACACAATTACCTTGAACAAACGTTAAAAGGCCACTTGCTTGCCTAATTGGACCTTGGTCCCAAGGATCAAACCCTGCAATGGGCCACAAAGAGCAACATTGATCTCTCCTTTGTTTTTCAAAAAGGTTTGCCATATCCTAGTGAACCGGTTTGGTCATAACCTTCGTAAGACATATCCTCGTTGTCATAATAGCCCATGTAGTTTCCATGTCCCGAGTAAGGTGACATGCAGCCGATGTGACTGAGATCATCAGCAGGCTCAGCTTCCCCAGTAAAATTTGAGTATGATGAACTTGGCAAGAAGTTCATATTTTCATGTTGGTGCCCTGGAACCATTGAGTACGCTTGCGCATAATCCTGCAATAAACAAAAGGCACAATGAAATAACCAGATGCTAACCAGCCATTGTTTGAAAACCTTCTCCTTAATGTTATACCTTTGAGGAATCCAGAATTAAATCTTGTGAGACCCAAAACATTGAAGGATTGCTCCCCAGTGAAGCAGGCTCAGTTTCAGCCACTGCATTATTTTGGTAAGGAGAAATAATAGGGCTTGAATAGGTACTCCCATTGTACAGATAAGTTGCATCGGTGGAGATGCCTAAAGGCTCATTTGATATTGCAGCCGAGGTGAGATCCTCATTGCTCGATCCAGCTTTCTTGGCCTTGTGTTCTCCATGTGGATCACTCATTTTATGGCCTTGGTCATTTTTCATAACAACATGGCACAGAGCAAAGGCTCCCTGAAGAGGATCATATATTTTAAATCTTCTAAACTACTTTAAAATGCAAACACTACTTCCATGCTCTAAACTGAATATACAGCTTGCTTAAGTTACCAGGGAGTTGGATGATCCTTGAGAAACATCATCACAGAGACGGTACTCATGCATCACCCAGTCTGTTCTATCACCTAAAGGAGCACGTCCGCGATAGAAAACCAGAGTCTTTCTACAGCCAGTGACAGCCGACTGACAGACAATTTTCCTGTCTTTGCCAGTAGCCTTCCAATAGCCAGCTTTTGTGGCTCTATTCGTTTTTGAGCCATTTGGGTACTTTCGATCCCTTGGACAGAAGAAAAACCATTCCATATCTCGTTTAGGAAGGAACGACTTCTCTGCATATTGACAGATTGCCACTCAGACTATTCTAGTTTCCAAAACTATAGTACTGAAATAATGCCTAAAATGAGAATGAGTATATAAGGTTGAGCTTTTTGTGATTGTGCTTTCCTTTGAACAAAGGGCAGCTGCAAAAGAAAAATCTGATTGAATCGGCCTTTAGACCAAAAATATACAGGCCCCATGGAAAAGAGTAACAAGTAGAGTCCATCTAGCAGAAATCAAAAACCTAAAAAAAAGTGCTTTTCCATTCTAAAGACTTGTATGTTCACACTGCCATCAAGTTTCCTTCTCATCCTACCCAAAAACTGTGCAAAACCACGCCGCTATTAATTTAGTTGTTCTAGTTATTCTAGCTAATTATTTAGTCTTTATTTACTAGTAAATATAACTACAATAATGAATTTTCAAAAATAATAATTAATTATTTTATAGGTAATTTTAAAATAATTTTAAAAATTATACCATAAATTTTTTAATCATTATACTAAAATTAATCATTAAGTAAAAGTTATTATTATTTTTATAAATATTAAAATCTGATATTTGTTCAATACATATATATATTTTTTTTTTTTTTCACTTAATATCTCTATTATTATATTGAAGTTTTTTTTAATATTACTATAAAAATATTATAGATATTTTAAAAAATAATCATAAAAATACATCAATTTTTTAGGTACTTGATTTCGATTTTAATAATATAATTGGTAATTAAATATGTTTCATTTTATTCTAAAAATAAATTTACATAAATTTTTATTATAAATTAATAAGAGTAAATTTTACTTTAAAAAGAATAATATCAAATGCACAATTGAAAATAATTAACCTTTAATTTTCAGTATAATCTAAAACTTTTGTTCGACAGTTTGTTGATTAATGAACTGCAACGAAATTAAATTCAGTCACCAAGCTTTACCATCTTGATCATTGAATTATGCTTAAACATCTATACCTTCAGCTTTGGTACATGCCCTGCTGACCAAAATTTCAGTAAAACGAAAAATGATTATTATGAACAACAAATTTGGAAGTTCGATGCAACAGTAAGATGATTACAATAAACATAAAAATGCGAGTAAATATTCCAGGATAGTGAACACACAGAACAAGCATAAAACATCAAATTCTATAATTTGATCTCTAAATTTATAAATAAAATGGTCTGAAGAATACCCGGTAGCTCCCATGGATCAAATTTGTACAAATCGATCACAGGGATCACTTCAAGCTCGATCTCAAGCCCATGAACTTTTCTTTGCAAGTAGTACCCCACTAGTTCCTCGTCAGTTGGATGGAACCGAAATCCAGGTGGCAATGAAGCCCCTCCCATCCTCCCTATCCCCCTACTTCTCTACAGTTCAAGTGTGCAAGAACAGAACAAAACAAGAAGAAACAGAACACAATCAGAGTCAAGACATGAAGGCTTCTTGTTCTTGCAAAGTGCCCAGGCTTTACCTATTAAGGATCTGGAAAATCCAAATATATAAATTTTTAACGACACTTAGTTTCTTCCCAAGAATCAAGTAGAATTTCCACAGAATGCATCCATTGTACGACACAAACATTTTCCTTGAGACTGGAAATTCTTATGGTCAAATGCTGTACCCCTTCTCCCAACAACACCAAATTTAGTGAATAATTAAGATTTAAAGCGAACAAAAACTTGATTTGAAACACTACCCAGAAGCTGAAATCGCTTAAAATACACAAGCAGATGGTCAATCCAACAAACCAATCCACAAAAACTGGTTAGAACTTCCAAAAATGGAACCTATTCCAATACCCCGAAGCTAAAAACGCTCAAAGTTTTTTGAAAAACTAAAACTTTTGAAAGGCCGTCAACTGAAACTTGAGTGAGGTTACTAAATTGACAATCTTGAACAGAAATAAAACAATTGTTGGGCTCACGAGAGAAGAAGAGAGTTAAAGATTGGCAGGATAGAAAGAGAGGTGGGAGGAGTATCTTGTATTATAGCATTTGGACGCCGAAAGTGGGGGAGATTGCTTGCCCAAAGCGCACCCCAAAATTCCACAAGGGCTGGCCCACTTGAGTTAGCCCGTTCATGCATGTCAGCTTAGTTCCCGCCAACTTAATTTATGACCCTTGCTTACGGAATCAATCGATTTTTTGGCTTCTGCTATTGAGGAAATTTTGGTCACATTATTCTTAGTAGACAAAAAATGACTCATCAGATTTGAGATATATATATATATATATATATATATATACAACAAAAATAGTCATCTTTCTTCTTTCTTTTATAAAAGACTCTTCTACGACGTCAAAGTCACAAGTTCAAATGAAAACAAACTCTACCAGGGCAAGAGGTTTATCAAATCCTTCACCAAATATAGTATGCAAGTTTCGTATACTATAATGTTTATATATATATATAATATGCAAGTATGGATAATAGCTTGCAGAAATAACAAAGAAGATTGCATTGACACACCCCTTCACGAACTGGCCCAAAAATTTGCATATTCAAGAGTCCTCAAATAATTTCACATGCTTACATCTAGCTTTGTTAAATGCCTTGTGTGGTGTGTATTTGAGATGTACAGAATTAATAACTTTGGACATATAACATAAATTAGTAACTTTTTGTGTCATTTTGTTGAAATCCACCAATGTTTATGTGCAAAGGCGGATGTATATATGTACATTTGGCGGGGCAAATGTCCCCACTCAAAAGAGAAAATTGTTCAAAAATTTCATGAAGTTAAACACTTTTTCCTCACTGAAAATTCTATCTTCTCCCCACTCAAAATAAAAAATTGTAGGATTGATTAACCAAAAGGACTTCAAACAATACAAATATGTTTAGAGTTGTCATCAATTTTTATAATTTTTCCCATAAGTTAGTTTATTTAATCCATTAGATTTAAAACAAATATAATACATTATTATAAGTAATCGATTATGATTAAATCTAATTTGAGTTACATATAATTGATATACATTTGTTTCGTCTTGGAGTTTGAAAGGAATGAAATACTCTATCTATCTATGTGATTAAAAGATCATTATTACCATTCTGAAAATACTTTTTCTTTCTAAAAAAATGTTAAAGAAAAAATCACTATTTTCTAATTCTTACAAAATAAGAAACCTCCTATATTAGAAATGACTAATACATATGTGTAAATTTTGTTTATGTATTTTAGGTTTTCATAATTGCGTCATTAAAAAAATTATGTAAAAAATAATATTAACAATTATTTATATTATTTTTAAAATTAATATTTTATTTATTATAAGTAACTTTGCCCCCACTGAATATAATTTTTGGATCCACCCCTGTACAGGGTAAGAGTATAACAAAAAGCTCTGAAAAAAAAAAAAATCATATTTAAGAAGATAAATATGATGAAAGCATTGATACGTCTAGCTTTCTTCTCGTGATTCAATGTATCAAAAATTTGTCGCCATTGGTTTTGTTTTTAATGCACTTCACCTCTTGGCCATGGGGGCATGAAACACGGGAGTTTATGAAATTACTGGGACTTGCATTCGCTTGACTTCAATGCTTGAAATGGAAGTATGACAGGACTGATAACTTCGAATTTTAAAAATAAATAAATAAAACGTTTCAGTGCATTTCACATATAAAAAAGAAAAAAAGGGGGGCCCACAATTTTTCTCATTCTGATCTTTAACTTGTTTTCTGGCGCACTATAATTAGCATAATCTGATAAGGATTCTGCGTAATACCGTCGAGTCATCCAATTATGGGAATTCAATTTTTGGATGTTGGTAGGGCAGGGCATGATGTCACCAACTCAACTTGCAACGCACTTGTAGGCATTCGGCTGCACACTTGTCAAAGGTGGTTAAGCCAAGCATTGGCTGTGAAACTTGGGCTTCGTGGGTAGGCTAAGCCTCCCTTCCACCGCATCATCCTGAGTCGGACAAAAACACTTTTCGCTTTTATTTTTTGGAATTGCCTGCATCATCAAGCAGGCCGAGCGTTCAAAAGAGCACTCTTTAAAAGGGTCTTTAAAGTCTCATTAAAATGGACCAAACAGGACTCGGAGGCTTGGGGGGAGCTTCGGCACCCTTTCCCAGTTCACAATTCACACCACATAATTGGAGAACACGTACATCTTAATTCTCATTTGGTGGGACTAAGTAACTTAGGGCGAGTGAAGAAAATCTCAGTTTTGAGCATGAACTCACACCTCTTAGTCTGGTAAGAGTTGGAAAAAGGGTAATCTACAGGTTGCTTTAAGGGTTTAAGGTAGGTGGGTGCTACACAGGCACAACTCTCTGACCACACAATTGCACCCAAAGGTAAAGAATTATTTTACAGGCATATTGGTACTTGCAAAATTTTTGTTGCTTTAAATTCAACAAAACTTTTTTTCTTAAAGAAAATGTTCCCAAATTCCTTCAAACTAAATTTGAAGTTCCCAAGTATAATGGTGTGTTCATCATTGGAAAAATAGCCCAATTTTCTAAACAACTCTTCTAAGAAACAAGAAAAATAGAGGTAATAGTTCATATGAGCCTTTTTTTTTCTCTCTCTCTCTCCCTATATAGACAATTACAATTCAGTTTTTCTAATTAGCTCTGTATATATAAAAAAAAAAAAAGAAAGAAAGACTTTTTGTCAGAGTGAATGAATTTCTCCCAAAATACAATATTGCAGCAAATGAAGACAAAACTGACAAATTTATAAAGGGATCACCAAATTCTCACGGATGAGGTGGTGCACCAAATATAGAATAAACAACAACGTATTAAAAAGATCAAACGTGAAATGAAGTGGATTGGAGAAAAGTGTGGACTTAGTCTAACGCAACTTGCTGAGGGTGAACGACAATGGAAGAAATTAGAAGGCAAGCCCTCTTACGGGAAATTGAATGCCACTTTATCCCTTGTCGTTGTTTGTCAAGTGCTTTCGGCCACCTTTGTCCCCTGGTGCCTTGGACCACAGCACGGTTAACGAGCATGCACCCACCGCCACCATTACGCAATCAACGGTGCATTCGCTCGGCCTTTTAGGGATAAAGAGCACGAATTCCCACGTCTAAAAGAGAAGGTTTCTGAGCGTTATAGACGTGTCATTACACACCCAACAAGTTATTTTTTGAAGAAGGCAATGAACCCTAATAATAGGGTTGAAAAATATGGCAAAGGGGTTCCCTTTTGGTAACCTGGCTTTAATTTTCCTATTTATAATTATTGGTTATATATATATATATATTATTTTTTTAATGTATTGTTATAGTTAATAACAAGAATTATAATACAAATAACTCTTGTAATACACGTTGAAAAAATAAAATAAAAAATGTTTAATTTTACTATATATTTATTCAAGGGCATCTCTATAAACACATAATGTTATGAATACAATGACATTAAATAAATTTTATATTACATATATCATAAAACTCGTTAGGTCAATTTATGCCTACGAAATTGTGTGTTTTTATTGTCACAGCGACACAACTTCTCGCATTGCCCAAGGGACAGCGAGAGAGACATGACAAGTTATCTCCTCACATCAGTGAATGACATTAGGCCATGAAGATTAGGGAGATTGATAAAAAGGGAAAGTTCAAAAATCATTTGGCCGCCTCTACGTCTAATCAAGACACCGTAGGAAACTACAGAAAAGTGCAATTTTTCGGGGTCGCTTTGGCCAGCGGAGAGCTTATGGCATTGTCTCAAATTTTTTGTCTTTTAGAAAGTGGGAAGTAAAAGGCTGCAGCCATCAAACCCTATTTTCTTCCAAAAGACATCTTCATGACATGTATAATCTCACAATTATCAACAATCTCTTCTCTTCTCATCATGTTTACGCTGAGAGCTTCGCACCATACATGTTGTGACATTGATTTTTTTTTTTTTTTCAGGCACAGTAATAGTCAATCCTTAATTTATTACAAATAAAAAAAGATGAAATAAATTCAAAAATATTGCATGAAATACAAATTTTTTTTTAACTAAATTTACGTTTGTATTGTAATTTAACATCGACGTATATTAGCATTTTGAATGCACTCTTTGTAGACCTGCATCTTTGGTAGGGCTACTACATTTATAGTCGTATATTTGTATAACCAATAATACCAATTACACTCTTTTATGGACCTGCAATCTCTCACTCGAACCAAGATCTGGTGTCCATTTCATCCGTGGCTTTAGGTGGCGAGCCCGGCTGGCCTGGTTATTGAGAGATTTGCTGATAAGGTCAGTTGACACCAGCATGTGTATCCATTCAAACACAAGCTTATTCATTCAATTCAACGGCGGGGACCTGAACAAAGTATAACCCAAAACCAATCTGTAAACTAACTGTTGTTTGTGGCATTGGGCAAATAAAGCCCAATGATGAATAATCTCCGCACAACTAGAGCCCAATGGATTCTTGCCCGTACACTCCTGAAAACCCCACTGATTTCCTCATAGGCAGCCCCCACCAACCGAAAACGACGACGGCTGAATGCTGCTGTCGTAGATTGGCTGTTAGAAACTTAAAATGCAAGGCGTAAAGAAACAGGAGAGATGCCTTTGGTCGTAGAACATGACAGTTAGTCGCAAGAGCTTACTGGTTGATCCTTTGACATTGACCCAGTTGAGCTCAAACACAAAGCAGAGACACAGAGAGAGCACACTGCCTATGGAGCTGAAATTTTGGCTGCGCATCTGATTCTATTATCTCTCTGCCTGCTCTGTGTGTGAAGAATCAAGCAGGCATGTCTGCCAAGGCCTTTTCACAACCCAGATTCATGCACGAACTTCCATGAAGCCCAAACCAAAACCCAAAGTCAAAACTCTTTGCTTTCTTACTACACCGTCAAAAGACACTGCAAGCTAGTTTCTCCTCTCCCGTGAAAGTTCCTTGTTTTTGGAATGCACGCCTTTAAATTAGCCTCTTATGATATGTGTAGTGTGTTGTATGACAACTCACATTCTCCCTGCCCCTCACCATTGTCACAGAGCTCTGGAGCATGGGATTCAGGTTGATGGAATTTTACAACTAGAGTTTCTGCTTTGTTTTTGGCTTTGGATGCTGTCCTCAGTAGATAACATTTAATAACCATCATCCGTTGGATTTCAACAAAAAAAAAAAAAAGGAACATCAGTGTAATCGCTACAGAAAATTTCTGAAACGTTTAAGGAGACATACATCAACTTAAAAAATTTTAAATGGGAAGATAAGCACAAAAAATTTATGGTTTCCTTTACAAAATCCAAAACCTCAGAGCCTCCTTCAAATCACACACTAACGGATCTGCATGAACCACTTAGTACTTCTAGATTTGAGCTCCGGCAACAGGTGGAAAGGGGTTGAAGAGAGGAAGTGGAGCTCTTAGCTCCACAATTAGGAGCTAACCATATTACTATGTTGAAATCCCCTCTCATTTCACCCTTCCCCCAGTACCACCAAACGCCCTTCTTTGCCTAACCAATACTCAAGCAAAGTATTTTGTGCATATAAGATAAATTTTCAGTTTTTCCACCTATCTTTTTGACCGTAGCTAACCTATGGTTTGATGTGGCCTAAATGTCTTTCCAAGTGTTAGTTAATGGTTGTGGTTCTCTTAGATTTTATCTGAGACTGGTGTGAAAAGTTAAAAATTTTGCATTGGAATGTAATTGTGCATAGCGCTAGGTGAGCTACAATAATCAGTAGTTTAATTAAGCAAATTATTTGTGAAGGTAAATATTTTCTCAGGTCTGATAACATACAAAACCCGTGCTAAGCTATTGTTCATTATGTGAACGGCAAGAGAAGAACAGCTGCAAGCCTGCAATGTCTACTATTGCCCCTTTAGGGATACTTATTTGTAGCATCAGAGGCAGTGCTCTTTTCCTGTTTCTTTCTATTCTTTCTTCCTTTTTTTTTTTTATCCCATTCCTGCCTTTAGGATTCACTTGAAACATGAGATAAGAATGAAAAACTACGTATTCGCTAAAGAAGAACCGAAAGGGCCAATCCAATAAATTCTTAGATTCAGCATATTATTTGCAATTTGTATGTTCCATTATGTTGGAAACTATAGTTTTTTTGTTGTTCAAACTACCTCATTGATCTCAATTGTCAGCAAAGATCTTTGCTGTTCAAGTTTCAAAATATGTTTTGATTTTGTATCTAGTTGTATTTTAATCATCTAGTTAAGTAAAAGTACAATTAAAGACTTCTAGTTAGATTATTAGTAGAATTACTCACTTTATGACTACACCTTATGATTACATGGAAGGGCACTATAGGAAGCAACAGGGCAAATTGCTTCCTGGGCTAATTTTACTTATTTTCTTTAATTAAGTGAGTTTAGTCATATCTTACTTAATGATTGTACTTGTAATCAACATTTTAAAAGTCAAATGCATCAATAATAAATATATTTCTTTTTTTATGTATTTTCTTATTCAACAAAAATTGTTTTCTTCGTTGATATACTCTGATTTTTTCCTTTATTGTCTATATAAGATCACAAAAGGACTTAAAACAAGGGTGAGGCTTGAGGCATCTTGTTAGAAACATAAAAAACTAGCAATCCTAATAAAAATGGCTTCTTTATCTCATCACCTCCTAATTTCTTAGAAGAAAGTTATTCTATATAGATAATCAAAATGAAGACTTATTTAAAAACACTTGACTTTTAGAAAATTATAAAGGGAAAAGATCAAAATCCTTAGCTTTCTCAAAATCCAACCTTTGCACAAATGAGACATCACAATAAGGAGATAACTAAAGTTTTCAAAGTTATAACCTACATCTATTTTATGGTATCAAATCTAGTATTTACCAGAACAATGACTTGTGAAACAACCATGACAATCTAAAACAAGCTTAAAAACGAGTATTATAATAATGACAAAACCAATTATATTCAAGTTTTAAATTTCAAAATGCAATTTAACGTCTTAAAAATGAAAAAAACAAAAACTATAAAGCAATTTGATAATAGACTTATAAAGGTTATAAACCAAATCATATAGTTGAGAGAAGAACTAAATGATCAAAAAGTGGTTGAAAAGGTTTTACTATGTCTACTAGAAAAATATAAAACCAAAATTTCCTTTTTAAAGGACTATAAAGATTTTAGTAGTTTTACCTTTGTTAAGTATATTAATGTATTATAAGCATTAAAGCTTATAAGGTAAATTAGGCTAAAGGAGACTGATGAGGCTACATTAATGGTGAAAGGTAAAGACAAAGGTTAGACAAATAGGTCAAATACATATAAGGAAAAAAAAAGAAAAATAAAAAAAATATATAGGTAAAAGAGAAGCTAAAAAAGGAAAAAGTTTAGTCCATGAAGCATTATAAAAGGACTAGCTATTTAAAGAAACTTTACTAGTATATACCTAACTTCAACACAATAATTATAAGAGAATGAAGCATATGGCCAAAATTTGTAAAACCAAGCGAGCCATATAGTTCGGAACTATGCAACAAGCTCAAGTTACCAAAGGGAAGCATAAGAAAGAGCTGCTATATATGGAAAAATACAAAGTTATAAAAGAAATCTCCAAAACTTAACTAATTAATAGCAACAACACCTATCACATAACCTATATTGATACCACATTTAGAAATTTAGATCATACTTTTTAATCTAAAGTAAGGATGTAATCAAGAGCATTTAAAGATTAAAAAGGAAAGGAACTATGTTTTTAGATGCTTCATTAGGCATAAAGTATCTTTTGGATGTCTTTTAAATTTCATAAATTGACTAAAACTTCTTAAATGTGGGTTAATCAATGGAAAATATTAGGCATTAAAATTTAAAGATGGAATATGTAAAATCATTAATCTTAAAAATCATGATCTTCTAGTTGTTGTCACGTAAAACAAAAGTTATACTATAAATTTCAATAAAGATAAGAACAGTGTTTAACCTAACTCTCTTGATGAAAGCATGACAAGACATAAGAGACTAAGGCATTCTAACTTTTTTTTTTTTTCATAAGACAAATACATGATTTAGCCTTAGATCTACCTATAATTAAAGTTCATACTCCCATTTATGAAGTTTGCTTGCATGCAAAGCAATCTCAACTTCCTTTTCCTTAGTCACAAGTTTAAAGAGCTATAAGAAGACTACAATTAATCCATATAGATCTATGTGGTTTAATAAGTATTCTTTTACTTAATAGTAGTTAACATTTTATCATTTTCATTGGTGATGCAACCAAATTTTACTGGATTTACTTCTTAAGACTCAAATTTAAGGTCTTAGAAATCTTTTTTAATTTTAAGGTTTAAGTTGAAAAACAAGCTGGATGTGGCATTATTACACTAAGATAAGACAATGGATCTAAATTTATAACATATAAGTTTAACAAGTTTTGTGTAAAATCTAAGGTTCATTATCAACTTATTGTACCCTACACTTTACAACAAAATAAGGTTACTGAAAGAAAAAAACAAAACCTTAATATAAATGACAATATGTCTGTTGTTTGAAAAAGATATGCCTAAATGCTTTTGGGTAAAAGGTACAAATACTGTAAGTTATTTCCAAAACATACTTCCTACTAAAATCTTAGAAGGAAAAACTCCAAATAAAAGTTGGTATAAAGTTAAACTTTTTTTACATCTCAAAGTCTTTGGTTGTGTGTGCGATATCTTAATAACTAATGTAAAAAAGGACAAGCTTAATGATAAATCTCATGTTAGTGTCTTTCTAAGATATAATTATCAATCTAAAGTTTATAGAATTTATAATCCAATATTAAAAAAAGTAATTGTGAGTAGAAATACAAATTTTAATGAGGTTATAAACAAAGAAAAATACTTTTCCAATATAAGTAGCTAATTTTGATCATAAGTTAGTAAGAAAAGTCAAATATCTAGTAAATATTTATACAAAAGGAAATGTGGTCATGTTAGAGCTAAAAGGTTTATCAAAAGCCTTACAACAAGATGTTTGGAAGGTTGCAATGAAGGAGGAGATGTAAATGATCAACAAAAACCAAACCTAAAAGCTTATTGACAAACCAATTAACAAAAATATAATTAGAATCAAGTGAATTTACAAGATTAAGTTAAATGCAAATGGTTCAATCAACAAATATAAAGTAAGATTAATGGTTAAAGGTTATTCTCAGTAATTTGGTATTGATTATATAGAGATCTTTGCCCTTGTGGTAAGGCATGATACAATTAAGTTGTTATTGGCTTTATCTGCTACAAAAGGCTAAAAACATTTTTAGTTAAATGTCAAAATGTATGTTTTGAAAAAAGTATTCTATGGACTTAAGTAGACTTTTTAAGCCTAATACAACAAGGTTGACACACATTTACTTGCTTTAAGTTTTTTCAGAAATCAAAATGAAGTTACCTTACATATTAAGTCAAAAGCAAGTAACTTGCTAATTCTGTCGATCTATTAGATGACATTCTAGTCATTGGGACCAAAAAGCCACTGATTGATCACTTTAAGGATCAAATGAAAAAGGTTTTTGAGATAATTGACTTAGGTAAAAGACTTACTTTCTAACAATGGAGATTTGACAAGCTTTAAATGGCATTTTCATTAATTAAATGAAATATATCATTAAGCTACTCTAGAAGTATAATATGATCAATTGTAAGGTTATTCTAACTCCACTAAATCTAAGGGAAAAGCTATGCAGTTAGAATGGTTTAGAAATGATTGATAGCACAACATATAGAAGCTTGATTGGAAATCTTTTGTACATTATAGTAATTAGACTTGATCTAATATATGTCATAAGCATTCTATTAAAATAGATGCAAGCTCTAATTGTGATACACTTTAAAGCTACTAAAAGAGTTTTAAGGTATCTAAAAGGGATTTGTAATAATGGTATCAAATTTACAAAGTCAACAAGAAGCAAATTAACTAGCTTCTTAAATAGTGATTATAAAGGTAATCATAAGAACATGAAAAGCACATCTAAATACTTATTGACTCTTAAATTAAACACATTTAATTAGAGTTCTAAAAAGCAAAAGATTTTTTCATAATTTATTATAGAAGCAAAATACATAATTATTGCTATTAAAGTGAATCATGCAATATGGCTAACAACACTACTAAATGATGTGAAGCAAGATCAAAATGAAGCTATGGAAATTAATGTTGATAATGAGTCAACAATAGCCATATCAACAAATCCTGTTTTTTATGGCAAAACAAAACACTTTAAGATTAAGTTCTACTTCATTAGGCAAATGCAACAAGAAAGAGAAGTGACGCTAATTTATTGAAAATTAGAAAATCAAGTTGTTGATATCCTAACTAAGCTTTTAAACAAGAACAAATTTGAGCACTTAAGGTTAAAAATGGGCATGAAGATCAAGAAATCTAAGGAGTATTGGAATTACTATTTAAGTTACCTCACTAATCTCAATTGCAAGTAAGGATGCCTTGCTGTTCAAGCTTGAAAATATGTTTTGATTTTATGTTTAGTTCTATCTTAATGATCTAGCTAAGTAAAATTAAAATTAAAGACTTTTAGTTAAATGGTTACTGTGATTAAGTAATTCCACCTACTTTATGACTACACTTAATAATTACATAGAGGGATACTACTGGAAAGTAATAGGACATATTGCTTTTTTTAACTAATTTTACTTATTTTCTTTAATTAAGTGAGACTACTATGTCTTAACAATTATACTTGTAATTAATATTTTAAAAGCTAAATGTATCAATAAAAAATCTCTCTTTCTTGTATATTTTCTGACTCTACAAAAAGTACTTTCTTTTCTTGGATATACTTTAATTTTTTCACACTAGCTTCTTTCAATTCAAGTAATATTGGGGTTTTTAAAAGTAGTTAGTTGTCGCTGATAACACTGAATCTCAGCTTAGTGGTGTTAGCAGTATATATTTGGCCTCGGTTATATACTACATCCTATTTAGAAATTCTGGTGAAACATATATCATTGTAGCTCGTAGTGCAGGCTTGTTAAGAGATTTGAATTCTTAATACATTTTACCTTCTTTTTTTTTTTTTGTTGGGGCTTTGGAGAGGAGATACTATTTTGCAGATAATTTATGCATGATTTTACATATATCATGCCAATTGTTAGAGCATGGTTTTGAACGGCGTTATGGTTCTGGGCAATCAATAAGGAGCCTGCTTCTTCAACCTTGTGCAACAGTAAATGTCAAACCCCATCTTCAAATAATTGCTGTCTGGGTAAAGTGCTTCTATGGAACTGCAATGAGTTACCTGGAAGAAAGCCAACTCTTTTGTTTTAAAGCACATGGTGTAGATTGGGAGACAGAGAGAAGGGCTCCGGCGTTTTCCTCTTATTACCAACTAGAGAAGACCTCTTTTAAAGAACCTAGCGATCCTTTAAACCTCTATAATTTTACCGTTATGTTGAGACCCTCTTATTACCAACCATTAGAGCGGAGTAAAATGTGTTTCTACTGGCCAAATCAAAAGCAGCTCTGGAGTTTTCCTGGGGTGAGTGAGTGTTGCACATGTTTTTTGTTGTTTTGTTCATATCAGTTTTTTGTTAAGCATGACCGTAGTTCTCCAAGTTTTCAGTATCATCATCAATACAGATGAATAGAACGACGGAGAAAGTCATGACATATTAGACTCCGCCTTCAATTTAGCATTCCATTCAGTGTGGTGGTTCATGAGTTTTATAGCTACCTTTGAATCTACTGAATCGTTGCTTGAACAGGATATGCTTGAATTCTAACCTGGACCGACTTCTTGCTTGTGGATTCTAATATAATCAACCTTTGCGCAGGTCTGGCATGTAATGCAGGCATATTCTGCGCGGTAATAATCTGCCTGCCTATGACTTCTCTTGTTTTTCTGATGCTCGGGACAGAGAAATTATTCCATGTCGGAAGAGTACAGACCTTTTGAGGAGCATATAAAAGAGATTTATTTCAAACTGCACTTCCCGAGTTATTGGAAGGATTTTGCTGAGAGAGGGACCAGGGACGAGGCAAAAAAGAAATGTTTTAATTTTTTTTTTTGCCAGAAGAACCCAAGAAAATGTTGATCTGCAACAATTTGTTTGTGCAAGCACCTGCAAGTTTCAAACTTTCAACGCCAGGATTACGAAAGGAAATTTTCCATCTTTTGAACCGCATTGGGTTGAAATCCACCTTCAAAATTACAGAGCTCATCTTTACCCAGGAAAGGCTCAGGTTCGGTATACGCCCACTAAATTACAGCCCATATCTCCCTCATTTGGTTGTAAGGTGGGAAGAAACGAAGGAACTATTTATCCAGGGCCTCCTATGCAATTAAGAAAAACAGAGGTTTAAGAGGAAAAGGAGCAAAACAAAATGTTTTTCCCTCCCTCTTTATTTTTTTTATTTTGGTTATCTTTGGGGGCATCTTGACTATTCACAGCTACTTGTCACGGGTCATTATCTTCTCCCCAAAAGGCAACCTGTTGTGTAATGTACACACTTATATAACCCAAAATCCCTCTCTTCCTCGATAATATGGAAGTTGGATAGTGTGCACCCGTTACATACCTCTCGTAACATCTGAAACGAACACTGATATTTGTATGCCAACCGTCAAAGAAAAGTACTGTGATGACCCCGCGAATGCCCCACTGCCTGCAGAGCGACTCAGCCTGAGAATTGAAACTGAATTGCTGCTAGCAAAGGGAAGGTCGCCAGATGGGGGGTATTGCCCAATGTACAAAGATTTCATAGGTATTTTCCTGATGACTTCCAGATTCTTCCTTCAAGTGATATCACCATAATTGTAACATCATCATGATACTTTCGGCGGTCTCCTTGTGGGATGTCCAGTAATTCATGGAAATCCATCCCTGCAGATTAAATTATAGATTTTGAAAATCACAAAAGCCCAGGCAAGTACAAATAGAATGTGTGCATAAATCAACTCAAAGAATTAGACAAGGCAAGACAAACATTAACAAAATGGAATTCGGAGATCTTATTGATACAACATGAATGGCATTGGCCAGATGCAACCCATAGAGCTACACACTCAAACTCCAAAAAGGAGCCTCGAGCTCAATAACAAAGGACATCTATTCCAATTTGGAAATAGATCAACAAAACTTGAAACATTGTTACGAGTATAGTAGTATACTTTGACCAGGCAACTACAGATAAATCCAGCTTGGGACAAAGTATCCATTCCATACACCAAAAATTAGTCTGGGGCATGGAAGCTTAGGCCTTGTGGCCATCAAACGCAGCATAATCTCTACACTATAAAAAAAATTAAATATATAGCATAGTGTTTATATTTTTCACTTAGATTGATTTCTCTTTGGTAAGCATGGCCAAACTTGCTACCAGGCCATGGAAATCTTATAACTCTTCTGCTCATTATGTATGCCCCCCCCCCTTCTTTCTTTTTTGGACCCATAGAAGCAAACAAATAATTGACAGACTTAAAGAAAAGGTAATCAGATTTTTACCAGCTTTCTTGGCCGCACGAGACAGAACCTGCTCTATCAGATGTTGTGCAGGGTCTCCATCTGGGAATTTCTCCATGAAACTGTCCACATGAGAAACCACTTCCTCATTAGTCAGATACTGATATAGCCCATCAGACGAGAGAACTAAAAACTGATCTCTTGGACACAATTCATGGTGTCGAAGAGCAGGGGAGCCGCTTATATATGGTGCAGTCCCAATATACTCATTCCGAAACATCCCTAGCAATGTGTCATTCCATTTAGGCTGCACAAACATGCATATGGATGTCACAATGGAATAACAATGCAGTTTAATTACAAAGAAAAAAAAACACTTACGAAGTTTGGATTAAGCAGTAAATACAAAGTTAAAAAACTTTATGGCACTAGCCTATACAACAAGTACAGCATAATGCAATTGATCACATTCATAAGCTTCCAGAATTGATCTGGAAGACACTAAGGAAAGCATTCAATAGGAATAAACGTTTTGTGTTTTGTTTAAAATATCTTCTAACCCAACCTGATCATGCATGGACACAAACAAGTCTCTGTGCTTCTACACTACCTAATACAAAATTCTCATTGTGTGAGGCAGCTATTCTATGTTTGGCGTGATGCATTGGAGTAAAATTTTTATCCATTAAGCAAATAATTTCATCGTATATCAATTTAAACTTCAGAAGGATAATTATAGAAATTTCAAAACCTGTTTCAGAAATCCTGCCCCAAATGCTCTGGTGACCTTAAGACGGCCTTTCACCCTGTTATTAACAATACATTGTGTGTCATCTGGGTGCTCATTCTTGATTCTAATGATTTCCTGAAAAGTTCAAATAAATACCTCAGTAAGCTAAATCTTCAGAGCACAAAAGCTGATAGAGCAAAAAAGGAGAGAGCAATTACTATTATATAGGCTAGCATGAATATGGAGAGCATTCACTGGGAAAAGCCCAATGAAAAAACACAGAAAGGACAACAGTGCTAATGCCACAGCGATATGCATCAATATCGAAGAGTAATTAGAGATTATACATTAATGACAAAACTTATATATCATAGTATAAAACTTTAGAATATAACAGACATTAAAAGCATGCTTGATCCTTTTGAAGTGCATGTTAAAAATGACCATGCGTTTTTCCCAGAGAAATTCGAGTTTTCTGTAATGAGTAATCAAAAGTATAATGATATCTAATTTCCTAATCATCCTAAAAGCACAGGTCATATTCACACAGAAATTTCCCCAAGATAAAATCATAAATACTCACTCCATATAGAAGCTGCAGGAAACTTTGGGACTTACTCATAAGAATAGCCTTTCTCCCCGCCTCTGGCATAAAAATGTCAGTGAGTGAAGAACAAAAACCTAGTTATTGAATTACCTACTTCAAGAGGCACCTTGTATCATTTTTTTTTACTTTGAACAGCAAATTTTATTGAGTATCTAAATAGCTACAAATGTGAGCACAGCCTACTACTGAACATGAATGTGTCATATATGAAGTTCTTATTTACCCACCATTTTTTGCATAAATGTGAGCAAAAAGCAGGGTAAGAAGAGGATGGTAGAAGAACTTTAGAAGATAACTCAGGAACATATTGCATTTGAATACCCATGCTGCGGCCTGTGCCTACACCCTACCGTAGGTTTTGAGGCTAGGAAAAGCCTTTGGTTGTCAAAAACTATGTGAAATGTGATCAATTAAGGAATTTAGAAAACAAATCCAATCAAATAAAAATCCAGGAAAGAGTCCAAAATTCTAACCAACATCAATTGCCATGAGTGAAACTCAAACTAAGGAAGCTTCTTTGTGTTTTCCTGGTTCTAAGCTAGAAAAGGGGGGAAAAATCATATGATAGCAAGAAGGAACATGGCAAAGGAAAACTTCCACATTTTTCTTGACCCAACATCAGAAAAGTCAAACAGCAAGAATATACTGAATAGTCTGGCAATTCATAGAGAATTCTATTAACTGAAGATAATTGAAAGTGGTGCATAAGTCAAATCATTATTGTCAGATTTAGTTGATGAAGAAGAACTCCCTAAACCTGTTTTGCAGACTTTAATGCAACAGAAGATTGCAATAATATATTTACCTAGTATCATCTTTGAACAAGCCAAAGGCACAGGAAATCAAAAGAGTCAAGAGAAGCAGAAAACTGCAAAACCAATGGGTAAAAAGCCTTTTATTTATGCAGCGTCCATCTTAAAAAAAAAAAAAATAGTGATTGTGAAGGTGATCCAGTCTTCACTCTTCAGTCACTGAGTATAATCATATTAAAAAGTTAACTCAAGTGTTCATAACTAGTTAACTAGAGCAAAGAAAGGAACCCCAATCATGAAGCAAACAGTCATCCCATTTAAAAGTTCTCAATCTAATGCTAGACAGAATCAGATTTCAAGAAAAATACTGACATCACTCCAGATCCCTATCAAAACTTCTTCACTAGCAAGATTGTCTTGTGGAATATGGTGTAAGACCCATGTTTTGAAGTCTCAATGAAACAATGTGAGAAATGCAAGCCACTTATTGCTTAGCAGCAAAAGACTGATAAACCTTTCTAATTCATTGAAGCATCGTATGAATTGTCAAAAAAGGAATATCTTGTAATGATTATAGATACGATGACTAATCAAAAATGAAAAAGACTGTTAACCAAGTTAGTGAGGCCAAATAATTCCTGCAAGTCAGACAAATACTATGTCCAAGTAGGCATGCAACAGGAAAAAATCAGATCAGCAAGTAGAACTTGGTAGCAGAGAATACCATTGTGCACCGACACATGAAGGAAAAATTAGCCATAGATTTTTGAGAACTTAAGACTTACTTCCTCCATGCTTGTGCTGTGATCGGTGGAAAGCTGTAATGCAGTCAATTTCATTGGCTGAGCAGGGCCTTCAACTATCCCCTTCGAGCTGGACTTGTTCTCATCAGCACTGGGATCAACCACTTGTGGTTCATACTGAGCCACAATTGCCCTGCTATCACCCACGTTCATCACATACACATCCTCGTCTCTCATCAATACAACTAACAAACATGAGCCCATTAATGCCAACTCCGGATTGGTATCAACTACCTTATCGGTCAAATCCAAGTAAGCAAGTTCAGTCATTTCTAGTGCCCTCGACAATGCCCTCAAGACCAGTTCATGGTTCACAGGTCCAACCCTCCGCTTCCTCTTCAAAACCCTATCCTCAACTTCATTATTCACCGTCTCTACCTTTTCCTCCTTTCGCTCTAATCCAAATTTCCAAGGAAACAGCTTCCTGTCCTTATGCTTGGACAACCCTTGTTTCAACTTTGATAATAATAACCACCTTCTGCTGACTGCTGATCCAGCACTGCCCACGCTAATTGCATCATCAACAGAAAATGCAAATCTGTCTGAACCTGAAAGATCAAGGCCATTGTCTGGATCATCCTCCACAAAAAACTCCCACAATTGTCTTCGCTGCCTAATCTCTGTCGTAGCCGACTGAAATGTAACCGTCTTTGTGCAGTCCTGAGGCAACGAGCTGATTTCACTTCCACCAATTAGTCCATTCCCATCATTTTGAACAGACGTTTCTAATGATGGGTCGCCTGTATCAATAGCTTCTTCAATCTGAGAAAATGCATTGGACTCACTACCACCGGCCAAATTCGGTTCTTTGTACCCAATTAAACGCTCCCCATCGCTTTTACAACTATTTTCCAGAGATGGATTAGCTTCAACACCATTAGTTTTTTCCTCTTCGGGCTCTTCAATCTCCCAAAACAAGCCTTGAAGCTCATTAAACGCGGCCCTGTAAAGATGACACATCAAGAACTCGGGCGCATCAGGGCCACTAAATCCATCATAAATCCCAACAAACAACCACCCATGTTCCTCCGACACAACCACATGCACTCTATCCTCGCCAGCCTTACCCAATGCCCATTGGACATTGCTCTCGTCTCTGATCTCCTTCTCCAGTTCTCCGGTCACCACTGAACTCTCTCTCCGGTTCACGAAATTCTTAATCGGCACCACCCACGGCTGCTTCCTCTTCTTCTCCGACAAGTTCCGGTATATCGCCTTCCTAATCCCCGAAATGCTGCCACCCTTCCTTCTCTTCCTCTTGACATAAACGCCGCCGAGTGGCGCAGAGAAGTGTACTCGACCACCGGCGCCACCGGCGTCGGTCGGGCCGCCGGAGTTCGGGTCCAGTGGACCGGACAATGCGCCGCGCTCGATGGGACCCGAGAGGAAGAACCCCTCGCCACCACGTGCCACGGGTTGTAAAGGCAGCGCGCAAAACGACGCCGTGCTCTCAAAACCATTAACATTCACCACAGTGCTTCCGCCACCACCAGCAGCAGCAAAGTCAGTGGCATCGTCGTGAATACCGTCGAGCTGGAGGACACTCCTGGAAGTTGAAGCATTGGCGCTGACGGACGCGCCGGAAATGAACTTGAAAGCAGTCTCGGGAGGGGCGGGTCGGGTAGGGGAGAAGCGGAGGGAGTGAGAAGGAGAAACAAAGCGACCAGAAGGAGCTGGTGAGAGGAAGCGATTAGAGGATCGAACGTAGCGGAAGGAATGGCCCAGGGTCTCATCCAACGGCTCGGGAGCAGCAAATATCAAGTCTTGCTGCTGCTGTTGGCGGTTCGCCGCCGCCAGCGCCTCCGGTTTCAAGCAAGAGAAGAGAGAGGAGAGTCCACTTCCCATTTTTGTGTCACATTTGAATCGCCACCTTTCTGTTCGAATGCCGAGAAAACCAGAGAGAGAAAAAAAAGAAAATCTCAGCTATTCCTCTCCATATGAATTTTCCGGCGAAGTTAAGCTCATATTAAAGCATAAAAACCAAACCAAACCAACAAAGAGAGAGAGAGAGAGAGAGAGAGAGTAAACGGAGAGAGAAGCTCTCTCTTTCTTATTCTATTAAAAAACTTTATGAAGAAGAGAAGAGAAGACTTCTGGTCTTTCTAGAGAGAGAAAAAAAAAAGTATTTTCAGTCGTAAAAATAATAAAAATATCCCAAAATGTAGAAAAAAAAAACCCTTTTTTTATTTGGGGTTACGTGCAATTATAAATTCTTTTTAATGTTGGGTTTGTTTAAAAATATATATTTTAAATATACTAAATATTATATTTATAAATTAAAGTCAAAATTATTTGACAAAATTTTTATATAAAATACCAATTATTTAAATAACTTTAAATTTAAATCAATATAAAAGTATTAATTAAATTATTATTTTAAATAACAATTGACGATTACGCCCTTTGGGAATCGTGAGCTCTCAAGTTTCCCTTCCAATACTTTTTTGGGTTTCCCAACCTAGTGCACCAAATTAAAAATATAAAATTTTTCGTTTTTGTTTTTTTTTTTTTTTTTCATTTTTTTTTTTTTTTTTTTTTCATTTTGAGACATTGAGGAAAATTTTCCTATTATGTGAAAGTACGAGAAATTTAAACAGGGTGTGCACAAAATGATATACACGTCAGAGACATGCAATTATTTTCTTAGATTTTATAAGAAAATCATATTAATTTTTTTAAATAAAAAAATATTTGTAACGTTTAAAAATATTAATTTCAAAGATTTAAAATATAAAAATTAGTAACTCTAACTTTAAGTATATCCTTTTTTTTTTTTTACACCATCAAACCAAACCATTCATCTTAATGACAAATTTTTTTGTGTTTAGAAAAAAAAAAAAAAGGTAATTTCACTTTACAGACATTTGAACTCAATTTATACTTTTAGTCGAACCATTTGCATTCAAAACTTGTAAAGTATTATATTTTTAAATTCAATTTATGTCAATGATTTCAATTAAAATTTTAACTTTCATAGATGTGAAAATAGACTTAGTAATTCTTAAATTTTCAGCAAATTTGGAGAACTAATTATGAAAAGTTTTATACTTTTAATTGATAATTAGATATTTGTTTTAGTGAATAACTTATAAAATAAAGTTATATTACTTAGAACATGAAATGATATAAAAAGCTACAACTTCTTAATAAGATTTGTAAGAATAATAGAGTAAATGATTTCCTTAGTCAATAATTTTCTATTTCAATATCAATTGAGAAATTCTTAATTTAAGTAATCATATAATTTCATTTAACAACACAAAATTATAAATATTTTTCATTTTAGAAAAAAAATATATGTGTGTGTGTGTATGTAATATTATACATGTTTTCTTGTTACTAAATAAGTTCAACATGAACGAATATTTCCAACAAAATTTTGTCCTTTAAATAGATAAACCAAGGGATCTAAAATAAAGGGATCCCACGTTCTAATTAATTTATGACAAAATTTTTAGGTCATAAACGTTTATCATTTTATTGTATATAAAATAATATTGTAATAGTGAGATCGTATTTATTTTATATTTTGATTAATAAATATAATAATATTTTAATTTTTAAAAAAGAAAATTAATTTTTTTTGTTACAAATTAATAAATATTTAATTAAGATAATAAATTATAAAAATATCTAATAATATTTTTATTTTAATTGTATATCTTGTTATTTTGATTGTTATATATATATATATATATATATTATTTTATTAAAAACACTTAGGCGAAATACGACCGGCTGTAATCTTTCGCTGTCATGTCAACGAAGACCGGCAGTGGCAGGGTCAAGCATTGGACGGCCACGATTGAATGCAAGGAGAGAGAGAGAGAGAGAGAGAGATAAAAGGGGTGTTAGTCTCTGCACGACACGTCGTGCACCATCTGGGGTTTAGTCAAAAAGATGTCAGGAATTTCCCTTCCCATCTTTTTATTCGTCGTCATCTATAATTGTCACAATAATTGTTATTGGAATGGACCTCCTCCCACTTAATTACTAATTAATTAATGTTTGACCTTTGAAGCTTCTTTTTTTTTTTTTTTTTGCTCTTTGCCCTTAGGGTTGGAAAAACCTAGCGGGTTTGCTTCATTAATTAATATATACCAATTATCTAGGGTATTAAAAGTCGTTTTGATTTTAATATATGTCTATAGAATAATACTCATACTTGACCCTATCTCAAATGTAATTAGATATAAACATAATCCGATTTTAATGACTTAAAGATGAAGTGATCTAAACTCCAAGCTATTAACCTAACTTAGAAAACATAACTAGATTTGAAAAAGAAAAATTAGTTGACAATATATTGATTTTGTAAATGAAAATCAAAAAATGAGAGTAATATTTATGTTAAATTCGTATTATATAAAAATTTTAAAAAATTAACCTAATTATAATTTTTATCACAAAAAAATAAAATTATGAATGAAATTTTTATTTTAGTCTTCTTTTATATGTATACAAATAATATTTAATTTTAGAAGACTTAAATTTTAATTTTTAAAAAATTATTTATAATCTACTAAAATTTTTAACTGTTACGCTATTTTTCTAACTACTTAAAAATAAAAAATTATAAAAATTAATTTAATTTTTGTAAAGATAAGTAATGTCATGTGCACCGTCGACTTTCTTTATATTATAAAATCTTCATTTTGGGTATCATACATTTATATCACTTATATTACTATAATTCGATAAACATTAATAAATTATCATAATAATAAAAATGTTTATTAATTTATTTATTTATCATAGTTATTCATCTTTTGTGACATTAATGAATACTAAATATAAATTTTCTCATCTAATATTAGTAAATTTTTACACGAAGGAGTATGAAATTTGAGTGCATATATAATTAAGCCCATTATTGTATTATTATTGGGGAGGGAATTTTTGCACATAAAATCCGACAAAATATCTCGCTGCTGCGGCTTTTTAACGTTGCCTGCAAGTCAAAGGCGGCTTGCGAAAAATAGGAACTAAGGACAAGGAGGAGCATGTCACGTCACCCAATTGTAAATGTCCCCTCTGTCTCTGTCGACGGGCAAGTTCAGGGAAGGCCAAAGCCCCCAAATTACATATTTTAAGCACGGCATTAACAATAATAAATACCCATTTGATTTGATGGGACAGATTTAATTATAAAATAATGATTCCATGGAATAACGTTTCAATAGCTCAATTGTTAATTAGGGAGGATTAGAGATAGAATTACTTCCGAGTTGAGAAATTTATGTGTTGGCATGCAGGCCTACTGGTGTGGTTCATGATGCATCTAATGGTTAAAATGTTATCGTTGAATTTATTACATTAAAATTTTAATTTGTTAATATTATAATTAAATATAAAAAAAATCATTCAGACGAAATAGTACTTATATAACGATTTTTAAAAAAAAAAAATGAATGAATATATCTACATGTAACTTCTTACCCTTAACATATATAAATGTGAGATGATCGACAAATTCACAATTTTTTTTTTGTTAATATATATACATAAAAGCCTTTATCAAATTTTTTTTTTATAATTTCATTTTCCATTCACTTAGTATTTTCCCCCAAATTTCAAATAAACTAGTACTTGTTCCTCACCATAATAATAATAATAATAATTCATAACCTTGCATTGGGTGATAGTTTTCTTTGAATTTTTGGCTTTGTTGCACTCTTATCTTAGTCCAAAAATCAGCTTGATTTGGATAAAATGTCTTTTTAAGGTCAACGTAAAGCAAATTATTTTTTTTTCTTGAAAAATATATATATTTCACATATTCTAGTTAGGTATATGTATTTTTATAAAAAAAAAATTATAATTTCCACAAATAGGCTCATCACATTGGCAAAACTATAAGCACATATCATTCATACCAACGACTAATATGTAAGAAAATGTGACAAACATATTGATTTCGTTTTTTCTTTTTTTCGGGGGGGGGGGTGTGGCGGTGGGGGTACACCGGAAAGACTTTTGTCCAAAGTATTATACTACAATTCTAGGACATCTCAAATAAATAATAATAATAATAATAATAATTTAATTCAAACAAATTGCATGTTGCGTGCCGTCAAGGATTGGCAGCGCAAACTCCCCGCTAAATTCAAGTCAATCTGTCTTGAAACTTAATTTTCCTTGCAAGGGGCAACAACGAGGAAGTAGGGCCAATCTCAAATCAATCGTACATGAAATAACAACATCTCAAATCAATCATCCACGCAAGCCAAAGAAACAAGAAAAAGATATTTCGCATAATATTTGAGACTCGATTAGTTACTTTAACCAGAGAAGTCAACAAGATTCCCAGTATGGAGATTCTCAGTGAGTTTTTTTGATTGATGAGAAATCTTTTTCCCATTAAATTTTAATTTGCGAACATATTTCTCACCAATGCGATTCTCACTTAATTAATGAAACACATTTGCTAGGATTCAAACTTAACCACCGTGTACCCATATCTCGATTCAATCCCAAATTCATTCCTATTACTCATCTATGGGATGCATGCAGAGAAATTCTCCTTCATTAGAGCATGGGAAGTTGTGGATGTTGTTAATTGAGTAACAAGAGGCGTCAAAAAAAAAAAAAAAAAAATATCTTAGTATATACCCAAAGGATTAAGCAGACATTTGGGTATGAGTAACTGAGTAACTGCATTAATTATGGAATAGATCAAAATTGACATCAAACCCCATCTGTGCAGGAAATGCAAGTGGGATAAGGGCATTCGATAGCCTAGTTACGTCTACGAACTTGCCAGTCCCATGCATCAGTTTGGGGCTTGATATTTGATGGTCTTGAACGTTTTGCATGGACTTGGAGTTGAAGTTTGATGTGGGAAATTTGAATGCTTTTGAGGAAAACAACTCCTAAGTATTGCCGCACAAAAGAAACAAATAATAAATAAATAAATAAATAAGGTCTAAATTGAAGAGGATTTTATTTGAGCAAAGAAAGTGGAAACTTGAAAAAGACTTAATTCTGTTCTCCAAATAAATCAACCTTTGGTTTTTTTTTTTTGGGTGCTTTTTGTAGATAAGGATTAAGATGTTATTGCCTATTAGTGTCTTTCGTGGGTACTTTAATTCAAACATGGTTATCTCTTATCAACCCACAACAGGATATCTCTTATCTCTTATAATTTTTTCTTTTTTTTTGGTGGGGTCGTTGAATTTGGAGTGAACAAATTCTAGCATTTAGAAAAAAAGATGATAAGATAGTGGAAGGCATGCTTTTTCTTTCTTCTTTTTAATCACCCAAGAGAGAGAGAGAGAGAGAGAGAGAGTATAGAACAAGTAGCTTGGACTTTTTAATGAAATTTCTTTTCTTGATCCATGCTGATATTAACAGGTCCATTCACTCCAACTTCCAATCCCCTCCCCTGTAGTCTCCCTTCGGTTGGAGGGTTTGAATTCCCTTTGTATTAGATGGATTGTAAGCAACCACTAAGATTAATAAAATTGCTATAGGCTGGTCATCTAGTTTGGTAACTTGTGATGACCAAACACATAATCTAGTCCTTTAGCTTATCGTTATTATTATCCTTTATACTTCTAATTTCCTCCCCATGTTTCAAAGTTCATGCTTTTATTCTCATCTTTCATTTAAGGTATTAAAACGGTCCCTTACCAATCGGTTCCCTTAATATTTAACGAATAAGAAAATAAAACCCATATTGAAAATCAAATTCTGTTTCACAAATCATAATAAATTGTTAATAATAAAAAAATATATATGTGCCAAATATTTTCTCATTTGATGATTTATTGAGTTTTATAATGTAATATGTTTGTTGAAATATTAGAAGAAATCTTTTAAAACTTAATTTTATCTGTGAAAATATGTAAAAATAAAACGTAAATTTTAAACATTAATGATAATTCAAAATATTAGAAAATATGACTTTTCAATCACTCTTTTTTTATTTCATTATTTATTAAATTTTAGTATTTAATATAAAAAAATTATTTAAAATATGAGAAATTTTTTAATATACTTTTTACCATTTCAATTCATATTAAATTTACACAAATATTGAGAAATTATGATTCTTGAGAGCCCTTTTCTTTAATAAGAAAAAAAAAAAAGAAATCAATCTATTAGATCTCCTAGTTTTATAAAATACCATCAAACTGGAATATGCAATTATAAGATTTAGAATATTGGAAAATAGATGTGCGACTAAAAAAAATCATGAATTTTGCTATGAATTTTCTAAGTTCAAACCGATGATATATTTTCACAAATAAAATTGATTTTTAAGAAATTTTTTATAATATTTTAAAAAAAAAACTATTTCAATGTCCCAAATCATATTACAAATTATGAATTTATATATATATATATTATATATTATACAATTTATATAAATTTATATATATATGATTCTTGTGGCAAATATTTTGTAATATGATTTGGGACATGGACGATTGCCCACGCCCTCTGCCATACGCCACCACCCCAGACGTACAATTTGCAGGCTTAGCTGCTGATGTGTCCCAGTTCCAGTTCGTGCGAAGTGAGGCCACGCGACGATCATACTTCTTTAACTGGGAATTGGAAAAGTATTCGGCGTGCTGTCCCTTTCGGTTCCATAAATCTTGGAATGTTATGGAAGCTTCCCAAGTCCGCCCTGAATGTCAAAAGACTCAACCGGCCTCATGTCTCAATCCAAGCCATCCGCCCCGAGGGTTCCTGGAAGCTTCCCAAATTTGTATTTGTCACTATGTATAAGTATAGATTATTGACGTTGTGAAAAAAATTAATGTGACGTTTATACAATAATCTTGGTTTAATTTTAAAAATCATAAGTATTTGATTTAATTTCTTTTATCAGACTTTCATAATTTATAATATTTCTTATTAAATTAATTCGTAATTTTGTTGGTATTTTAATAAAAATATAATTTGAACATATATTTGATTTATTCAATTATAATCTAATATACATTGCAATTTACTTTATCCATGTTAACAATCTTTGATATATGTTTAAAATCGTGTAATGCAAATACTTGTGATTAAGGAAAATAAAAGAAATAAATTTTAAAAATATATAAGTATTTAATTTAAATTTTAATCTTTTAAATAAATTTTCATGATTTGTATTATTTTATATTAATTTACTAATTAGTTTGTAAATTTTTAATATTTTAATACAATTAAAAATTTAATATACATCTAATTTACTCAATTACGATTTAACATATATTGTAATTTTTTCAATTTATATTAGTAATTCTTTCATATATCTAAAATTCTTATAATATAAATACTCATGATTAAAAAAAATAAAGGAAACAATAAAAATACATTTTAGAAAAAGAAAACAATTCTGAATTCTTCTTTTTAGTTTGCTAAAGGAGAAAAAAGTATTTTTAAATTTATTTTTTTTCCTTATGTGTATAAGTTAAATATTTTTTATTTTTTCCTTTTTTCTAAAAAATAAAAATTCTTCTATATATATATATATATATATAATAACCACAATTTAATATTTTTTCGAATTTTTTATTAAAATAAAATTAAAAAATATTTTTAATAAATATAATAAACTTGGATATCATGAAAATTTTTTTATATATATTATAAAAATTAAAAAATAATCCAACTATTTTTTATTACATCATAATAAAATTTTATATTTTAAATATTTAATATTAATTTTGTAATCGATTTGTAATTTTAGTATTGCCTGCCTTCTCAAGCAAGAGCCCGGATGGCTAGTGGGCAAGTACTTCACCTCCTTTAATTCCACACCCGCCCCCAGAAGCCCAGAGAGAAAGAGAGGCAGAGAGCAAGGCTTTATTCGCAACGTTTCATTCTCAACAGTGATGATGTTGTTCTCTCGGAACAGAAATTTCTTACACGATGTTTTCCCATCAAGCTTTTGACTTTTACCTTTGTCAAACACCAAGCAAAATGTACCTGAGATCACCGGCTACCTGTCAGGAAGGTTGAGAAAAGTTAAATTAGAAAAGCATGTGCCAAATATCTTATAATCAAGCCCGACGGTCCATTCCAGGAAACAAAGAAATGGTGTCAGGAAACGTATGCGAAAGAAAATGATGGTAGGCTTTTGCCTCCACCTTGTAGCTTCAGAGGATATTGTTTAATGGCCACTGATGATTTCAAGAAGGCAGACTTTTTTGGGGAGCTGCACATGACATGACCCTATATTCTGCAATTCCTACTTGAAATGGCTGCTCTCAGGGTCTGACACTGCACACTTCGCACATGGTGGTCCGCTCAAAAGCACCGATTGTGAGCCAACAGAAACCCTAGGCACATGACGCCAAAAGGCTTGATCCAAGCTGAAGCATTACATCCACCAAGAACTAAAGAAAAAGTATGAACTGATGTTATAGGTAACTTTAAGATTAGCCAAGGTAGGTCAGTCATGTGGAGCTACTCTTTTTTTATTGCGAAAATGTTAGGAAGATGGGATATTGGTAGATTGAGTGGATTAAACGGGATAAGATCTGGACCATCAGTTACTGTTGATGATCATTATCATCCGGTTTTTGTATTCCAGATGCCATACTTTCTATCAATCTTGCATCCACCTAATAAAACCATTTTTATCACCTATTTGGCAAAAGGAGGGAATAAAGCCAGCAACCCAAAAGACCTTGAGTAGAAACTTACTTGTGTGCGGAGACTGGAGGGTGATTGTTACATAACTATGACTGTAACTCAGCTCGAGCTGGAGAGCTGGATTTGGTCCCACTTGACCAGGGCTCACATTACCCTCAGGCCTAGTTATTTAGTTTTTGACATTCGCGCCCTATATTACTTACTGTAGCACTCACTTTTAAGCAAGCAAAACTCACCAGCATGCCCTATATTACTTAGAGCACTCAGTTCATTGCATTTTTGCCCCTCTTTTTTGATGGAAAAATTCTTAAGCAAGCAAAATTCACCCCTGCGTCACGGACTCAACTCATGAAAGTAATGATGTATTTTGCTGCCTAAAACTTCATAAGTTAAGCCTGTATCCATATTGATGGATTAAGAGTTACTGCAAAACTGTGTAGGTGCATATATGCAATTTTCTGATAGAAATTAATCCACAATTGAGTCAACAAAAAAGGTACAGCGTGAAAAACTGTATTAGGGTACTGTGATTTATTAAGAAACGTAGATTTCAGTTTACGAACACTCCACCATACTTCTTAATTGCCTGTCTCTCTTTTGGTTAGGAGAGTCCTAAACAGATCATCTAATGCTTCAACAGAGGACCCCGCTTTACCTTCTCCATCTTCTTCCGCTGCTGCCCTTATCTTCGCCCCAATCTCCACAGCCCTCCTCTTCATTTCCTGCCCTTTGCCTTTCTTGTCCATCGCCAATTCTATAACCTCTTTCACTTTCTTGGCAGTTATATTATCTTGTTTTCCTCTTGCCAACTCAACACTAACACCCATTTCCTCTACCAGCATTTTGGAATTGAAAGCCTGCTCTGCTGCCATAGGCCAACCTATGATTGGCACGCCCTGGCTTAAGCTCTCCAACGCCCCATTCCATCCACAATGGCTCAGAAAAGCTCCAGTGGCCTTATGAGACAAAATCTCCAACTGGGGTGCCCAATCTTGAACCAACAAACCTTGTTTTGTACTGTCCATTCGTTCTGCAAATCCTTCTGGTAGCCATTCTGCTCTAAATTCACCTTTTCTGTCAAAACCACTGGGTGACCTTATGACCCAAATGAAGGGCTTGCCACTTTCTTCCAAGCCTATTGCTAATTCCATCGTTTGGTTGGGGGTGATAGTGTTTTGTGAACCAAAAGAAATATACACAACCGAACCTGCACCATATGATCCAAGCCATTCCTTGCACCTCTCTGCAGAAATTCCAGGTTGTTTGCCAGTACGCTGTGTGCTGATTACAGAGGATGAACTTTTAAGTAGTTGTGCTGGAAAAAGAGGACCAATTGCCCAAACAGGTTGCTTGACGAACTTCCGCAACCAATCCAAAGACAGAGGCTCAATTTCCTCTACTGTATTGCACAGCCATCCAAAAGATTGAAGCGTGAGTGAAAACTGTGGCTGCATAAACCTGGACCAGGAATCATTACCATAAGCCTTTCTCATAAATTCGTGCAACTGAGTGATGTGAAAACGATAATTCTCAGGAAATCCAGGCAGATGGAACTCGCCATCGGAATCAGCAAGGCGATGAGCAAGATTCAGCCATATGGACATGTAAGCCAAATAACCATAGGCGCTAGGAGTGGCAAAAGTAACGTTCACAGTGCCTACACTCTTAGCAACCTCAGAGGCCCATCCGAAGAAAAAGTCCGATATTACACAAAGTGGAGGCCTGCCTTTCTTTGCAGCAACATCAGATAACAGGCGATGAAATGGGGACTTCAGGCCTAAACTTGCCTGAAACATCCACCCAAGTTGCTCAAGAGACAAGTTTTCAGTGTTCTCTGTGTTGGGTGGCAGGCCATGACCAGTACCGCAGAAGGGTAGCTCAGCAAGTTGGATTCCTGGCTCGTGGGAGTTCAGGCAGGATCGGAGGTACTGGATGTTTAGTGGGGTGTTGGCAATGGTGATTGTGAAGCCAGTTCTTCGGTGGATCTTTCTTGCTAGCGCCAGGAAAGGTATTAGATGGCCATGTGCCATCATGGGTAGCATCACAATATGCTGCTGATTGGAGTTGGACCCCATTTGTAAATTAAACCAAAATTTATCTCTGTAAGGTCTGCAACTTGCAATCAAGATTCGCTTCAATAGGTTCCACTACGAAGAAGAAGAGCTTGAGAACTTACAACAGCTGCCATGAATTTGCAGCTTCAATTATGAATGTTGGTCCAACGGTCAACGTTGGGGGAAAAGAATCGATAACGCTTTCCTTTTTGCAGCTTCAATTCAAAATTTTTTTCCTTTTTCTTCTTACTTTTCTTCTTTTTGTCGGTCATTTTCTTTTTATGTTTTTTTTTTTTAATTTGTTTATTTTACACAGACAATCCCCACATGGCGTGGGACCCAAGAAGGATTCTCCACTAGTGATCTGAATGAACCGGCGCATCGAATTGATGAACAAAAAAAATATGGCCCATCCATTTGTGCCCCAGACAGAACGAGAAAGAGATAGAGTACTTCCATCAATTAAAAAAATTAAAAATAAAAAATAAAAAGTACAAAAATGCAGAGAGGGGAGCAGCCGTGCAGTTCAAGAATGGTTCATGGGCTTGGGTTTTTCAACTAATTGGACTTAACTTTGTTTAAATCAGTATTCATACAAATTTTGAGTTGTTTAAACTTTCATGAATAGTTAGCTGAGTTCAGGAGAAGGGGAAAAAAAAAAAAAACATGAACCATTAACTCACTCTGTAACATTTCATCACTACCATTTATTAGTAGCATAATTATAGAAAATGCTCCTCCTACCATAAAGGATAAAATTAGTATTACAATAAATATTATTTTCTTTTCTCTTTGTTCTTACTCTTTTTTAATCAGAAAAATTTGTAACTTTTCTTACTCACAGTACCCTCTTCCATTTATGAATAATTACTCTATGGTGCTCCAACTTTAGAAGTAAACTTCAACTAAAGGAATATTAAGTTATAGAGCATGGCAGCGCAGGTTTAGAGTAATCTCTTTAAGAATTTTTGTTAATCGCAAGAACTGTCAATTAACAAAATGAATTAGACAGACGTGGGTCTTTATTATACCATCATGATTAACAAAATGAAGGGAAGGTCCTCAATCTCCACCTTAATTCATTCTGTTTTCCAAAAGCTGCTAGTAAATGGTCAAATCTATACGGCAAAAGCCCCACAACCACCAAACCAGAACTTCAATTCCCAAATGGTTTTCTCGTCACCCTTGCAATTGACAAGATTCTTGCCGCCATAAAATTCAAACACTACTAACAACAATCAATCACGAGTACACCACTAGCTCCAAATGTTGCCACCGCGAAATCCAATACTGTGGCCATGAATTGAAACCCCAGGACCACAACCCCACAAACTCAAACAAGCCACTTTATCCAACAAACCTCATGCATCGTTATCATTGCCAAGTACCATGCATCGCAAAAGTCCCAACCAGCCACCAAGCAAAGAACTAATTTTAGTAATGTCCTTATAAAAAATTATATATATATATGGTTATAATTTATAGATAAAATGATAAATAAAATGTGCTCATTTTCCACCAATTGAACATCATCCCTTTCTTTAGTATCCTATCAAGTAGACTACGAGTCAATTAGTACAATGAGATTAAAGTTAAGACAATCAATCACGTGAGAGACATTCCAGTTCGACTTCTTTTTCTAGCAAGAGCGTAAAGTGCTAGGCAGAGAGAGGGTGGGAGGGGGTCTTTTTCAAAGTTGACCCCGAATACACTTACTAAAAATGTTCAATTGGATCTTATAGAGATCAAACTGGCCCTGTCCAGAAGACCGAAGGTGCTGGGGTTACTACAAGTTGCAATGACAAACAATTGAAGTAGTCCAGGCCTTTATATCAGTTTCACTTCATTGTACCTTCCGAACCATGATCTCAATTCTGTCCAATAATGGACTCTTCATCAATCTGTTGGTTGAATGCCGAATCAGTCCAAACTTCATCAGGTACGTATCCACCGCCGCGCCCCCCCCCACCAGATGAAAAAATAATAAGAAGAGTGTTGGGGTTTTTTACAGCTAATGTGGCATTTAACACTAACAAAAAGCTGAGTTCCGACAACCACAGTACGCTTGCTCAAATAGAATCGATAAAAGAACCTAAGGATCCCTTGTCGCACTGCCCAATTGACATCATAAGGAATTCATCGCTGGTTTGATTCAGTTTGCAACAAAGGCGACGAGGTGCCTGTCCAAAATAATATTTGAAATATTGCCGTTTCAAGTCAGAGAAAAAAGTTTTGAGAAATTGCTGTTCCACGATCAGAAAACAGAAAGAGAGTGTAGATAGATTACTACAAAGAACAAATTTAAGGTACTCACCAAATGCCAATTCTTGCTTAAAGGAAAGCTGGAGACCCGGATATTCTCCAGGCGAGGCAGAGGGGAACGCGTAAAGCAGAAAAGTTTTCTTGTCAAATCATCTTTCTGTCTGGCCCGTGCATAGGAACCCGATGTAGAATTGCCCTGTTTCTTTACATCCTTCAAGAAAAACAGGACTGGCCTCTTACAAAGAGATCTGAGAGGATCCCTAGTATCCAGATCAAATTCGTTTCGGTGATCGATCCCATTCCAGGCAGAGTAGGTCTTTTCAGAGCGTGCGAGCATGCGGGGAAGCAGAATATTTGGGAAGACTTGGATGGCATAACCGAGTGAGACAGAGAAAGAGAGGTGACGTTTACGGTCATAACAGATTGATTGTTGCAAAAAGCTCATGGGGTCAACTTTCATGGCCTCGGTGAAGAGTTTCAAACTGTCCAAATGGGTCAAGCCAGGGTAAAAGGGATGGACGGCTTCAACGTGGTGAATCGATACGAAGGGTGCAATTGGGTGGGACGATAGAAGGCCGTGTGCATCTCCTCTAATATCCCACTGCCAGAAGGAAGCAGCAGCCAGATTTGCTAGAATCAGTTTCCTGGTTATATGGACGGGAATGCAATAGATGGGTGGGGGAATGTACCTGGTGGAATCCGTGCTCTCTGGATAAAGGAATGCCGAGCTCAGAAATGCAGGCATGGAGTCGATCATCACTCCCGTAGAACCTATGATACCTCTCGAGACAGTCATCCAAGATGTTAGAAAGCGCCTCTGCCAGGGGATAACTTATGGCGATGCCGCCACCCCCATAGGCCATAGAACCACTGAAATAGGTGTTGGCGGAGTGGCTTTCAGAAGGGCCGCCAATGTAAACCATTTGAGAGGGATCATACTTGCTGAGCACAGCTACCAGATTATCCACATTGAAGATGGTGTCGTCATCCCCTAGAACGAACCACCGAACTTGGGGCAATCCGAGGCGAAAGCTTTCGGAGATAATGCGGGAGATCCGAAGCCCGGAAGGATGACCAGTGGGATTGGTGTAGCGAAAACGGGAGGTGTCCTCTGAAATCCTGATTGGGGGCAGAGAAGCGTCCCAGTCCTCGGGTGAGACCTGTTCTTCAAGCCAGACATGGCCCCGCATGTCGGTTGGACGCCACCACAGCCTTACAAACTCCTTGCGCTGTCTCCATAGCTGCGAAGATCCCGCTATTCCAAACACGATTTGTTTCAGCCCAATTGACTCTTCTCCCCAATGCCTATTATCCTCCGACTCTGAGAGGCTGCGATTGCGTACCAATTGGAGGGAGGAGGGAAGGGAAGCGGAGCGCCGCGGCGGCGGCGGCTGTGATGGGACAATGGATGGCCGATAATTAAGACGAGGATGACGACCAGAGGAGGTTGGGATAGTGGCAGTAGAGCGACGGTGCTTCTTGAGAGAAGGAGTGTGGAAGCGACGGGCAGAGGTGCCAGAGAAGATGAGAGAGAGCCAGGCGGAGGTGGAAAGGAAGAGGGCAACGACGACAACGAAGGCTGTGCAGGTACGGCCATGACGCCATCTACGGGCACGAATTCTGGGAAGAGAGAAGGGCGATCGGCAGGCAATTCTATACTTCTCGTCAGGGGATGGTGGAGAAGAGAAGTCCATCGCTTTCGCGTTGGCACTGATGGCCAGTAGCAGCAGTAACAACAGCAGCGGCGGAGGCGGAGGCGGCGGCGGCAACCCCAAACGCAGGCCACTGACTCAAAACGTTCCACTACGACGAAGAAGAAGAAGAAGAAGAAGGATAACAGCTGCCATGAATTTGCGGAGAATGTTGGTCCATATGGTCAATGCGACTTTTGGGGTGAATAGAATCTGTAAGGCACTAAAGCTTGGGTCTTTTAATTTTTCCAGTGAAAGTGTCGTTCCTTACGTGGTGGTGGGGGGTGGGGGGGGGGGGGGGGGAGGACGTTTGTTTTTCTTTTTATCTTTTTATTTTTTTTATTTTTTCCCCCAAGCTGTCAGAGTCTTGGGTCTGTCTCCATTGGCATTTCCATGTGAATTGGCTTTTTTAGTTAATTAACGGACATTCCAAAGCCATCCTGCCTGCCTCTGTTTCACTTCTCCGGATTTCAAACCCCAATTTGGAATTTTATTTTTTTATTTTTATTTATTTTTTTTGGGGTCCCTCTCAAAAAGGGCTCCCCCGTCAGAGCTTTAGAACATCAGTCGTTAAAACCTGATGTGCGTTGTGCTGCAGACCCATGAAGCCACGATGTCCAGGCAGTTTTGCCGAGTAATACTAAAGCATGATCACAACAAAAAGAGAAGGAAAAAAAATTCATTCAATCAATCACAAAATGTTATTTTTATTAAAATAAATAAATAAATTCTTAAAAATATTTTACTAATAAAAAGTAATTCAATTCAGTTAAAATGACATTTTTTTTCCAATAAATTACAATTTTTGTTGGCAATATTTAAAATTATTCATTGACCCCTACGCCGAACATGTCCGAATAAATAGGGCCAAGAAAATTTTTTCGACCCGTATCCCAAAAAGTCTGAAGTCGAACACTTAAAAAAGACGTTAGAATCCGGCCAGGTTGACCCGCAGGACAGCCTAAAGCATCGATGGATTTTGATTATTTATTATTATTTATTATTATTATTATTATTTGGGTAACGAAGTAAAAATTGTAAAATAGAAGATTTTAATGTTTGGATAAATTGAAAAAGGCAAAACATGAAATTATGGCACTCGAAGGGACTTTTTTTTTTAAAAAAAAAAAAAGGGCAATGGAGTCATTTCCATACATTTTTTGAATTTATACTAGAAACAATGTTTATGGAGTTAAGAAATTGTGCTGGAGATCATGTTTTTTTTTTTTTTTGAGGTAAATGCATTTTTATCATTGTTTAATAAATTATAAAATTTTTATTTGGAAAATATATAATAGCTTAAATTTACTTTTTAAATATGTAGTATTTTATTACGATAAAAAATGCACGGCAGTTTAATAATTTTTTAAAATGATATTTTTATTGTCATATAAAACAACTATGATTTAATTGTATAAAAATTATTTTGTAATTATTATTTTTTTTTATTTTGTTATGTTTAAATAAAATACCTCGTCGTCTGGACTTGATGTTTTTTCATGTTCACATTTATTTAGCGTTCTCGACCAAATTCAAGTGCTCTGTTGTGTTCCCTTTTCGGTCATTCCAACGTTTGGAAAGCATGGCGTTATTACAATTATTTAATCTTCGACATCTTGGCAAGTTCCAAGAAAACGGAAGTCGTTTGGTTTGAGTCGGCCGGGCGGGGGGGAACGAGTGAATAAAATCAACCCAAATTTGAACGAACACTCGCCGACATACATTTGAGGCGGCCGTTGTTGCTGTAAAGATGTCGTCGGGTGCCCCCCCGCCCCCGGAGGAGTCTTTGCGGCGAATGCTAATTTAATTTGTTCGGATGATCTCCAATCATTGCTGGCCACGCGGCATCCTCTCCTGATGACACGTTAATATAGCGATAAGGATTTATACGCTTCAATATGCCGAGAGAGAAAAAGGAATGGGAAAAACCTGTACAGTTTATCGGAAAAATTAATTGTATTCTTATTTATTTATATATATGTAGCATAAATAATATTTTTTTTCTTCTTTTTGTTTTTTTTTTTTGCTTTATAAAAAGCTATTACCAATTAGCAGTTATCAATCAACATTAAAAAAAAAAAAATTATTCCCATTATTACCTACATAACATACTAATCTATTGTGATCTGTGGGAGGCCATGAAGCAATTTCACCAAATTATAGGCTGCTGATATTCAGTCATCTTTCAAAAAGGAGGGGAACATGACCTTAAGGGAAAATTTTACTCCTTTTTATGTTCTAAATTTACGGTATAATTATATTTCACACTCCCAATTTTCAAAAATTACGTTTTGATCCCGACTAAAATACATCTGTCAATTTAAATCAGAGCTGATAAAATATAACCATAGTACCCTTGCATATGATAAAAGGTTAGAAACCTTATTTTTCGAAAGACATGCGGTGTCACTCTCTTCCTCTCATCTTCCCGTCTAAATCCTCTTCCCCAAGTTCAAAATGGTAAGTAAAATTACGTTTAGGGTTGCATTATATCTTATTTTCTATATTCTGTATTAATTTTTTCATTTTTAGGGTTGGCTTTTGCTGGATTCTTCTGAGGTGCCATTCGTTGTCTGTCTGCTTCATTTGCCGCCTCTGTTGATCTATCTTCTTCAGCCTCCACTTGCCATTACGCCCGCAGCTGTTGGGTGCTCTCCAAAACCTGCATCAGTTGTTATCATTTTCACACGTCTTGCTTTATTTTACAATTTTTAATTTCTTCTTGGTTTTTTTTTTTTTTGTTTAGTCAGATAATTTGACTTTTAGGACTTTTGTGAAGACTATTTAATTTCTCTTTGATGAAATTTGCGAATTCCTTTTTGTTGGTTTGGGTTGCAGCATGCTAGTTGTTGCCACTTGGGGTTACCTGGGAGCAAGGTTGTCGTCGACATGACTGGCCCTTTATATATATTATCAGAACCGAAGAAGGAAGCGAGGGGACATAAGTAATCCATAGTGTACACGATAAGACAGGCTTGCAGAAATTTACAGTGTAGCTTATGTAATTACTTTTGAGAAAATGAGAAATCTCAAAATTCAAGGATTTTATAGAGCAGCTCAAATCTTCCAGCAGGTAACGTTGATTTTTGTTTTAAGCTTTTGCTTCTTTTTGTAACTTTTTATTTTTCGTTTGAAATTGGCTTTTGGTTGATTTCTCATTTATGGTGCAGGGGCCAGCGAAAGATGTGATTAAGTTGTTAAAACAATTTCCATGCATTTTATTGGCATTCAGTTGCTTCTAGTGTTCTGTAATTGGGATTCCTCTTGGAAATATCAGGAAAAAGTTGGCTATGGTGTCTTAAGGTCAATATAGCATCTAATCTTGAATGATGATTTCTGTTTACCGATTATAAATTTACTAATGAGCTTCGAATATTTGATAAATAGAGAGGCCTCACGAAGCAGATACTGGGAGAAGCTCCCTCAAACATGTTTGGTGTGTGCAATTTGAAACAGATGAGAACTGCAACTGGACAATGTGATTAAACGCATTTTAGAGTCTGCATGTTGGCTCTGGTAATATAATTTTACTACTTTTAGTGTGTATTGGTATAGTCACCAGGAGTTTGTACATCCTTTCTTCAACAATTACTCATATTGTGATGATGTTTTCTGGTTTTGGTTTGAACTTTGGCCCCAGAAACAAACTGAGCAGATCGAAACTTGTGGTAAATAGAGACACAGCTAAACGGCGCTGGACAGGGCAAGAAGAAGAAGGGAATATGGAAAAAGATGGAAGTATTGCACTCGTATGATGTGCATACCTAAATTAACTTAATTTTAGGAGAAATTTTTTTACCTTTTTTTTTCTAAGAAAATAACAAGGAAGAATTTAAGAGTAGTTCTTTTTCTTTTTTTTTTCTTTCCTTTTTAATGAAAATTGAGAGTAGTTTTTTTGTTTGTTAATTTTTTTTCTAAAAAAGTGTAAATTTCAGAGATTTTTTTTCTTTTTTGAAAAGGAGGATTTGAGAGGTATTTTTTATTTTTTTCTTTTATTTTTATTTGTTAAAAAAATTATAATTATAGAGATTTAATTACAATTAAATAACAATTTATGAATGAATAGAATTTTCGTTTGATTATAATTAAAGTTTTATTGATTGATTTATAAAATTTTATTTTATTTATAATTAAAATTTTATAATTATAAAATATTTTAATATATTTAATTTGTGAATTTATAAAAAACGATCACATAAGTAAAATTTAAGATTTTTCTCTTAATTTGGACATTCTATATTTACATATAAATAAATTGTAAAAAAATTGTTTAATCTAAAAATACATGCTATTAGATGAGTTATCAAAAATAAAATACTTATTAAACTCTAATATATTATTTCACAAATAAGCTTAATTCTCAAGCAAAAGCTCATTGGTTGAAAAAGTGAATAAAACGCCAAACTTAAAATATACGTAATAATTTATAGTTAAATATAAAATTAATATAATTTAAATGCATAATTTTTTGTCATAAAATATCAATATAATATGTAAATTATAAATATGTAATAATAATAATAATAATAATAATAATAATTGCTTTAATTGCATTTATATATTTTTTTATTTCTTTATTTAAAAGTGATGTGGAAAACCCCAAAAAGACGTGACTTAAGGACCCAACACACACAAGAAATTAAAGAACAACCAGGAAAGCTAAATCAGAATTTAATATCACAAACCCTAGACCTACCCTTCAAAGGAATACGAACCTAGAGTATTTAAGAAGGATATGAATGCCACACTCCAGAAAAGAAAGGAATTGAGAGTAATAAGTCAATTGGAACGCCATAAGAAAAAATACCTCTTGATAAGTTCTTTAGTCCTTAAAAGAACCGAGAGGAAAAAATCTTTGCTTTCTATTTTACTCAAAGTTGTCTGATTTTCCAAAACTTACAAGGGATGCCTATTTATAGGTTAAGATAGCAATCTTAAAGAGACACAAATTCCTACTTAAGACAAATCCTTATTTGTTTTCCTAACTCTGAAATGACCCGTTAGACCACCCTCATAAGCTTCTCTTACGACCAACTTCTTTAAAGAACTCATAGGCATGCATAAACGATTTTCCCTGAATAAGAAACCTTTATGTCTATAAAACTTCTCAAAGGCTGATACCTCACATGCTCTATACACATTAGCAAAGTCAGGATCATTCACATATAAATCCTTAATGTGTTCAAATCCTAATAAGTTTGCAGTAAGTGTAGAGATAAGGGCATACCGGCGAGATAATGCATCAACTACCACATTTTCCTTACCTTTTTTATATTAGATGATGTAGGGAAAGGTCTTAATGAATTCAACCAACTTGGTATGTCTTTTGTTCAACTTTCCTCGTCCCTTCAAGTGCTTCAAAGATTCATGGTTAATATGGATGACAAACTCTTTAGGCCAAAGGTAATGTTGCCATGTCTCCAAAACTCGTATCAATGCATACATCTTTTTATCATAAGTAGGATAATTAAGACTTGCTCCACTTAGCTTTTCACTAAAGTAAGCAATTGGGCGCTTTTCCTGCATTAAAATAGCTTCAATGCTAATACTTGAAGCATCACACTCAATTTCGAAAGCTTTTGCAAAGTTAAGTAAAGCAAGTAAGGGTGCAGAACTTAATTTTTCCTTGATGCAATTAAAAGTCTTGTCTTGGGCACTACCCCACCTAAAACTCATGTTCTTTTTGATAAGCTCAGTGAGTGGTGCGACAATGGTGCTATAGTCTTTAACAAAGCGTCTATAGAAACTAACTAGACCATGAAAGCTACGTACGTCACTAGTCGACGTAGATATAGGCCAATCACGAATTGCCTTAACTTTTTCTTCGTCAACCTTAACACCTTTAGCACTGATAACATAACCAAGAAATGTGATCTGATCAATACAAAAGAAACATTTATGTAAGTTAGCATACAATTTCTCAGAACGTAAAACATTTATAACAGAACGTAAATGATCAAGATGATCTTCTAAGGTTTTACTATAGACCAAGATATTATCAAAATACACAACTACAAATTTACCAATGAATGCACATAAAATATGATTCATTAGTCGCATAAAAATGCTTGGTGCATTAGTGAGACAAAATGGCATAACTAGCCACTCATACAACCCATACTTAGTTTTGAAAGTTGTTTTCCACTCATCTCCCTCTCTCATCCTAATCTGATGATATCCACTTTTCAAATCAATCTTAGAAAAGACACATGACCCATGCAATTCATCTAACATGTCATCTAATCTAGGTATAGGGTGACGATACTTTATAGTGATTTTGTTGATTGCTCGACAATCCACACACATCCTCCAAGTCCCATCTTTTTTTTGGTACAAGTAGGACAGGAATAGCACATGGACTCATACTTTCCCTCACATATCCTTTGGACATAAGCTCCTCAACTTGCCTTTGAAGCTCCTTTGTTTCCTCAGGATTACTCTTATATGTTGGCCAGTTAGGGATAGATGCACCTGGGATGAAATCAATTTGATGCTCAATTCCTCTATTAGGTGGCAATCCACTTGGGATATTATTAGGGAATATATCTTCAAATTCCTATAATAGTGCAACAACAACACTAGGCAAAGATAGGTCAAACTTGTTAGTGTTAAAATAAACCTCCTTGTACAAAAGTACAATCATAGGTTGTTTGACATAGAATGCTCTTTTGACATCACTTCCTTTTGTATATAGATTTTCTCTTTTCTTCTATTTCTCTTGTGTCCTTACGTTTTCTTATCCTTTTTCTCTTTTATTAATTTCTCTTTTCTGTTCACTCTCATTTTTAATCCTTAATTGATCCTCATATGCTTGTTGAGGTGATAATGGTACAAGAATGATAGGTTTTTCGTTCATTACAAAGGAATATCGATTCTTGAAGCCATTATGCATAACTCACCTATCAAATTACCATGGTCTTCCTAATAGAATATGTCCCGCATGTATAGGTACAACATCACATAAAACTTCATCATAGTACCTTCCGATAAAAAATGATACGAGCACTTGCTGATTTACCTTCACTTTACCATTTTCATTCAACCATTGAAGTTTATATGGTCTAAGATGCTTCATAGTAGGCAAATCCAGCTTCTTAACCATAGTTGTGCTAGTAACGTTAGTGCAACTCCCACCATCAATAATCATACTACATACCTTATCTTTGATGAGACACCTTGTTTGAAAGATGTTATCTCGTTGCACCTCATTTTCTTCTTTTGCTTGCACATTCAATACTCGCCTTGTAACGAGAGCTACTCCGTTAACCGGATACTCCTCTTCATCACATTCACCCTCTGATGGTGGCACAGAATCATCATTTGATTCACTTTCAGTTTCAACATCACCATTACTTCTCAGGATCATTGCACGCTTATTTAGACATTGAGTTGCAATGTGATCCCTGCCTAAACACTTAAAACATTTAACATCTTTATTTCTACTCGGTTGGGGTTCAAATTTACCTGTCTCTTTGCTAGAACCCACATCCTTGTGCTTGAGTAGCTCGACTTTGGACTTGTAATTGGTCATCTCGTCCCTTTTACTCCAATTTGGCTTCCACGATGAGGTAGAACTTGAATTCTGCCCAAACTGTGTGGAGCCCTGTCGTTTAAGTTGCCTTTTAACTTTCATTGCCATGTGCACCATGTCTTCTAATTCCACATAGTGCTGCAATTAAACCACATTTGCTATGTCCCTATTTAGCCCTTGTAGAAATCGAGCCATGGTTGCCTCTCTATCTTCTTCTACATTGGCTCTAATCATGATAATCTTTATCTCCTTGTGGTAGTCCTCCACACTTTTGGTGCTCTGAGTGAGCCCTTACAGCCTTTGATACAACTCCCTGTAATAGTGAGTAGGGACAAACCTCTTCCTCATGATAGCCTTTATATCCTCCCATGTATCAATAGGCCGCTCATAATTCCTTTTCCTAGTCAAAACAAGTTGATCCCACTAAATAATAGCATAATCAGTAAATTCAACTGTAGCAAGCTTTACCTTTTTCTCCTCAGAATAGTTGTGGCAATCAAAAACAAATTTAACCTTCTTTTCCCATTCTAGGTATGCATCAGGATCGTTCTTACCTTGGAATGAAGGAATTGTCATTTTAATACTACCCAAATTATGGTCGTAGGTGCCTTGCTTCCCAAATTCTCTTCGATCCCTTCTATTGTTACCAGTTCTAACCATTGTAGTTTGATCGCCAAATTCATCATCTTCTACATCATCTTCATGGTCATAGGCACGTGTTAACTGCCTTCTTACTTTAGGAGCCTCATATTCCCTATGTCTCCTTTGCAATTCTGCTATTGTATTAACTTGCTCCTCCATCCTCTCCTTTATATCATCAAATCTGGTATTCATGCGCTCAAATTGTTGTTGCATAGCTTTGATCATGAAGGACACATCACCAACTTCCTCTTGAGCTATACTTTTGTCTTTGGACATCATAGTCTTCTGCACAAAAATAAATAGGATACCTCACAGAACACTTCCTCACGTGTGTCACTCAAAAGATTGTGTCACACTCCCTCGTGTTTACACTCTTTATGATTTTTCTTTATATGAACTTTCACTCTTACCTTTTACCACTCAGATTTTCCCTTTCAGTTCTATAAAGAACTAAACAACGTAAATCAAAGGTATTGATTTTGAACAGAATAAGCTAAATGGCGTAGAATTGAACAAATTGGAAAACAAAGAATCAAGCGAAAAAGGATGTCAACACAAATGGATTTAATGAACTAAACTCACAAAAATCAGGATAGGAGTAATATAACCTAGAGGACAACTTGGGTAACAAACTAAAAAAACAGATGGTAGAATTGGAGTTGAGTAAGAAAACTTTATTATTATTGTGGTTAATATGACCAAACTGTTAACATTATCAATAATTTTAAATTTGATGTTTTCTTTCTTTTGTTTTTCTTCCTTCCCTCTTTTCTTTTCTTTTTTTTTTCTTTTTTTTTTCGTTTTTTTTTTCTTTTTTTTTCTTTTTTTTTTTTCTAAACACAAAACAATAGTAGGATACTTAAACATACCAATTGGAATTGAAATTAATACGTTTATGAGCTTAAACAAACAAGCAAAGAGAGAAGGATTGCAAATAAACAGATTTGTACATTTGAATGATAATGCACATAATAAATAAACTAAACAACAATAAATAAATCAAAAGATAGAAAATTAAAAAGTGAGTGAATTCAACCTTATTTAGAACCTTGCTCTGATACCAATTGATGCGAAAAATCCCAAAAAGACGTAGCTTAGGGACCCAACGCACACAAGGAATCAAAGACCAACCAGGAAAACTAAACCAGAGTTTAATATTACAAACCCTAGACCCACCCTTCAAAGGAACACGAACTTAGAGCATTTAAGAAGGATATAGATGCCACACTCCAGAAAAGAAAGGAATTGGGAGTGATAAGTCGATTGGAACGCCACAAGAAGAAATACTTCTTGATAAGTTCCTTAGTCCTTAAAAGAACCGAGAGGAAAAAACCCTTACTTTCTATTTTACTCAAAGTTGTCTGATTTTCCAGAACTTACAAGGGGTGCCTATTTATAGGCTAAGATAGCAATCTTAAAGAGGTACAAATTCCTACTTAAGACAAATCCTTATTTTAGAGGAATTTCTAATTATGGATAAATTCCAATATAAATAATAAATTCTTATTTAGAAAGAAATGCTATTACTTATTCTGACCTATTAAGTATTCTAATTATATTAATTAGGCCTAAACTCTTTGTTAAACTTGAATTCGCACCATCAGCCCATTTAGTGTTTTTTTAATCTTTTTGACTCTAACTCGTGTTATTGGGCCTTTCAGAATGTGCAATGGACCTCTTGTAACTATTGAAACCTTCTACCCATCATCTCTATGATTCTCATCAAAAAGTATAGTGTTATATTAGTGAGATGAAATTGAAATTTACCTATTGACTTATTTATATTTTTTTGAGAGAATTTACTAGTCTAATATTATTGAATATGAGTAAATCCCTTTCATACTTCTCCCAATTATTAATACGTATAAAATTCAACATCAACATAAATTTTTTTATCAAGAAATAAAATGGCAATAATGAATTAAAATTAAAATTAATATAGAAGCGAGTGTATTAAATCACTAATTGGATTACCGCTTGGAGTGGTTAAATATCCAAAATTGAGAGGTAATTAACGAGGTCGGATCATCCGATACAAAACGAACCATATGTTATTTTTCAAGGTAACAACGTCATGACAGCTTGCGCAGAAACCTGTCGGAAAATGAGGATAAAGCAACAATTGGTTTATGGACAAAATAATTAAAGGAAAAAAAAAAGAAAGAAAATGGAAAAGGGAGGGGCCATGATGGAGGTTAATTGGGATGAGGCATTGATTGCAGACCTTTCATTCAAAGATAAAATAAAAGGAAAAGGCCAGTCAAGATTAGGCAACAATGGCACTCAGGATGTGGGCTTCTTCAACAGCCAATGCTCTGAGAATCTCTGTTGCCTCCAAAGCTCACCTCTCTCCATTCTCTCTCTCAAGATGCTTCTCCACTGGTAAATTTCTTCACTTTCTTTCCCCTTTTCCTTTTAGTTGTTTTATCATCAAGAGAACTGCAGCTTCCCAGATTGTATTCAGTGCCTAAGTTGAGTAAAATCTTTTTCCCCCCCCCCCGTTTTTTTTGATTCTTCAAAGATGGGTTTTATTTAAATTCTTTCCCTTTTTTTTTTGAAGTTATTTTAGGAGGTTACAGTGTATATATTCACAAGATGGGTGCATGGATATTGAGGATTTTTCCTTTTTTTGTGTAGTTCTGGATGGGCTCAAGTATTCATCTTCGCATGAATGGGTGAAGCCTGAGGGCGCAGTGACTGCAGTTGGTATCAGTGACCATGCTCAGGTTATTCTTATAATTAGCTACACGAAGTGAAATTCTTTGTCATCAGATTAGAGTTATTGGCAGTGAAGATTCCCAACGCAAAATGCAAAATTTCAATTTAAATCTGACAGGTTCCTGCTCTAGATAGGATTTATGGCACGACCTATGTATCATATGGGATTGAAAGTAGGAAATAATCGTGAAAAACCTGCTTACCAATATTGACAAAATCCTAATCTGATACATGTCAAAAACATTTTCATAAGATACGGAACGTACATGTCACAATATCATAAGAAGGATATTGTAGATTAGCTCTATGTAAGAATCTTCCATTCAAATTAAGGCCTGTGATTAGTAAGAGGGCTTCAGGTGGCACGAAACAATGACTTGGCATAATTACCATGTTATCATGAGAAGGTTCTTAGCACGTTGGGTATCTGCAAGCGTGTGCCCACTTCCACATTGATGCGAGTCAATTCAATTAATGGCAATTGACGGTTCAATGACTTTGAATGGGTTCTGTAATGTGAGACCATTGTCTATACAGACCTCATGGTTCCATCTTTGCTCGTAATTTCTCATGGCACCGAGTTGTCTTGTAAGTTATCGTGAAATTAACAGCCTCCTATGTGAACAATTGCATTGATGGTCTCCTAAACGAAAAGGCAGTTTTACGAGGGTGGTTCTATAGCTTGGAGAAACTCTTAGGAATTTTGTTTGGATGGTGAGGTTTTTAGCTTTGTATCTTAATAATTATATAATGCAATTTCTAGTACCACGGGCTTTCTACTCTCCTACTTTGTTCTTCCAGATGAATGTAATTTATGTAGATTACCCAACTGCTGAGGGGTTCAGGGCTGCAAGCCCAGACCAAAGACACAAGGGGGCCACGAGTCCAATTGATAAGTGAAATGTGAATTTCTTGCAATATGTGCAGGGACACCTTGGAGAAGTGGTGTTTGTAGATTTGCCAGAAACTGGACGTCCAGTTACACAAGGGGGCAGCTTGGGAGCTGTGGAAAGTGTGAAAGCAACTAGTGATATCATTTCTCCAATCACCGGCGAGATTGTTGAGGTTAACCCCAAGCTTAAGGAAGAACCTGGCTTGGTAAACCAAAACTGACTGTTTTTGTCTTACTTCCGCTATAATTGCTCTAAATCTATGTTGTGCATAGCCTAGACTCGCCTCGCTTCTCCAATCACGGTATATGTATATTTCTTCTATCCCAATTCTGACGCTTTTGGCTTTTGAATTTGATGCAGATCAATTCAAGTCCATATGAAGATGGATGGATCGTCAAGGTCAAGCCAAGCAGTCCATCAGAATTGGAGTCTTTAATGGGTCCAAAGGAGTACGGAAAATTCTGTGAAGAAGAAGATGCAGCTCATTAGACTTGCCATATCTTTTAGCGATGTGTTCATCTTGGTATTACATTAAGCAAAGTTCAAAGTCTTTTTCGGTTGTTGTGAATCAAGTACCAAATTTGCCAATCTGCTATTGTCCAATGCTGTGCTAAAATTCTATTTGTCCAATACCTTTGTTCAATAATATGAGAACCCAGTACAATTAGTAATTTTCATCAAAATGGTCTGAATTTAGAGAAAAGTCAATTTGTTTTATTTTCATCTACAACTTACATAACCTAAAACTTGCAAAAAATTCTCATGGGTCCACCAGCTATCAAGTGTGGAACAAAGGCATGACGCTAGGGTGTACAAAGCACAAGAAATAGAAAGTGAAACTCAGGAAAATACAAAAGAAAGTAAAAGAAATTGATGAGAAATGTCCCTAAGGTACAAGTCCCTGGGTTCATATTTCCATGCATTCACTGTCTGGCACTGTACTTGTCTTTGTCTTTTCTTCATAACTTGAGAAGTTTTTTTTTTTCTTTTTTAAATTAAACATCCGTATATATATATATATATCATTGTCTGACTCGTTGAAATTTATGATTTAAATATTATTAAATTTATATGAAATTTTAATATTAAAAAATTTGAAACTCAACACAATACTTTTACCTTAAATTACATTTAATAAAAAACATTTGAAATTGTTAAAGTACATTAAATTACTATCTACATTATCCAAGTGTCGTAGCTTTAGCAGTTTAGTTTTGAATCTTCGGTTGTTTTTGCTTGTTCTAGCTCAGGTTGTCCGTAGATTTCGCCGCTACCGACTTTATCCTAAACGGCGATTTTAGATTGCCATTTTCTGCAATGGCATTTTGATAAGTTCGTTATTTTGTTAATAGTTTTATTTTTAACAAAGATTAGTTTCAATCTTGAAATTTCAGAAGTAGTAGCTCCATGCACATTACGAACGTGTTTGAATGATGCCACGGATAGACAAAAGTTCCCTCTTTTTTTTTTTTTTTTCCACGGGCGACCAAAAGACCAGAGACACGGAAGGGGTACAAGTTCTATTAGTATCTTTGCAGGAGAAGAAGGTGAGCTTTAGTCGTCCATACCCATGGCCATAGTAATGAAGCAAGCGATTTTACATCGATCATGGCAGCTTTGTGACTTTGGCTAGACAATTGTCTCTGGGTCTGGGCAACGGTACATAGATAGATGGGCACCCTGGAGCTTGTTGTTCCAGCCTGTTTCAAAAGTTTTGTATAACAAACTACATTACTTTAAGGGAAAAAAAAATTAATTACCTAGGTAATACTTGCATCATTAGCAAATTTTTTCTTGTTAAAAAAAAATGTTGGCAACTGTCTAGTTGGCTAGAGAAAGCAGATGGGAATAATTACTTGTAGTTAAGAACTAGATTATGGGGGCAAATGGACTCAAGCTTGGCAAAGTCAGCTTCAGGGCACTTCCTGCTTCCAGCTCCAAAGGGAATAAAAGATCCTGCTTTCAGTTCTGATTCCGCTTGCCAAGTCAAAGAAAAATGTTATACCCCAAAAAAAAAAAGAAAACCATAAAGTCCTATTTTAGGCTTGAAACTATCATAAACATGAATTGCACAAACAAAACTTTTTATACATGGAAAGAAAAATAATCTACTAACTTATGGCATCAAATAATATCTAACTTACATCCCATCTAGAGGTCAGAAAACGTTCTGGATCAGAATGGGTCTCTGGATCCATATGAACAGCCCTGACCCAGACCAAAACTTTCCATCCCTTTGGAATGAGATGGCCTACCATGATATGTGATTTCCTCTACTCAGCCATAACATAACTATAGGGAAGGAAAGATATACCAATATGATCATTATAGAAGTTGGCCATATTAAGAATAAAATTTAGTGCACGAACCATTCATTTCAATATCCATTTTTGCCTCCCGGCATATGCAAGTTGCAACGCTAGCTTTCCGTAAATGCCTCATCAAGAGCATGACACAGAAATCCATTCGACAAATAAATTTATGCTTCATCCATTACCAAAAGGCATGCTTTATATCATAGAAGAATATGCAGTTTACGTGAGGCTATCCTACTAACAAAGTTGCTAAGTTAGTATAGAGTCATCAGTGTTTGAACGGAAAGTACTTTCTACGAGAAAATTGAAACAAGATATCAACTAATAATCTACGACGGAGACTGTAACTTGTATTCTTTCAATGCTCGATGCTCCATTTTGATGTTCAAGAAGCAAAAATTTTGGTCCCAATTAATTGGGTTTTTGCTTTTTAGAATATAATTCTCAAATAGGAGGGAATAACTATCTATGACAATAAATTCTACCAACTCAGTTGTAAGTTGGCGTCACCATCCAATGCAATAAATTTCCCTGTAGAATATAATTATACGATATGTGTGCTCAAACATTACTTGCAGGTGGCGAGGTACCTTGGAATGATAACACGTTTGCTTAATGACTTTCAAACTCAATTTCTGGGCAGAAGTTCTTCTCCTTAGGATCCCCTCTTGCTCTTCCTGCAAAAATGTGGTCCATCATCAAAGCTTGGCGGGGAAAAAGCATCATCTAGCATTACGCAAATTTGCCCACCTCGGCTTTCTGCAAAATCTATGGATGTTGATAAAGGTACAACGCTGCCCACATTGTTGCATGAGCTACAGTTTCATGGCCAGCAAACAAGAGTGCGAGCAGCAAATAAATGATCTCTTCGTCGCCCAACTTTCTACCATCTTCATCTTCGGCTTCCATCATCCAGTCCATCATGCCTTTTGTTAGATGACTTCTGTTACACATTGCCCGCCTTTCCTCCAAGACTGCTTGAAGAATCTTTTCCAGATTCTTCCTCGCCTGAATGAATTTGTTGTTAAGGCATTCTAATTAATTTGCTCCCCGAAGATTGTATTCCTTGCTTCTATTTCTTCCTCCAAGGAATCGTTTTGAGTTAGAAGTGCACACTGACAAGGCACAGTACACAGGGACGTGGAAACGTGGGTTTGCGTTTTTTCTTTTGCAAAAATAGACATATAAGATAGAATGTACGAACAAATATCCATACCATGTAACCAATTCTTTTCAATTTTCAGACCTCATTTATTATTAACTCTCTTTCCCTAATTTAATTGGAAAAGAACAAAAAAAAGCAAAGTAAGGCAATTAACATTAAAACTTAAAGAATACGCCAAGTACTGCATAACATTTTCTTTTCCACCATAAGAAATAGGCTATTGGGGGAATATCACCTTGAGCTCTTTATGAAACGCAAACCCAGGAAGATTGATTCCAATGGAGTTAAGCCCAAATAGAATATCGTTATGGGACCTCTTCAAAGGGCCAAGAACAGAGTCATTGAGGGGTAGAACTAGATGGGACGGTCCATGCTAGCCCATTCCTCCTACGCAGCAACGGCAAGGTCCTCGATGTACTTGGTATACAACGACGATGCCTCGCTGTCGTTGGCCGGAATCAGCGTCAGCCGCCGCAGACGTCTATTCTCGGCTTCTGGGGTGACTGATTTTCTCTCAAATAGTTTCCTGGTGGAAGGAGGATGGCCAGGTCCAAACTCTTCATCATCCATCAAGACACGCCTGCATGTCTGCGGATCGCAAACTATGACACTGGGGCTTCTAAAGATGTAGGCCGTGCAGATTCCCGTTCTACCATATCCACCATCACACCATTATACACTGTGTTAGAGATTTTTGCTTTATCGTTAGGTTACAAGGTAGATCACTAGGTTACCTGAAATGTTATTTGAAAATGTTTTGCGATACATGCAAACCCAAGAAAGCATCGTATCGCAATATTGTAATTGTTGATTGTATATTTATAATAATAATCTGATAGATAATCGAAACTAATTATATAGAGAACAAATATCTCTTCAACATAATCATGATTGTGCCACTTCACATGCTTTTTATCAGGATTGAGGACAATGCGTGTCTATGTAATGAAGTCGTACATTTGGCTTCTAATGATTGAACTTCTTTGGGCATCGAGATTAATAGGAACTGTTATGCTAGAGTTTTAGACCATTAATTTTTATGAGTAAAAACATTGAGTTATAATCGTTTGCAAAAGTTGAAAAAAAATTAAAATTTCCCATCACTTTATGTTTTTACATCAATATTTTTTTAAAAAAAATTTGACAGTTTAGATTTCCTACTTGCCCGTTTATATCAATATTTTTTTAAAAAATAATAATTCTATTGATGCTAATTGGGTCCTTATTCAATCAATCCATCCAACAACTTTTGTGCCCTTTACCATTAAATTTTGCAATAGAAGATTTTATAGTTTCAAGGAAATTTTGAAAGAAGGTTTTGGTGACCAAAAAATAAAAAATCTCATAGATATAACTATTTCTGTTCTTTATATATTTTTTATTTTTTTTGCAAGAAGCGTCCATTAGACCCAAAGAAACAATTTTAATCAGCGACTGAAATTGTAATTGTACAGAAAACAAATACGAAGATATAACTGCATCTAAAATAGACCTTCTATGCATATCCTTTCCTAAATTTTAATATAAGATCTAATTTTATTTTTAATTTTCACAAATAATAAAATAATTTCATTCCAATAGACTTAATTATAATGAACATATTGGATTTTGATATATAATTTAATATTAAATCTCATGAAACAATTTATATTTTTAGACGTTTGGTTTTTCGTTACCCTTTTTTATCTACCACCAAAGTGGCTTCATTTTCCTTCTTTTGTTCTTTTTTCCGTAAGTTCAAAGGATGAATGGTCTGGTGGCTAAAAATATAGGCAGACCAGCTAGTCATACCTTCGAACCAAGTCGTTGACGATCCATTCTACTAACAAAGTACCACTCGTTGAGTTTCTTGATAAACCCAAATGCAACAACGTTAGCTCCCGAAGTCACTGCAATAATCAACAAGAAGTAATCTAACTCCATTCTTGAATCTCTCTTCTCCCCCGAGGCACACTTCATTGGAGAATTTCGTGCATATCTATTCTTGAATTCAGCGATTCATGACCATAGTTTTGTCCTTAGTTATTTTCATTATATGAATGACTTTCAATAGTAGAAAGCACCATTACATTAGAAACAAATATTGTAGCAAGGCTGCAGACAAGGACCAACTGCAAAACAATTGACAAATAACTATGTGCCTGTGAGAGAACCAAAGTAACTCAAAACTTTTCAGAGAACTGGGGTGGCAAGTGGTTTTGCCAGCTTAAGAAACCACCAGTACCAGTGTCTGCTGAAAAGAGTTTGATCACTAAGAGTTGATGGAGACAGCCAGAGATCACCACAGACCAAAAACTGCACTAGTCAGGTTGGCTGGCAACAACAATCAATGAGCCAACAATAAGCTACAAAATGCAATTTTAGCAAGTCTACAAGTAGAAATGACACAATGCGACCAACCCTGTTTTGTAGATTATATTATTCAAAGGGATGAAAATATAAAAAGATGATGTTATTCATGGGACAAGGGCTTGATGACTAAAATGGACAAACTGAAATTTTGTATAACCCCAGAATTCTTATTAGTCGAAGGATAAATTCTATCGAATAACAATCAGTTACAGGATGTTGCTGACAGCAAGCGTTGGGTTGTTCAAAATTAACATACCACAAAAATAAGCAATGAAGTTTAGCATGTTTGAATTGATTTGTAACCACTATAAAAATAATCGAATAAGAGTTAATATTAGCATCACATTATTATTATTATTATTATTATTATTGAGATTTTAAACTTAAATATATAAATCATATACTTAAAAAGTTTTAAAATTAAAAATGTATATAAATAAAGAATTGTAAATTTAATATTTTATATTAAAATATAATATTGAATATGCGAATATATTATTTAATCGCAAGTTAGTTGCATTTGGGCCTTATTACCGTAACACCGGCCTGTCCTTTATAGGAACCGAAGATGCGGTCCGTATCTCTATTCAAGAAAAAACAAAAGGGGGATCGGGGGGCCCGCGCCCAAGCGTCTGAAACGACGCCCGACGGTCCTTGAAACCTCTCGAGCTCAAGCGCGGTTATGCACAATTTGCAACTTTTGAAAATCTCTGGCCGCTCTTTCCCTCAAATAAGCTTGCCCCGCAATTTTCATGGCATCGCAGTTGCTAGTTCAAGAGGGTTTGATCATTCGAGGGTCGAATCTAATCGTCTTCTCGACAATTTGTCTAAATGGGGTCGGGTCGATGAGGCACGCCAGCTGTTCGATAAATTGCTTGAAAGAGATGAGTATGCGTGGAACACCATGATTGCTGCTTATGCCAACTCGGGCAGGCTCGACGAAGCTGTGAAACTTTTTCAGGATACCCCATCAAAGAGTTCGATCACTTGGTCAAGTCTTATATCTGGGTATTGTAAATATGGCTGTGAAAAAGAAGCTTTTGCATTGTTTAGGAAAATGCAGTTTGAGGGGAAAAAGCCCAGTCAATACACTTTGGGGAGTGCTCTTAGGCTGTGTACAACAATGGGTTTTCTTCAAAGTGGGGAACAGATTCATGGGTACATCGTAAAAACTGGATTTGATGATAATGCCTTTGTTGTCACTGGCCTTGTTGACATGTATGCAAAGTGCCAGTGCATTTTGGAAGCTGAGCATCTTTTCGAAATAGTGTCTGATTGCAAAAATTTTGCTGTTTGGACTGCTATGCTTACTGGGTATTCCCATAATGGAGATGGTTTCAGTGCCATCAAGGTTTTTAGGGACATGAGAGCTGAAGGGATCGAGTCTAATCAATTTACATTTCCTAGCATTTTGACAGCTTGTGGAGCAGTTTCAGCACTTGATTTTGGAGTGCAGGTGCATTGTTGTATAGTTAAGACTGGTTTTGGTTGTAATATTTTTGTTCAGAGTACATTGGTTGATATGTATGCAAAATGCAGGGACTTGAATAGCGCAAAGGAAATGTTGGAGACTATGGAGGTTGATGACGTGGTTTCTTGGAATTCAATGGTAGTGGGTTGTGTGAGGCAAGGGTTTAGAGAAGAAGCTTTGTCTTTGTTTCAAAAGATGCATGAAAGAAATATGAAGATGGATGATTTTACATACCCATCCGTGTTAAACTCTTTAGCATCCCTGAAGGATATGCGAAATGCAATGTCTGTACATTGTTTGATCATTAAAACCGGTTTCACAGCGTACAAGCTTGTGAACAATGCTCTTGTAGACATGTATGCCAAACAGGGGAAATCAAATTGTGCATTGAAGATATTTAACATGATAGGAGAAAAGGATGTTATTTCATGGACATCTCTGGTTACAGGATATTCACATGGTGGCTCTTATGAAGAAGCTATAAAACTATTTCATGAAATGAGAAATGAGGGTGTGCATTCTGACCAAGTTGTTGTTGCCAGCATTTTGAGTGCCTGTGCACAACTTACAGTTATAGAATTTGGGAAACAAGTCCACACAATCCTTTTGAAATCCGGTCTTGATTCATCATTATCAGTCAATAATTCTCTTGTGACAATGTATGCAAAGTGTGGAATTATAGCAGATGCCAAGCAAGTCTTTGACTCCATGGGCATTCGTGATGTCATTAGCTGGACAGCTCTAATAGTTGGATATGCAAAAAATGGCAGAGGGAGGGATTCAATTCATTTCTATGAACAAATGGTTTTTGCTGGCATAAGACCTGACTTCATTACATTTATTGGCTTGCTATTTGCTTGCAGCCACACTGGTCTTTTAGAAAAAGGTCGACACTACTTTGAATCAATGGATAAGGTATATGGGATTAAACCAGGTCCGGAACACTATGCTTGTATGATTGACCTCCTGGGGCGCTCAGGAAGACTTTTTGAGGCCAAGGAATTATTGAACGAAATGGTTGTAGAACCAGATGCAACAATATGGAAGGCCCTGCTTGGTGCTTGCAGAGTACATGGAGAGCTAGAACTGGGAGAGAAGGCAGCAACGAACCTCTTTGAATTGGAACCTACAAATTCGGTGCCTTACGTTATGTTATCCAACATGTATTCTACGGCTGGTAGATGGGAAGATGCTGCAAGAATCAGAAAGTTGATGAAATCCAGAGGAATTAGGAAGGAGCCTGGGTGCAGTTGGACAGAGACGAATGGCAAAGTGCATGCCTTTTTTTCTGAAGACAGAGGTCATCCTATGACAAAAGAAATTTATAGGAAAGTTGATGAGGTTATAATGTTGATCAAAGCAGCAGGTTATATGCCAGACTTGACCTTTGCTCTGCATGACACTAATGAAGAAAGCAAGGAGCTTGGCCTAGCTTATCACAGTGAGAAGCTGGCTGTTGCATTTGGGCTTCTCACTGCTCCAAATGGAGCACCAATTTATATTTTCAAGAATCTCCGGGTTTGTGGAGATTGTCATACTGCCATGAAATATATATCAAGAGTATTTGCACGTCATATTGTTTTGAGGGATTCAAATTGCTTCCATCACTTCAGAGAAGGAAAATGTTCATGTGGAGACTATTGGTAGAAGGTGCATTTTGTGTATTCTCTCCTCTCTGCACATTCTTTGAGGACACTGCAATTTATACCTTCTGGTTTTGCTGCATGGAGCTCAAGGCTCAAGCTTTTACATATCACTTGAACAGAATGCTGTCATCTTAAAAGAATAAAGCATCATAAACAAGAAGTGAATATGGCAAGGGCGGAAACTGCACTATCCCTCTGCTCAGAAATTAATGGGTCTCATATTAAAACAATGGATCTCCCATGACCGAAATCTGATAGGACCCAAGTATTCCGTGTGGTTACTGCTCCAGTTCCATCTTAAGCTTGCACAGGTACTTTTATTCTGATAGCAGTGAATGCAAAATGGACAACATAATCATTGAAGGTGATTGATCTTCGTGAGTTCGATTTACCTGATCACTTGGTTTCTCTGTAGTCACAAAACTCTGCGTTGACTACTGCATAGTGGCAACAGTTGCCTTGATCCCTTTTACTGTCATTTCAACTTGAAGAATGTGAGTTTGCTAGGCTGCACCTGTATAGAATGCAAAGTGTTCAAAATATCACCCCCCAATTCGAAGACTTAATTGTAAATTCAAATAATAGTTGGAGTACGCAGGAGAATTGCCAGTTTGACATTTCTGCGCCAAAGCTTACATCTTTCCACTACAAAACTGTTAAAGTTATAATCGATTTCATTTTGATTGATGCCTCCAATGTGAAGCATGCTGGTGTTGATTGCTAACATGGCAAACAGACAAAGCTTCCATTTCTTTCTAGCCAAGCTTGGAGGGCTAAAGAAAAACTACAGCTGATCAATACTGATGGATGTGGTCCCATGGGTACAGAGTCCTTGAATGGGCACAAGTTGTTTATCTTGTTTATTGATAATTATTCAAGATATTGCTGGGTGTACTTTTTGAAATCCTAGTCAGAGGTGCCATATGTATTTCAAGCATTCAAGGCTCTTGTGGAAAATGAGTCGGGACTCAAAATTAAGACCTTAAGGTTTGATAATGTCACTGAATTTGCCTCAGCTGCCTTTGAATATATCTGTAGAACTTTAGGCATAAGACATCAATTTTTAGCTCCTCACACTCCTCAACAGAATAGTGAGTGAAAGGAAAAATAAAACTATTATGGAATGTCAAGGTGCCTTTTATATGAGAATGGTCTACCCCTTCCTGGTGGAGATGTAAGAGACAAGCAATGACTTGGGATAAAGATCACACAGACAGGGTTATCAATTCTGCAATATTTCATTATGTTAGTAGTGTTGCCATTGCCCTAGGTGACAGGGCTGATTTATGTTCCATTCCTGGCCATCTTTGGAAGTGCATGTCCTTGAAAACAGTAGTCCTCAGAAATTGTTCTCTGCCAAGTCATTTTCTCCTACAGCACTGACAACATTTGGAACTTGACGAATGCTCATTTCCTTGTAACGAGGGATGTTTTGACCCTTTTGCTAGCTGCTTCAATTCGAACGACTTGCTCCTGTCAAATTGCTGTTTTGTGGTGTTAAGAGTTTGAAAATATCTGGCTTCCAAATGGCAAAGTTGGTTGCGAGATGGATGCATAATAAAGAGCAAAAGGTTGCCGGCAGAAATTTCTGCGCTAAAGCTCCAATATCTCAAATACAGTCACTTGACAAAGTGTGGCTCTCTCTGCTATTTGTTTGCCTTCTCTTGAGCATGCTGATATTAATGGAAAATTTTGGGGGCAAAAATGACCAGCAATATACTTTCACAGTTTGTTCAATTTGTTCCAAGGGTTTCAAAATGTGCAATTTCTTGTTTTGAGACTGATATTATTCAGTTATGCATGACTACATTGATACCCCTTTTTCCATATTCACGGCACATTAAAAATTCATGTTATTTGATAATAATATGTATTGGATTGTAGCTGTATGAATGTGGCCAACTTGACATAGTATTTGAGCTCTGTTTCACATTTAAACTTTCCCATTTTCAGAGGAAAGCTTTTCCGAGATTCAAATTTCTTGGTCCGTGGTTGTAATTTACCTGGCCTTGTAATAAAATGTTGACCAGTTATTGTAATTAGATTCCTTTACCATCTATCTACTGATAAATTTCTCCATACCCATCTCTTTATTTCACTGGCAATATTTTTTGTTATTAATTGCCTCTATGGTGAAAAAGTCAGAGGCTTGCTTTTCTCATGACTAATTTTGATGTTTCATGTGTTTTTTAGGATTTAACAGCCGCGCCAAGTTTGTTAGACCAGCATTCTTCATTCCATAGCTTGAAATCCTTAAAGCTATGTTTTTATGACACGTCCTTCTTGATGCCTGGTAGAGTGATTGCCTTATTTGCTGTGTGGCAAGTCCTCGTCCAAATGTCAAAGTCAATTTCATCAGGGTGTGAGCTTATACATGTCCTTCGGAGCAAAATGTGCTTTTTTGGCAGATGCGATCCTGCAAACAATTTTCTGTCTGCAGTTACGCCTTTATTGCTTTGCTTATCTTTAAAAGAAGGCCAGGCCAGCTCTAGTGACGGCTCCATATTCTGTATAAATATAATTTCTATGTAGAGTTTCTTTTAGTAAATTTGTTTGAAATGTCTTTCCCACTGAACTCCCAACAACTTGGGATGGTCAAGCTCAGTTTTGCTTCAATAATATATATATATCAATGTGTGTAACATTTTGTTGTTAGTACGGCAAGCATCGTCTACAAAGTGGATCTGTTTTTAGTCCATAAATGAAGAGCGCAATTGAAAACATATCTGTGTGAATCCCTGTTTGTACTTCATAAGCATGTTGGATGTATCAGATCGAGTTGGACGATTTGATAGGAATTAAAGTTGCGCGTGTGGTGGAGGAAGGGATTCCTGTTCTCCTTTTTTTTTTTATTTTAAAACTCTGATAAGATGATAAACTTCCATTATTTTCTCATGATCATAGAATGTTCTTATTGCAATTGCCTATAGTAATCAAGTAATCTAATTCGGTGTCCAATTATAACTTAGAAAACAAAGATGATGAACACGAGAATTCTTTTTTTTTTTCCTTAAAAAAAAAAAAGAAAAGCAAAAATTAGAATACAGGGCGTGAGATGAGAGACAACGGGTGGTGCTGTTAAAACTCTCTTATCATGGACTCCGACAACTAAACCAGAGTTATCACTTTTTGCAATGGTTCAACACATGATCTCTTACTCATAAATGTTTTAATATAAAAAAAATTATTTAATTTAAAATATTAAATTATCAGGTAAAATATGAGAATTAGTGATGTCTTAAATTTTAATGTCTAATGTTGAGTAGCCTCGAAGTCTCAATGACGCAGAACCATCGTCGTTGAAATTGTCGTCTTGAGTAGAAGACATGGACGAGCCCAAGAAACCAGAAAAACCAGACCGAACAACCTACCATGTTGACGAGTTGTGGCCCATGTATAGTGTGAAGAGTGTGAAAGCCTCATGATTTTTTTACGTGACGGTAAAGATATTATCCCCTTTTCTCAATTTTTTTAAACCTTAAAAGTGTTTATTAAAGGCCAAAATGTTGGGATTAACGGTTGTAACTGTAATTATTTATCTATTTAATCAATTTTTGTACCATTTAAAATAATAAATTTTATGACAATTTTATTTAGTGAAAGAAATTAAAAGAATAATACTCTACACAATATAAAAGAAAAGCTTTAATGGTTAATATGTTTTACCTTCATTATGAATTAAGAGTGAAAAATGCCCAGTGCAAACAATTATCCAACTTTCCACGGATCGAGTCCTAGACAAAGAGTTCAGGAACGTGACAAGCTCTAAAGACTTCAATCAACTAAAGGTATGCACCTTGGATTTGGTTTCAGCTTCAACAGCTTCACTCTCCCAGAGGGAGAATGCTGGTTCTGCAACAAATCATCAGGAATCTCGTTCAGAGCCTAGACTTGACATCAAAATCCAACCGGCTGATAGTGAGACAAATCAGTACTTAATTATGGCAAACGTCCAAGTTTGAACATTCATTAAGAATAATAATTTTGACATAACTCCTCAATTATCGGAAGTCCTCGTGAGAGAAATTCTCCATTGTGAATTACAATGAAACAAATTCAACAAGCTGAGAGATTTTCCCGACTTGGGCTGAACCTTGTCCTCCGTTAAATGGTTTGAAAATTTAATATCTGCATATTGTCAACGAGGGAGATTATCAGATCAATTGAAAAGAAACTGATGGCATACTGGGTTCCAGTTATAGCCGAAATATTCAAGCTGTCGTGCAAAAATTTGAAACTTGCACTTGCACATTGGAAAAGCGAATCATTTTGATATAATCTTCAGATTTATCAATTGAGAAGCTGTTATCTTGAACAGCCCTTCTCTGAATGTGCAATCTCTGGATAAGCTCAATCTCAATGTGCAATCTCTGGATAAGCTCAATCTCAAAATCTTCAAACTCTGACAACTAGCAAAAACATCGAGGTCATCCCCGTGATACAAAAAACTGCAGTTCTCGAGGCGCATGGTGGTGATTGTAGAGTAAGGAAACGATTCGGGGGAAAAGAATCCACCAAGCTCTAGTCTCTTCAAGGCCTGGTAAGCCACGACTCTGAGCGGAAGTCTATGCCGTTTCCGACAGATCTCCAGGATCAGATGCTCGACATCATGATCGACAGCATATTTGGAGCATCCTATCCTACGATACTTCCATTCAAGCTTCGCCCAGCATTACGGAGTTTCGTTACAACAGAATTATTGGCCCGGCAGCGCAAGACGGAGGATAGGAATTTCCTGAAAGGTGGCAAAAGAGCGAATGACTGGCTATCGAAGTTAAGGACACGGAGACGTTTCCAGTGGAAGATCCAATCCTTGGAAAGAAGTGAGGGTCGAACTGCATATTTGGTTTCCAGGAAAGATAATATGTGTTGTATTATATCGTCTGGCATACGACTAGATTTCTTCTTCTCTATCTGCATCTATCTCCTGCCTTTCTTTCTTGCAGAGAGAAAGTAAGCGCGCTTCAGTCTTGCGATTACGAGGCAATCAGCACCCAAAAACCAGCACGACTCAACATCCCCAAAAATTCTAGACCTTCCTCGTCTATGTCTTGCAACATCTTTCCCAATAGTTTTTTCCTTTTCTATTGAATATTGTATTTTATTATTGATATTGGACTGATTTTGGATAGATTTTAGCCATATGACTTCACTCAAAGTTTTACCTTTAACTCACAACTGAATGAATCTTTAACCCTAGAAGGTAATTGTAAACACTTTACCAATCCTCAAAAGTAGCAATGATTTTTTGCCTTTTAAGAAATATACTTGATATTGTATTTCTTCTGTTTTAGGTTTATGTATACTAAAGGACCTTCAAGAGTTGGATCCCAGCAAAAATAATCTAAGTGGAATTATTCCATCTTGTCTTGGCAAATTGACATCTCTTAAACTCTTAGACTTGTCAACAAACAAGTTAGAAGGGAACATTTCATCATTTTTAGTTGCTACCCTCAAATACCTTGAGTATCTTGATCTCAAAAATCTCTTTTGAGGCCAATTCTCCTTTTAGTCAATTACCAATCACACAAACCTTCAAGTGCTAATGTTTTCAAGTGATAATCCCAAGCTAGAGGTCCAAACACACTATTCACATGACTAATTACCTACAGGTCAGCTTAAGGTTATTAAGATGTTAAACTATAGACTTAACAATATTCCCCAATTTCTTACATACCAAAGAGATTATTGATCTCTCCCACAATAACCTGATAAGAACCTTCCTAAATTGGTTGCTTGAAAACAATACCCAATTGAAGCTTTTATATCTTAGAAATAACTCTTTTGTGGGTCCTTTTCATTTATTCTTCAATTCTAGCTTTGGCATAGAACATACTTACATCTCAGACAATCACTTCCATGAAAAGTTTCAACAAAATATTGGCAGTATTATTTTAAACATAAAAATATTTAATCTTTCAATGAATGCTTTTGATGGTGGCGTTCTATTCTCTATTGGAAGTATGCCTTATTTATCCTATTTAAATCTATCTAGTAATAGGTTTTTAAGAGAAGTTCTAGACACTCTGTTAACAAATTCCTTTAGTTTGAACTTTTTAATGCTCACAAATAATGAATTAAGTGGTCAAGTGCCAAACACAAAGTCTAATCAAACTTTATTGTGGTCCTTACAACTAAGTGGAAATTAGTTTGCTAGCACTCTATCAAATTAGATCGCTTTTTACCCCAGGCTAATTTTTTGGATATAAGTGGCAACTTCAAATCAGGTGAAATTCCAAGCTTCATTAGGAATTTAAGTTTAGAGTGCTTGAACATGGCAGTTAATGCACTTGAAGGAACAATTCCATGTGAACTATTTACGTTTCGGTTATACGTTTTTTATATTTCTCATAATAGTCTTTCAAACACTTTTCTTTTTTGTTTCAAATGGTCATCATATTTAATCCATTTGAATTTGGAAGGCAACAAATTCATAGGTACAATTCCAGAAATATCATTCAACTTTTCTTCTATAAAGACATTGAATATTGAAAATAATTTTTTGTTTGTTGAAATTCCAACATCAATTGGGAATTTATCCTATTTGAGAGTTCTTCAACTAAGAGAGAATAATTTGAGCGGTTTGATACCTGAAATTCTCTACCAATTGAATGAACTAGGCCTATTGGATTTTTCACATAACTCATTTTTTGGAACAATACCAAATCATTTTAGCCTGATCTTTTTTAGGAAGGGAAACACATTGGATTTTGCAGAGGTTGGGCTTTTCACTTTACTTTGGAGATGTTTACAAATATCATATAGTTTTCAGATGAATTTAAGTAATAAAGTATTTTTAATTGAAGACATAGATGGTTCCTTGGTGCAATAAGTTCAAGTTGATTTTGTGACAAAAGCTAGATTTAATATACATAAAGATAGTTTTCTTGAATTGATGTATGGATTGGATTTGCAATATAACCAGCTAACAGGAAAAATACCAATAAAATTTGGAAATTTAAGCTTAATATAAGCATTGAACTTGTCTTATAATTAGTTGACTAGTTCAATTCTAAAAACTTGGAAAATTTTGAGCAAATAGAGAGTCTAAACCTTTCCCATAACAAATTGAGTGGAAAAATTCCATTAGAATTGATTCACTTACACTTTCTAAAGGTTTTTAGCATGGCTTACAACAACCTATCAAGTAGGCTTCTAGATGTGAAAGGACAGTTTGTCACATTCGACAACATAAGTTATAAAGGAAATCCATTATTTTATGGACCTCTATTAGATATGAGTTGTAATATAATTTACCAAAATTGTTACCATTTTTTATGTAAGTAATGGAAAATAATATGACATTGTTGATATTGTTTCCTTTTTAGCAAGTCTCACAATAACCTATCTCGTATACATGCTATGGTTGTTCTCTATATCAACCCTTACTAGCACAGAAAGTGGTTCATGTTCATTATGAATTTCATAAACGAATGTCATTTCATGATTTTTACACTATTCACAAATTTTTTTCTAAAGTAGTTAAGGTGTCATATTTTTTATGATTATTTTGCTAAATTATGTATTTATGTATGTAACAATACTTTATGTGGTAATATTAGACATGCTGTTGAATTTACTTACTATCTTCATGTTGTTGTGTTGCGTATCATGTTTCTATGAATATTAGATGTAGGGAAAGAGAAATATTGGATGTGGGAAAAAGTTGGATTCCAAATAAAAAAAATTGGTTAAATGTAGATTAAATTTGATACATATTAGATTATATGTATATAAAGTTCATTATAATTTGAATATTGAACCCAAAACACCATATAGGCAAAAACAATAAAAAATAAACAACAAATAAATATTGTATTCATCCCTAAATATATATAAACAACAAATATTGCACTGAAACACCTTACCATTTTAATAATAATTAGGAAATGGGTAACAGTCTTGAAGTAAATACAAAATCTTTTCTTTTATAGTAGCATCAAATGTAATTCTCTTTTTTAAAACCATAATAGAGGTAATTTTTGCAATGATAAAACACATGAAACCATAAATAGCAATGGAAATGAGTTCATCTCAAGTTATAACAATAATTTGTAATGATAGACTATATTAAAAATGGTGTTGCAAGAAAGCAAAAAGGGAAAGATTTAAGGTTAATTGATGTTTATGAATTTTTTTTAACATTAAGAGTGTTAAATATAACATAGCTACTAGGGGATCGATATACAAAAAACAATGCACTGCTACATGTCTGCCTTATAAAAAAAAAAAGATAGTCATTTGTGTCTTAACTGAAAAAGTTCCAAACCATTATCGACCCTTAAGCCTTGAAAAATGATCTACCTTAGCAATAGCAAAATCAAAACTCTTTACATCTAATTGTGTGAACCCAAACATTTAAAACAATTATAATTATGTGACAAAGCCTGTATCACCAACCCTTCCTTGTTTAACTATAGTGTTGGTAAAGAAATTTTACTCACAAGGTTGGAAGACAAAGGAAACCTAGTCTTTATTTTCATAAACAGTGTCTCGAAATACTAACATACGGTTCCAGTGTCTTCTTGCCCAATCATTTCTTTATACTATCATTGTGTGCAAACCACTTTTGATGATTAATGAGGCACCTCCCAACACTATCCACTATCTCCATATAATAATCACCTCCCTTATTGAAGGAGTTTTGCCTTATTGATGCTTAAAGCATTTACCATTATGGAAAAGAGACAAATCACCTTCCTATATGTAAAACAAGTGCAAGTTGAATTAAGGACGAAAACAAAATCCAATATATATGTTTAGATTGGATTTATATTGTAACTAGCTAATAAGAAAAATATTGATAAAATTTAGAAATTGGAGTTCATTATTTCTTTTATATTTTATCTATATCTCTATGTAAAACAGAAATATTACAAGTTACATAGGTCAATGAGCCAAATTTCTAAGAAATTACTTCTCAATTATTTCTTTTAAAATCTTGGACACATTTTTGAAAATCCAAATTTTTTGTTAAAAAATGAATATCAATTACTTCATCAATTTATCAATATTCACAATATAAAATGAAGAGAATTTTAATTTTACTTAATTTTTTGGTAAATCGAGTTAACTTAATGTTAAATATAAGTACAAATGAAAGAGAAATTCAAAAAAATTCAATTGAAATAAAAAATTAACAAATATGTTGTTGTTCCCACAGCTTGTATAGGTTGTAATTGTTGTCAACTAGGTTTAAGTGTGTAAGAAAGTAAAGCTACATGGAAGGGCAAGAAAGTAAATTCATTGCGTAAGGGCAAGATAGTAAATTCACCGCAAATAAGCCTTATGAGGGTTTCATAGAAGAGAGTATATAAAAGTCTTGGAAGACAAAATTAGGGTAAAGCCAACACAATTGAATACATGGCAAATCCCTAAACCCTACGTAGAATAACACCACCTGCAAAAGAAAAGAGTAGTCGTCGAGTGAACAGTGCAGTCGTCGTGAACAGTGTAGCCATCGAATGAACAGTACAACCGTCGTGAACAGTGTAACTATTAAGAGAGAGAAAGAGGAGATGGTTGACGGTCGGGCTGAACGAAGAACAGTCGTCATTGAAGATAGGAGAGAAAATCCGACACGGCCAAAGAGAAGTGGCCGACGGACGAAGGAAAAAAAAAGAAGAGAGAGAAAACGAATTTGTCGGACGAAGGAGAGAAAAAGAGAAAAATATATCTACGGCCAAATCAGAGCTGTCGTCGGGCGAAGGAGAAAAGAGGACCAAAAAAGGGAGAAAACCGGACACCACCGATATGCCCAAAATACATCCAAAGAAGATAGAGAAGCCGTCGTCAGAAGAATAGGGGTGGTCGGCCAAAACATAAAAAACACGACGGCCAAACAAGGGAAGGAGACAAAGAGGTGAACAACCAAGTAGGTGAATGGAAAAGAGACGATACGGCCAAAATCAGATTTGACTAGATGGTGAGATAGATCCGGCTGGACAACGAGAGAGATCCGGCTGAACGAAGAGAGAGAAACCACCGGCAAAATCGAAAGTGGACGAAGAAAGAGAAATCCGGCTGGACAACGAGAGAGAGAAACGGACAGGCGAGCCATGAGACAGTAAGATTGTGAGACAAGGAAACGGGTGAGATCGTAAGACGGTGAAAGTAGGAATTGTGTGAGAGAGAAATCCAGCTGGACAATAAGAGAGAAACGTACAGGTGAGTCGTGGGGCGTGAGACTATGTCAGTATGAGACTAGAACATGCGTGACAGATCAAAAGCATGGGGTAGGCCGTGAGACGTGAAACAGCACACTGGAAACGTGAAACAGTGAGACTGTGAAACAGGAGACGGGTGAGACCGTAAGATGGTGAAAGCAGGAATTATATGAGACAATCTACAGAAGGAATTCGGCGAAGCACGAAAAGAACTCAACGTATTTCCAGACTTCTTCAAGAAAGGTTAGAGAGCGTTGCGGTGAACTTTTAAGCGGTAGTGGAGCAGCCTTTCAATTCAACAGAGGCAAGACAAGATAGAAGAAAGGTAGACACAGTAAGTGACACTTTTTGTATTGTACTTGCTTAGTAATTGCAATAGTGAAAGGAGTAGAGAATTAAAGACATCCATTGTAACCTGTATTCACAAGTATAGTGGATAATCTTGGTAGAGGGAGAGTCCCTACCACCATGGATGTGCGTCACGTTGATAGAACCACGTAAATCTTGTGTGTCCTTAATTTGCTTTACGTTCTGTATTTTGAATTGAGTTGTGAATGCAGTTAAAGTATCAGCCAACCCATAACCTAACGAAGACCTAAACAAGAACATCCGTATTGTCTAGTAGGCAAGGTATCTGAAAGGTGACTTTGGGGATTATTGTGATTAGTAAGTAGCAATAGATCTACCTTAGTCGAGTCTGAGAAAGAGTTCGTTTTTAAGAAGAGGTTGAAGTTGTTCACTTACCTGCGAATTGCGAATTGTGGTGATACTGATTCATCCCCCCTCTTAGTATCACAAACTAGTAAATCCTAGGAAGAAGTCGGGAACTTCAATTGGTATCAGATCCTGGTTCACCAGTTTGAAGCTTAACAGCTTAGTGTACTAGTTTGAAGGGATTTAGAAGTTTGACTTGTTCAGCATACTAAGAAATGGAAGTCGGTACCAGCACTAGCACCACTTACAGCAAAAAGGTTCCAATCTTCAACGAAATCAATTACCATATGTAGAGAGTAAGAATGCAAGTGGTATTTGCAACCATGGGCATGAACGTGGTGAAAGCCGTACAGGAGGGTTTTGTGGCTCCGGAAGAAAGTAAAGACCCAACCCCAGAGGAGTTAAGGCAGTTTGAGATAAATGGGAAGGTCTCAAACGTCATCATTTTAGCATTGACAGATGCTAAGTATGCTAAAGTTATGGACTGCAAATCTGCCAAGGAGATATGGGACAGATTGCAGAAAATCTATGAAGGTGATAGCAGAATGAAGGAGGCTAAGCTTCAAGTGTTCAAAGAGAGACATGAATCTCTTAGAATACAGAAAAATGAGACAGTCCAAGAGTTGTTCACCAGGGTTATTGATGCTGTAAACGACCTTAGAAGTCATGGGAAGAACAAGGACTCATCGATTGTGAAGAAAATTCTAAGAATTTTGCCTGAGAGGTTTGCCTCAAAGGTAGTAGCCATAGAGGAGAGTAGAGATGTCAATTCTATGTCTCTGCATGATCTCCAATGCAATCTCATTGCATATGAGATAAGGATAAAGTCAACTGAAAGTTCTGTAACAATAAAGGTATCAAAGGAGGCAGCTTTCAAAGCTATGAAGCACTTGAAGATAAAAGAAGAGGAAGAATCAACCAGTGAAGATGATGATGATGAGGAAGAAAGTGAAGGTGAAGTATTGGATTACTTCACAAAGAAATTCAAAAAGGGGTCTAAGAAAGGAAAAGGACAACTGGTTTTGAGATGTTATTGTTATAGGCAGATTGGACACTTTGCTTCTCAGTGTTAAGTGAAACTTGATGATGAAGATGAGGATGGTGATGATGGGCAGAATTCAAGATGGAGAAGATCATCACTCAAATCAAAGAAGTTCAGTAAGAAGACTGTCAACCCACAAAAGAAAAAGAGAGGCTCATTCAAGAGTTATGTGAGTCAGATAAAAGAAGCTGATGAGAAGGAAGATGAAGACTCATTAGATGAGCATGCCTTTATGGCATTAGCTCAAGGTGGTAGGTCAACCTCTAAAGAGGAAAAGGAGGTTAATGAAGACGAGCCAGATCTTGAAGCTGAGCTGGAAGGAGCTTCAAAGAAGATAATTAGAAAGGGCAGAACCATAAGAAGGCTGAAGGCCTATATAAAACAAGTTGAAGTAAAGTCTGAAGAAGCTGAAAGTCAAAAGGATGAAATAAGAGCTAAACATATTGACTTGAAGAGAAGATTTGAGGAACAGATCAAAATATGTGAAGACCTTACAATAGAGCTTGGCTCAAGGACTTCAACAATTGAAGAAATAGAGATAGAGTTGCTGAAACTTCAGCAACAACTCAAAAAGAGTGAGAAGAACTTGCAGAAGTTTGAAGTGGTAGGAGAAACAAGCTTTGTAAGAGAAAAGAAGAATGAGACTTTGCCACAGAAGTTGAAAGAGAAGGCTGTGACTCAGGGGAAGATAACTGAAAAAGAGAAGACAATTATCAAACCAAAGCCAGGGCCAAAAATGATGTATGTGGTTAAAGAGCAGCAGCCCATAGCTGCTACTTCTTAGAAAGAAAAGAAGGTCAACCAGCAAAGGGCCACGGCTGAACAGAAGAAGCAGAAGAAGGTGGCTGAAATGAAAGCCACACAAGCAAAGAAGCCAACAACCTTGCCTACACACCAAGTGATGAACAGAAGAAGACAAGCTGTGATCAAACCCAAGAAGAGGCAGTTTCAAGGTCATTGCCTTTATTGTGGAGTTTGAGGTCATAAGGCAAGTCACTGCTAATGGAGAAGGCCAGTATATGTCTCCAACTTGAGAAGATACGATGCTGTATACAGGGGGAGACAATACAAAACTCAGAGGAAAACACCTGTCTTGAGTTCTTGCACATATTGTAAAAGGCAAGGACACGTTGACAAGGATTATTGGTGGAAGCCCAAACCAGTGGTTTCAAAGAACAAGTTTGCTATATTGGCAGACTTGGAACAATGTGAAAGGTGCGAGCAGGATGGTCATAATGCCAAGAGATGCATGATACTTCTCCCTAAGCAAGAGAAGGCACTTAATGGCACAGTAAAAATAAGCGGTACAGTCAAAGCCAAGAAAAAGGAAAAAGCTATCTTCCAGCCAGTTCAAAAGAAGGAATATAGAGTAAAAAGGGAGGTGGCTAATATAGCTGAAATTGCACTAAAGGCTGATTACAAGGATAAGCAGTGGATCCTTGACAGTGGATGCACTTCACATATGACGGGAGACAAAAGTAAATTATCAAAGCTAAACAAATCAAGAGAAGGTAGAGTTAAGTTTGGCAATGATGATTCACTCAACATCAGTGGTTAGGGGTTAGTAAACATTGGAAAAGGAAAGCTGAAAGATGTTCTACACGTTGAAGGACTCAGATATAATCTAGCATCTGTCAGCCAACTATGCAACGACGACCACAAAGTGATATTCACAAAAATAGGTTGCCAAGTAAAGAGTAAAGAAGGCAATACTGTTGCAGCTGGGAAGAGAACAACTGGAAATTTGTATGTGATTGATAAAGAAAGAGATCCTCTTGCAACTAAAAATGTGCAAGAAAGAAAGTTAAAGAAAATGTGGACCAATGCTCATCAAGAAAATCAGATTATAGGTGACCTATCAGCATGAGTTACAACAAGAAGAAGAATTGTGGGAGCTACTGCTTTACTCTTACAAGTTGAACCTAAATCTGTTGAAGAGGCTACACAAGATCTAACTAAATCTTTGTCCGCAGAGATGTTTGAAAAGCACAGAATGAGTCTGTCTGTGTGAATGCCTTCTCAAGCCTGAAAATCAGGTGAATCCTCCATCTCTACTTTGCAAGTTCTTCAAATTTGTAATTGGTTGGCAAAGGGGGAGAGAAGCAACAGTGTAGGGGGAGCTGTTAAGAAAGGGGGAGTGCATATTTAGGTGGAGATGAAACTATTGCATAGTGGCTTTTGTTGTGAATGTTACCAACAATTATAAAGGGGGAGATTGTTGTTCCCACAGCTTGTATGGGTTGTAATTGTTGTCAACTAGGTTTAAGTGTGCAAGAAAGTAAAGTCACGTGGAAGGACAAGAAAGTAAATCTGCTACGTAAGGGCAAGACAATAAATTCACTATAAGTAAGCCTTACGAGGGTTTCATGGAAGAGAGTATATAAAGGCCTTGGAAGATAAAATTAAGGTATGACCAACACAATTGAATACACGACAAAACACCAAACCCTACGCAGAAGAATACCACCTGCAAAAGAAAAGAGTAGCTATCATGAACAGTAGTCGTCGAGTGAATAATGTAGCCGTCGTGAATAGTGTAACCGTCGAGAGAGAGAAAGAGGAGATGGTCGACGGTCGGGCTAAACGAAGAACAGCCGTCATCGGAGATAAGAGAGAAAATCTGACACCGTCAAAGAGAAGTGGCCGACGAAAGAAGAAAAAAAAAAGAAGAGAGAGAAAACGAATTCGTCGGAAGAAGGAGAGAAAAAGAGAAAAATATATATACGACCAAATCGGAGCCATCGTCGGGGAAAGAGAAAAGAGGACCAAAAAGGGAAGAAAACCGAACACCACCGATAGGCCCAAAATACATCCAAAGAAGATAGAGAAGCCATCGTTGGAAGAACAAGAGTGGTCAGCCAAAACACAAGTAACCCAATGGCCAAACAGGGGAAGGAGATAAAGAGGTGAACGGCCAAGTGGGTGAATGGAAAAGAGACGATACAGCCAAAATCAGATCCGACTGGACGGTGAGATAGATCCGGCTAGATAGTGAGAGAGATCCGGCTAAACGAAGAGAAAGAAACCACCAGCAGAATTGAAGGTGGACAAAGAGAGAGAAATCTGGCGGTAAGAGAGAGAAATCTGGCTGGATAGCAAGAGAGAGAAACGAACAGGGGAGCCGTGAGACAAGGAGACGAGTGAGACCGTAAGACGTTGAAAGTAGGAATTGTGTGAGAGAGAAATCTGGCTAGACAGTGAGAGAGAAACGCACAGGTGAGTCGTGGGGCATGAGACTACGTCGACGTGAGACCAGAAAGTGCGTGACAAACCGGAAGCGTGGGGTAGGTCGTGAGACGTGAAACGGCATACCTGAAACGTCAAACAGTGAGACTATGAAACAGGAGACGGGTGAGACCGTAAGACGGTGAAAGTAGGAATTGTGTGAGACAACCTACAGAAGGAATTCGGCAAAGTACGAAAAGAACTCAACGTATTTCCAGACTTCTTCAAGAGAGGTTAGAGAGTGTTACGGTGAACTTTTAAGTGGTAATGGAGCAGCCTTTCAATTCAACAAAGGTAAGACAAGTTAGAAGAAGGGTAGACACAGTAAGTGACACTTTTTGTATTGTACTTGCTTAGTAATTGCAATAGTGAAAGGAGTAGAGAATTAAAGACATCCATTGTAACCTGTATTCACAAGTATAGTGGATAATCTTGGTAGAGGGAGAGTCCCTACCACCATGGATGTGCGTCACGTTGATAGAACCACGTAAATCTTGTGTGTCCTTAATTTGCTTTACGTTCTGTATTTTGAATTGAGTTGTGAATGCAGTTAAAGTATCAGCCAACCCATAACCTAACGAAGACCTAAACAAGAACATCCGTATTGTCTAGTAGGCAAGGTATCTGAAAGGTGACTTTGGGGATTATTGTGATTAGTAGGTAGCAATAGATTTATTTTAGTCGAGTCTGAGAAAGAGTTCGCTTTTAAGAAGAGGTTGAAGTTGTTCACTTACCTACGAATTGCGAATTGTGGTGATACTAATTCACCCCTCCCTCAATATCACAAATTAGTAAATCCTAGGGAGAAATCAGGAACTTCATATGTGTAGTTTAAAATTATGTATATAATATTTTTAAAAAAATAAATTTAACAAATACAATATAAAAATATCATAACTCTGAACCCAACAACAAAAAAGTTTTTAAATAAACACAAAGCTGATGTATCTAGCTTTTTATTTTACATTTATAGTTTTCATGATTTGGTTTGAGTAAGTATGTAAGTCAAATATAAAAGTGAATCGAAATAGAGAAAAAATAAACAAATTATTTTAAAAGAAATCATTGCATTATATTTCATTTCAAAATTCAATAAAATACTATATATATTTCACTAAAACTTTATTTCACATATCATACTATGATGGGATCAGACAAGTCTATTATGAAATGAAATCAAAGTAATTAATTTATATGTTGCTTTGTCTCCAACATAGCCTAAACTAATGCTTATGGAAATAATTTCCTTAAAATCTACATATTAGACATTGACTTAATTAGAAAGCAAAATAAATATGTATTTATCTTTTTTTGGTACATCTATATTAAAACTTAAATTTTATAAGCATTTAAAGGAGACTTAATTTATCAAATTAAAGATAAATAACTTTTTAAAAATATATATATATATATATAATCGGTGCCTTCAATCTTCCTTATTAATAATGTTATTAAGTTGAAGACAAATATTCTTTTCATATCTTCTAAGTCACATATAAAGATTATTTTGTCTGTCAACAATTGTTTTTGCTGTCAAAGTGGGAAAGTCATTTGGTCTACTTTTCATTCACGACATGTGCTACTGACTGTGGTATTACAAAATTAATTTATAGTGGAATTGGTTTACCAATTGCTACTAGAATTATGGTACATATTAGGCTTCTTGACTTTTCCTTCCTGGCCTCTTATTTTCACGTATCCTTGTGAGTTATTTTTACTGTCCTATTATGAAAGTGATATTTGTCATTTGGTCTACCTTTTATTACACAGCATGTATTGTTAATTAACAACAATTTTTGTTTTCATATTTTGAAAGTCACTTGGTCTACTTTTTGTTACATGACATGTGCTGCTGAGTATGGTATTACAAAATTGACTTGCAATGAAATTAGTTTACCGATTGCTACCAGAGTCATGATATATATTAGGCTTTTTTAACTTTTCCTTGTTGGTCTCTTATTTTCATGTATCCTTGTGAGTTGTTTTTGTTGTCCTATTGTGAAAGTGATGCTTCATATTTGGTCTACTTTTAATTACACAGCATGTGTTACTAACTAGCAATAGTTGTTTTTGTTGTCATATTAAGTCATTTGGTCTACCTTTCATTACACGACATGTATTGTTGACTAGTAACAATTGTTTTTGTTGTCATATTGGGAAAGTCATTTGGTCTTTCGTTACACTACATGTGCTACTGACTATGGTATTACAAAATTAACTTGCAATAGAATTGGTTTATCGATTGCTAATAGAGTTATGATACATATTAGGCTTCTTGATTTTTCCTTTTTGATCTTTTATTTTCATGTGTCTTGTCTTTGTTGTCTTATTGTGAAAGTGATGTTTCACATTCGGTCTACCTTTCATTACATAGCATGTATTACTAGCTAGTAACAGTTTCTTTTGTTGTCATATTCGGAAAGTCATTTGGTTTACCTTTCATTATATGGCATATATTGCTGACTAGCAATAGTTACTTTTATTGTCATATTGTAAAAGTGATGCTTCACATTTGGTCTACCTTTCATTACATTGCATGTATTGCTAACTAGTAACAATTGTTTTTGTTGTCATATTGGGAAAGTCATTTGGTCTACCTTTCATTACATGGCTTGTATTGCTCCCCTTCTTGGTTTAATCTGGGATGTTTTTATACTTGGTTTTATACTTGATAAATTTTTTGTTTTCCTGTTGTGGATCTGTACCTGTCATTTGACTAAGCAACCCCAAAGTGTTTGTTGTAGGACTTCAAGATTGTCATTATTTATGTTTAAGTCATTTTTAACCTTTCTCTCACTGGTGGAGAGATTGGTTTTGGCTTAGGAAAATATAATTTCTGAAGGACACTAACTTCTTGAAAGTTTTTGAACGTGATAAACACTTGCCGGACATTAAGTTTTTTCAAATGGGATGACTAATTTTTAGGCACGACGTTTGGTTTCTGTGAATAGGATGTGTTTTATGTTTGATTGTGTTGATTTTCAGGTATTGTTGGAATTAATCTGGATTTGTTGATTCCTTGAGAGTGGTCCCGTGACAATACGGACTTGAGAGTGGTCGATTGTTAGTGTGAAATTGATCGGATTGTGTGAGAGAAAAGGGAAAGAACAAACTAATGGAGGTGGAGGCAGTGTAAAACAAGAAAAAGAAAGGCAGACTGCTGTACTTGCCGGACCAACAATCAAACATAAAACAAGCAACCGTATTTTGGCGAATAATTAAGAAGAGAAATCAACATGAAAACTTATTTTAATAATCAATCAATACTGATTCTCCCCTCCACACACCTCACGCCTATCAAAGTTCTAATACATCGCCTGAAAATTTTTTTTAAAAAAAAAGGAAAAAGAAAATCAATATCTCCATATTGTAAACGAGGGAGGGACATTATTCAGATCCATTGAAAACAAATGTAAAAAGTGACTGTAAATTACGTCATTTGGCCATGTTGATTACTACTACTATACAATCTGAAAAAGGTTTCTTACATTGTATTTGTTATGGTTTTAATAGCCCCGTTCGTCAAGGAAAATATGGGGATGTACTGCTGCACTATTGACATGGAGTGCCCTTTGCAGTTTCCGACCATCTAGTACTTCAACTTCGATCAAGAATGTTGAACTAACCGGTCGATGATCTGAGAGCCTTAGTTCTGCCCTCGTGTAGGAAAGTTGTTTTATGCCTTTTCCTAACCAGAGTATTCTGTCACACCTGCAGCGATGTCAAAAGCATGTTAACTACAAAACAAATAAATCCAATGTTCATTCATTTTCATGGTCCATTGGTCACAACGTCTAGAAGGGTAGCCAAAATTGTTTTCATGTCTGTTACTACCAATTTCTTGGTGGATTTTACATCGTTGTCAGTTTTGCTTGTTGGATTGGCCGTTTCATTTTTGTTTTCGGCTAATTGATGAACTCAAAATCCAGACCTTGGCGCTAGAGACGAGGAGTATGGCTTCCTGGAAAGGTGTGTTACTGACGATGCCTTTGGTGGGATTGAGCATGATCTCCTTCCAAAGGTTAATTAGACCATCCCAACCTTATGCTAAACGGCTGGGTACCATTGGGGTAGAGATTAGTGGAGCGGGTCCAATTATTTAATTATCATATGCATTCCATCTATTGACATTAGACCATGGGACACGTTCCTGGAAACAAAAAAAAAAAAAAAAAAGAACGACAGGAGTGCAATAAACAATGCTCATCAACAATCCCCCGTTAATCCTGCACCATCAACAATTTGTGCATTTTGCAGGAATTTGGAGAAGTTAAATCAATTTGCAGGATCTCTTGGATTGTCAATTGAGCTTGACACATCAAAGAACGGAAGCAAGAAGGAATGTTTTAGGTAAGCGCTGAAGCTGTTGTCCTTCAAAGCTTCCAGGGCGTTAGCTACTCCGCAACCAGTCTGAATTAGAGTGAGATAAAGAGCAAGTGCAGCTGCAAAAGTTGAAAGGGTCACTGCCACGCTGCTAAAATAATGGTGCACCAATTTTGCTCTTGTGGTAGCCCAAGTAGTGCTGTAATACAAGTTGGAGTCCCACACCACTTTTTGCAAGTATGATTCCTTGCTGTCTCGAGCTACTTCCCTGCAAATATTGTTGACAAGTTTTGCCACCTCTTTGTTGCTTCCCAGAGAGTGATGAAGTACCCCTTTATGGTGCAGAAGATCAACATCTTCAGCCGAGTTGATCAATCCGTCAAAAAAGAATAAATAGGCCGTGACTTGTGGCTTGCATGCCCGGTGGCATTGTTCAAAGGCAAGAAGGTTTCTGAACAATGTAGCTCTATAATCATTCAGATATAAAGGAGGGATAATGAGTGCCCTTCCTTCGGATCGTACGTCCAGTGGCCTGCAATGTCTCCCTTTCTCAATGATAGCGCCTGCCTCTTTGAGCTCTGTTGCTGAGCGCCTCATATCAGTTTCTACTCCGACCATCCCTTCCATTGTTACAATCTGCATTGATGTTTCCGAATTCTGGCCGAATTGGGTTCCTCCCTCCTCTAGTATTGCTGTCGTTGGCAGTATTCTCGACCGAAAAAGATCAAGAAAATGTTTTCCTTCAAGTGCTTCTTTAACAGGCACTGCTGCAACTTGTTCATCTGATCCTCTGTACTCGTTTGCTCGAAAGCTACGAATATCTATATGGTCGAAATTTTTTTTTCCTGAATTTTCTCTTGGCTGTGCTGGTGTGCTGACAACATCTCTTTGCAATAGCGGTTTAAAGAAGTGAACTGCCAACTCCTGTAATGATGTGCTTGATGATTCCCCTGATACAGTGCTAGTCAACTCGAACAATTTCTGCAAAACAATTAGTGGGAGCTGGTTTTCTAGCATTATCAGATCGCATTGAAGAACAGGCAGCATCCACCTCTTGATAAATGGGGACGCAGGAACATCTGCCATGTCATGCTTCCTCCTTAGCTCTCGGAGGAGTTCGACAACGAAGCAGCTGTCAATTAGCATCATCTTGACAAAATCTTCACTGCTAAGCTCAAAGTCGTCCCAGTAATGACTTCTAGCCTTCTGTTCCAACTTTTCCAGCGCATCAATCACAGGATCTAAAGCAACTCTATTTGGCCGGTTTGGATCGAAAAGGCGGCGAAAGAAGTTCCATTTGATCTCTTCCATGGCTTGCAACTCTGTCGCTCCATGATGGTATGGCCCGATTGATATGATATTTGGAATGTACGCCTTGCGTTCAACATCAAGCATGTTGACGGGGACCCTGTAGATGCAGCAAGCAGAATCGATTTCTTTAGGAGTGGAAGTTTCTAACTCCATGTTTATGGACTCTTTCCAATTTGAGCCTGAAATGATCTGATGGGCAGCAGCTGATGATGACTTGCAATGGCCATGGAATTCTCTTTTGAGTATTTTCTGGAAGAGAAACAAGGCAACTCTTCCATTCCTCATTTATCAGCCTAGTTACTGTCCTTGTACTAACGAGTGATTCCTGTAATAGTTTCTTGCACTAAATGATGGGTTCGTGTTGGAAATTACAACCAAGGCAACGAGTATTTTACTCACTGCATTCCAATTTGTAGGTGCTATCTTAGGGTTTCTTCTTTGGTGTGTCCAACCTTGTTTTAAGTTGTATTCTGGCATTTGAAGTCTTTCCTTTTTTTTTTTTTTTTTCTCTTTTTCTTTCGTCTTATTGAATGACCATTGACTTAATTAATAATGGTAGAGCTGGAGGAGCACAGATGACTAAAAGGAAGGAACTTTGTTTTCCACTCTAATAAAATCCAGACTGGCTGTACTTCTTTGGAAAGTTAATTTAAGGTCGTCTTGGAAGGGGGAAATTATCTGATAATTTGTATGTCGGAGGGCATCCTTTGTCTTGGGGCTTGAACAATTGTTTAAAGTCATTTGGTCTACCTTTCATTACACGACATGTGTTGTTGACTAGTAACAATTGTTTTTGTTGTCATATTGGGAAAGTCATTTGGTCTCCCTTTCATTACATGGGATCAATTTCTTATTTTCTTATAATTAATCTGTGAGGGGCCTAAATATTTAGCCTATTTTTTTTTCAATTTCTTGTAACAAAGGACAGCGGAAAATGTAATTTTTGGGTTCTAATTGTGTAGCTCAATAATTTGGAACAAGAACGGATTTTGGGTTTATGAAGGCATAGTGAGAATAATTTTTTTTTCCCAATTTTAGCCATTGAGGTACTATACACCATAATTTTAATTCCAAATAAAAAGAACTCTAAAATTTGTAACCTGTAAAATAAGAAAATTATTAAAACACGGATTTTTGAAGACAATTTCTAGGGCCCTTTTATTCATTTTGTGGGGGATATGGATTCTTTTATTGTTTCTTTTACTCTTTAAAAATTTATGGAAATAAAAATAATGTAAAAAATTCCGCTTATATTGTTACCACAAATATCACACGCCTCGAGCAATCAATCATCGTCGAATTCGCAATATAAACGGGTCGACTCCCGGTTGCCGGACGTGGGCCTGGCCCGAGCATTTCCACATACAAAGGTAGAGCTGGGCTTTAGATCTATATAAGAGCCCAAAGGCGTGGTGGAGGAAAATGGAGAGAGTAATGGCCGCGGCGTCTGGTGGTGGTGGTGGTGGAAGCGCAAGTGTGAAGGGGATACCGGCGGGCATCAGCACCAGAGAAGGTACAGCCAAAGCAAATGTGGCTGAGCAGATTTCCCAGGCCGTACTTTCAACTTCCAATCTACTCCACCTCATGCAACAATCCTCCCCTTCTCAGGTTGTCTCTTCTCTGTCCCTCTCTCTTCCTCTTCATTGATTTTGGTTGCTTTTCTGTGTATGGGTGTTTGATAAAATCTTCGTCTTTTAAGCGTTTTCGGCGTGTCTTGGAAGTGAATGTCCATGTGATGTTTTGTGGGATTATGAAGAAGAGAATGATTTGGGGTTGAACAACTTGTTGCTTGATGTTCTACTGCAACAACAATAAACCTTGAATCCCAAATTTCAGTGGGTTTGGCTTGATCTTATGCTTGGGGGTTTTGTTTCTTATATGACTAATGATATGCATCTATTCTTGTATATTCATGATTATAATTAGAGATCAAATGAGTTTGTTTTTGAGTTTAATGACAATTTTAGTTTTGCATGCGGAGGGTAAAAAACGTCTGGAAGGGGAAAAATAGAGGAAGTGGAAGAGATAAAGGGCCGGCTCCCACTACCGTGTTGCTCGATAGAAAATGTCATAACAGAAATAGATTTGAAGGACTCACAATCCTTGAAAGCCCACTTGAGGCCTATTTAATGGCGGCAGATAAAGCAAAAATGGATCAAATTGAAATGATTGTGAGAGGATTTATTCAACTATACTTTTGCCCTTTATTTTCCTTAATCTTAAGGAAACCAAGTGATTATGATGTACTTGTATCGTCCTTGTATTTGATCTTTGTTTGCATGGCATCATTGTTTTGTTCATTAGAGTAATTTGTGGTTATGGTCGTGCTTTAACCAAAATATTGTAAAGGAAATGTGTGCTGTAACTACGACTCCTTTAATTGCATGAGACCAATGTCACAGGCAGTATGATTAAAAAGTTTTCAGTCCACATGCTGCTCATGTATGATTCACTCAAAGTGAGCATAGAAAATATGAAATGGTATGGATTCATAGAAAAACTTTCAAACTTGAGCATTAAACTCGTGCAGTAAACAAGGCTAAGTGTTGCAATTTTTCCTTTTAGAAGAAAATTTTGGATTTTTCTTCAGTAGTCGGCAATATATGTCTTCATAATTGCAGTCACTGTAAGGGGATATTCGTACAAAATTGGACATTTATATTGATATGTATCATTGTTCGTAAACTTTATCTAATATGTCATCTGTAGGTCCAACTAATGAGCCTCCCAAAGAACCTTCTAGAGAAGTCGTCTACGATTAAGAACACAGGACATGTATGTCTTCTCACTCCATGTATGTGTTTTTTTTTTTTTTTCCTTTTCTTTTTTTGCAAACCATTCACTTTCTTGAGTAGTTATTGTCATTCTCTGCCTCTCCTGTTAACCATTTTATGTTCCTTTTCTCCGTTCAAGGTCTTAGAGCAATTGCCTAAGGTGATTTCGTCATTGGATGCATATGTAGATGCTGGATTGCAAAGGTTAAGTTCGTATAATCTATTCTTATTGCTTTAGATTGTCTAATGTACCTTGGGCTTGGGCTTCAAGGAGAATTGCTCACCGAACGTCTGCCATTTAGCTTTTATTAGATGGCAGAGTTTGGGTTGTCATGTGTGATAAACAGGCATAACTAGTGGAATCCTTTTTTTTTTTCTTTCCTTCTGCTTCTATTCTTTTGATTTAGGATTGTGGAAGCATCATATTTGTGGGATGCAAATCATATGTGGCTCTAATTATGTAGTATAGTGTGATCTCATGAGATGTTGAATCTTGAAGTTTTCATCTAGCTTAGATTGAGTGATACTAGTTTACATTATTTTTGGTTCTTACCTGCTCTTCTTGTATTTGTAGTCCATGCCCATGTTAATGGTTCTGGCTGATAGCCACACTACAGTTCATCATCCTTTGTGCATTGCAGTCAACTTAAGCTTCTCTCTTGCACTTTTTTGGATTTTCAAGGTCCTATAGGCTTATTTGGGTGTTACGATATCTGCAGCTCTCCCCACCTTAAAACTGTAACTCAGTTACTGGCTAATATGGAAAGCTGCCAGCTAAATGCTCTTTCTCGTGCTCAGCTCCCTCCGAAGGTATAGCCCTTTCCGTCTCTATCTCTTCTCATGGGCTCATACTCACATACAATGATGAGCTTATGTATAATGTTAGGCAATCTTCTTTTGCTTTTACACTGCTCCAATACGCCCCTTATCAGCAATGTGGATGCTCTGAATGTCTAGAGCTGTTAGTAACATCCTCTGTTTCCATCCCCTCCCCCTCGTTCTTCTCTATTTCTTTTTCTTTTCAGGAACCCCTGTTGCCAAATCAACCTCTAAGGGACCAGGGCGAAGGTAATTGACCAAAACACTGTGCCCATATTGTTGAAAGTTGACACAGCCAATGATAACTGTCAAAGGTTCGGATTGAAGCCGAGAAATACTATATGTGCGCATGATGTGCAAAAAATGTTTATGACCTTTTCCTTCTATTTAAACACTGGAACATTGTGGTAGTCTGGTACCCTTGTCTTTTGGCACTAGAATTAGGGGAAAGCTATAGCTTAATCTGTTGTACTCTGTATATACAGCCTTGACAGTTCTCATTCATGGACATGTAGATACAAGATCGTGTATATGGATTGGATTGCTTTGGACACCATAACGTTTGGACATTATAAGTTCAATATCGAACTGTTTGTTGTACTAATAGAAAAAAGATAAAATTTTGCAACCATGAAAATTGGAAGAAAAAAAAAAAAGCCACTGTGAGGTCCTATTGATGTTAGATGCAGCACCAAAGTTTTTATGAATTTTTGATTACCCAATTTGATCCAAAAGAATTCCCAGCGCTCATATCAATTTCAGACGCTAAATTAGAGTCTTGTTTCATTCTATCAAATTATCCTTTTATCCTTTTTGGTCTTTTCTTCCCCATTGTTCGTGCATAAATAACTTTAAATTTACCCATAACTTGCATGATTGGACTGGAGCCATTGCAGAAGGAATCCGCCGAGGCATCTGGTGCGTGAAAAACGTTCGAGTCAAAAGCTCATTTAATGCGTCTCGTCCTATCCCATTTCTCATTGTCAAAAGCGCATCCAATTCCTTTTATCTTCAAATGCCAGTGCCACATTTTCCTTTTCAAGGTGGAACTTCGTGCCATTGTTCACAGAATGTCAAGCGCACGCCAAACTTTCCTTCCATAGAATATTACTTTCTTCATTTTTCCTTATCACGACAGATGCTGCAATTTAATTTTGCTGCAGAGTTTGAGCCCACCGCCCAGGCGCCTCATCCGGTGAACCAAAGCTAGTTAGTTTCCGAGAAGCTAAATCTAATACGCAATATTACCCGAACGTGGACGTGATGAATTAGCTGCACCTGATTCATATTGGTGCACTGTAATATGTATGTATAACACAGTATGATGGTAGGGTAAGTGAGTTCGTGTCCTGGAATCTTGGGCGCAACTACTCTCGTCTCTTACTCACGGTAGACCGTAGACAAGCCAAGGCCTCCCCCAGTCCTCTACGATTGGATTTCTTCCCTTACCACGTGGCACTGACCCATTAAAAGTACATAGGACTAAGAGCCTGGGCCAGTCGTCGGTTTCATTCCCCCTTCGTGCAATAATAATAATAATAAATAAATAAAATAACTATCCGGAAATTAAAGGCAAAACATTTAACAATCTATGGCGATAATTTCAATTGTGGCAAAGAATATACGTGCACTTATTATGTAATAAAACTAGAGTTTTAGCCTACAAACAAATTTCTCAAAAAGAAAAAAGTAAAATTAAGTTCATTAAATTTAAAAAAAAAAAAATTTAAAAATAAAGTAAACCATTACTTTTTTTAAGACAACTTATAAGGAGAGAATCTCCTAGGACATGATAGATTTTGATAACACTTATTATTAGACTATTACAAAAAGTAATTTATTAGGAAAAATGAGAGTTAGGTAGTGTACACTCGTAACAATATACTCAAACTTCCATTCATAAGACCCCTCGTCAAGATAACAACATTATTGGGCAATACTAATTGGTTAATGCATGTCGACATTCCCCTCTCCCTCCTTTTTGTTTTTTGCCCCATAACAATAACAACAACGTTTTAATCCAAATTTAATTAACACATGCTAATCTTTCTTCGTCATTCCATTCATTATAAATTGGGTTTGGTACGAAGCATAACTTTTCTATTTTTTCTTAATAAAAAGTTCTTAAATCAACTCAGATTTGAAATTTTCTAATTAGAATAATTTTTAAGTTTGTTAAACACCTCCAAACAAAATTGAGATGTCACACTCTCTCTCTCTCTCTCTCTCTCCGCCCTCACCTTAAAAATTTCCAATCAGAGCACCTATACTATAAATAAATAAGAAGAGATAAATTAATTAATAATTTGACATATATTTACTTATATTTGAATTCCACTTTAGCTGTTATCCTAGTAAAAGATACGTAGAAATAATAAACTATAAATTTATTAATATTAAAATTAAATATAAAACTATTACTTAAATTTAATAATACTCAAATAATAAATTTTATTTTAAAACACTTTAAACTAAAACACAACAGCCAACGCCCAAAGTCCCCGCCGCATGTTAAAAAGCAGCAGCCAAGAGCACGGAGCTCCGAGGAGGCGCTCTCTCTCTCTCTCTCTCGCTCGCTCTTTCTCTCCTTCTTAAAATTTCAGAAACTCGAATTTACCGTTTAGCCGGTATCCCGACAATTCGACGCAAAACAAACAAAAAGGAATGGCTTCGCTAACCATGCCGCCGGCCTCTTCCAGAACGTCGCCGTATTTGTCGTCGTCTTCCTTTGCGCCGATTTTCTCTACCTGCTCCCGCGAGCACAGGATTCGCGCTTTCTCTCTCAACGAGGCCCGCTCTCGATTTCCCGCCCAAAACATCGTCGTAAGCATGATCCTTAAGAAAAAGAAAAAGAAAAGAAAACACCCTTCCTTATCTCAAGCATGCGTTACTTGGAGAGTGTGCGTGTGTGTGTGTGTATTTGCAATTTTGCGGCAGTTTTCGGTATTTAATTTCTCCGCCCCGCTGTTGCTTTGTCTAGTTGGAAAACTACCATTTTCTCTGGCTGGCTTTTATAATTCTCTGCTTTTTTTTTTTTCTTTTTTGGTGTAAAGTATATTTGTATTGAAGAATTCTTCAAGGTTATTTCTTGCTGTGTTAGAAATGCGATTTGGCGGAACCCCTGAAGTGTGGGAATGGGAAGCCGAGCATTCCTATCATAAATGAAAGGACACTGCCAAAGTTCTTGGAATCGGCTCGAATGGAGCATGGTGTCCGCAGAGAGAGTACCAGGCTGAAACTGTTTTCCGGCACAGCTAATCCTTCTCTTTCTCAGGTGTTTGCCCTTTCCCTTTTTTTTTTTTTTTGGGTTCTCTTACACACACACACACACACACACATATACATATATGCATTTATATATTTTTTTTTCTGACTAATAGATGTTGTTGGTGCTATTAAAATTTTTCATGTTGAATTACATTGGTTAGTGCCTTTGTTAATTGGACAAGTTATAAAATAAATAAAAGGGTGGCCCAGTGGGGTCGAGGAAGGGACATATATACACAGCCTTACTTGTTTGACGAAATCAATATGACAAAGACCATTCGGGGATATGTGAAAGGATGTTGTTTAACATATATGGGAGTCTTTTTGGTTGTATATATTTGAAATGTTTGAATTTTGATGCTGATAGAGTTTTTTTTTTTTCTTTTTTATTTTTTTTCTTTGGTCAAATGTGTGCCATTTAATCCAGGAGATCGCTTGGTATATGGGTCTTGAACTGGGAAAGATCAACATAAAGAGATTTGCTGATGGGGAAATTTACGTTCAGTTGCAAGAGAGTGTTAGAGGATGTGATGTATATTTAGTGCAGCCTACCTGCCCTCCTGCGAATGAGAATCTCTTGGAACTTTTGATCATGATAGATGCTTGCCGGAGAGCATCAGCCAAGAATATCACTGCTGTTATTCCGTATTTTGGATATGCTAGAGCTGACAGAAAGGTGAGATGTTCCCCTGTTTTTCTTTTGGATAAAATGAAGAAAATGAAAGCTAAGTTCAATGTCCAGATGAATGGAGCAGAAATTGTTCTGTTCATTATGTGTTTTAACTTGAGTTTCATTTATTCTTCATTCATGAGTTCCAATATCTGGCTGTGACTACATGTTTTGTGACTGGTGCCTTTACTGGCTATGTTCCTATTTTAGCTTAATCATCTCTTGCAATATGCAGAAAGTGGGGAATTTAAATGCTCTGAGAAATTTTAATTTTGCATATTCACAAACAATATCTTCTTATATTGCAGACCCAAGGTCGTGAATCCATTGCAGCAAAACTTGTTGCAAACATCATCACTGAAGCAGGTGCCAACCGTGTACTAGCCTGTGATCTCCATTCTGGGCAATCTATGGGTTACTTTGATATCCCCGTGGACCATGTGTACTGTCAGGTAATCACTTAATGGTTTTTATTGCTGTCTCTTACTTATTGTTTATTAATACTTCTTTTTCTTATTGCTCTCTAGCCTGTTATTCTTGATTACCTTGCAAGCAAGACAATTGGTTCTAATGATTTGGTGGTGGTTTCACCTGATGTTGGTGGAGTTGCAAGGGCACGTTCTTTTGCCAAAAAGTTGTCTGATGCCCCTTTAGCTATCGTTGATAAAAGGCGTCATGCACACAATGTTGCTGAGGTGATTGCTTCACTATACTTAAGTCACATTGTATTTCTTGATTAAAATCTTATTATGGCAGAGAGCTACTGGGTTATCTTTATTTTCTCTTGGTCTGTTCATGTAAAGTTTTCAATTTTTGTCTTGTCCTTAGATATTTATACTTTCAGATAGTTTATTTTAGTCAAACTTTGTGACATGCATTGAGATTACCGCAACTTAGAGACTTAGGATCCTTATGATTCATTACTACATCGATTTGTTCTAATTATTTCTCCTCCCCCACTTCTAGATAAATGATGGTCTTTAAAGGGCTATACAGTATGCTAACAGTGCCCAGTAACAGAGCGTGAAAATTGTACCTCAAGTCATCAGAAATATTCCATTATCTCATGCGTGATTGTGTGATCTATTTGATCCAAATAGACCTTTATGTGTGGCTGATCAGACAGATTTGTCTTACCAAATATAGAAACAAAAACATTTTATCTTTTCTCTGTCCATGTTTAAGTTTGCCATCTTTGTCAACCTTAAAAGCTTGACTAACAACATGTTTCAGGTGATGAACCTTATTGGTGATGTAAAGGGAAAAGTTGCAGTTATGGTGGATGACATGATTGACACGGCTGGTATGTAATCTTGAAGTCAAAGCTCTAGTCATAAGCATATCCCTAAGACACATTAAAATGTAATAAGGTGAAAATTTGAAAAGATAAAATGTATGAAGACAACATTAGAAAAATAAAAAGGATATGAAATTTGAAATTACCCTGTGTTGTCTCCAATCTCCAAATAACAGCTGAAATATCACAGGCGCTTGTGAATTCTTTTTTATCAACCAAGCCTTTTGGCTACATTACTGACAGGAACTATTCTGCCACACATGAACTTTTCCTTATTGAAATTCCATTAAGTGATTGTATTGATGAGTTTCAATCCTTGCTGTCAACTTTTACAAGTTTTCTTTTGAATTCTTTAGTGAACCACTCTGTTATTCTATGGCATTGTTGTCCTTTTAATTCCTCTTCAAAGCCAATAAGAAGTCCTTGCTAGTAAGCATTTTCTGTAATTTTTGGATAACTGCAAAAGTGATCAATCCAATGTAGGGACAATTGCAAAAGGGGCGGCTCTCTTACACGAAGTGGGGGCCAGAGAAGTCTATGCTTGTTGCACTCATGCCGTTTTTAGGTACTCACTTCAGTTATTTGTTAGACTGCATCTAGATGCCACTTCAATTCAGATTAATCTACCTGACCATTCTCTTGATTAATTAAGTTTCAGTTTCTTGGTTTCTTTGAAGAACTAGCATATGTTATTTCAATCACTTGAGCATGGACTTGCTTTGAAACTAGAATTTTGGAACTTTATATCCTGTGTAGAAGAGACTATTAACATTGTTAGTTGATCTTCTGCTCTCTGTTTGAAGCCCTCCTGCAATTGAGAGGCTGACAAGCGGTCTGTTCCAAGAGGTGATAATTACAAACACAATTCCAGTGGCAGATAAGAACTACTTCCCGCAGTTGACCGTGCTCTCAGTAGCAAACTTACTGGGTGAGACAATTTGGCGGGTTCATGATGATTGTTCTGTTAGTAGCATTTTCCAATAAAACAACTCAGGAAACTTGGTCCCGACAGCTCCGATTAATAATCAATGCCAAAGGTAGCACAGTTGTGGGTTCCGATTTACCCCGGCACAGGAAATCAATCTCTGGGGGCCTCAAGTCTCCTCTCCTTTCCTTCAGATTTATCTTTTTTACCTTCAATTTTCTTTATCCATTGTTCATTGCATGAAGTATTATTTTAGTTCTCATAGATAGGGTAGACGAGCTAAATTTATCACTGCTGTTATGTGTCGGCTAGGAATTGGTCCGTAAGGTTGCCCAAATTTTTTGGTATCTCGGCCCTGGCAAAATGCCAATTGTTTTCCAATATCAACATCTTCAGGAGCCTATTATATTTATAGGCGAACATTATGAGTTAATTGGGTTGTAACTGAGACAATCATCTGAGTTGTGGAACTTGTTATGCTAGTCGAATATGAAAACCTTTTTCTACACACATGACACTCGCACACCAAACCATCACACCAACACACCAAACTGTCGCACACGAACATCGTCAACATCCTCAGGCCGAGCAACCATGCTGCTACGCGAAGTAGCTCAGTCTGTTGGGTACTCACTGGTTTACAACTTTTGCCAGCTTTAGCACTGGTTCATTGTGATAGTAATGTGTTCACGGGAGTCCAAATTATTTGGATCTCCTCCCAAAAACTTGGCTTAGATTTCCAGCTGGATATTGGCAACAATCTTGGACTGTATGCAGTGGGTCCTAGGCTTGAAGACCCCAAAGAGAAAAATTTTCAAGCTAGACGCGTTTAAGTACAGATTCTAGATTGCATGGAAATGTTTCACTACTCGTTTTTCTTTACTTTTACCGTTCGGGTTCTCGGAACCCAACAGCAAAACGTAGCGAAATGGCTGTTTTCAGACGTGGGTGTTTACACTTTGTCTTGGCGAACCAATCTACTGGAAAAGAAAAAAAAAAAAAGCAAAATTCACAGGAGCTTGTTCGTGCGTTCTGCCATCTCCACGAGCGTAGTGAAGAATAATCGTCAAAATTGAACGCCAATGTGTTCTGCTCTCTCTCTTTAAGTGGAACAGTTTTCTTGCCAATATTATCTATCCTCAATGAACAATGTACTAAAAATCACTGCTAATTTTAAACGTTTTGCAAATTTCCTTTTAATGTGGCTAAAACATGAGATCAAAACCCGGTCTGGTCAAATACGTCAAATAATTTTAAAGCTTTTATGATATTTTCTAACAATCTTAAAAATAAAATTACACTTATAATATGTCAAATAATGTTATGGAATTAGATTTTTCCCTTTTTTCTTGTAATTATAGTTTTATGATTAGTCTTACTCATTTGACATTTTATGATAAGTTGATTATCTTAATCTACAATGGAAATATACATTACGATATGCTTCAAATTAAATATTTGATTTTGCTTCAAAAAATTAAAAGTTTTTTAATGAATCAAAATCAAAAAATTTAACATGGCAATTTAAGTATTTGAACTTTAAATTTAAGTTATTGGTGCTAAAAATATTTGGGTATAAAAAAATTAAATAAAACTGAATTAAAACGCTCAATGTTAAAATTTTTTTTCTTAATTATGAATATTTCTGTTGCATAAAATATATGAATAATTGTTAATATAAATGGAATGAATTGCAATACATTTTAAATTATAATTAAGTATATGATATGTATGTTAAAATCTTAATTTTATTAAAACAGTATGGCTAAGAACTTGCTATTAAGTTGTTAAATATTATAAAAAGTAAGAATTTATTAAAAAAAATTAAAACTTCAAATCTTTTTAAAATTGAGCAAATGTTGCCACATAAGCAAAAAATTATCATGTTGTTCCAAATAATGTAATAATTAAATTACAATAAAATTAATTAATTAATTCTTAATTAATGTGGATGACCATTCAAAAAATTAAATTTATTTGTACAATTGATTTTACTATCTTAAACTTTAATTTATTCTTAACTCTACTCTATTAAATAGTAAAAGAAAATAAAAACATTATATTAAGAATGCATATCAAAAATTAGTATTTACTAAATATTAACTATTCTATTTATAAAATATAAAAAAATTATGAATATTAAAAACATAAAATTTTTATATTGTCCATCTGATTTATAAATTATTGATCAGTAATATAATTAATAAAAGACCAAAATTTATAAATAAAAAATTTATTTATATACTTTAAATTTATGCAAATTAATATAAATCATTGATCAGTAATACACGCGTGGTCACGTGGTCGAGCAATTAGGGTTTTGCTTGCCCTCAACTGTGCCAGGCGGTGTCTATAAAAATGGCTTGGGTCTGTCTTTGCCTTTCAAGTTCAATTGTTTCTTATTGTGCTAGGGTTTAGGCGTCGCCGTAGCTGTCGCCGCCGCCTTTAAATATAAGAAGTCTTTTGGACTGACTGCCCACTTTTTAATTTTTGTTCTTTCTTAAGATTATTTCTTTCAGAATTCTCAACTTTGAAGGTGCAGTTTTTTTTAAGAAAATTTTTGTCATTTTCTTTTTTTTTTTTTTTTGGTAATGAAAAAAAGATCGGCAGCGATGAAAATCTACCTGTGTACCAGAGACGGTCTCTGCGGAGGCCATCATTGATGCGTAACACAAATTCCTCTAAGAAGTTCTGAGCCGATTACAACTGCTTTCTTCTGATGTGTTTTCTTTTCTTTCTTTTCTTTTTAAAAATTTTGAAATTTCGGCTTTTAGGTATGTGTTTGTTGTAGGGTTTACGTGTTCTTTACTGAAGGGGTTGAATGAATGCGAGGTGATGATAGAAATTCATTGGTCTGTCAATCCACTGACTTAATAACAGTGTGATGTTACCATGAATCCCGACAGGTTCTGATCGCCAAATACTTTTTTAAGTGCCCAAATTTTCTTTTCTCTGAATGGATTATATAATATTTGTGGTTGCTTTAGGAATTCCGTATGTATTATTGCCTGAATTGCATGTATTTGGTTTTGGAATTCTTCATGTTCAGTTCTATGTGTTTTTTTTTTTATTTTTTGCCCATTTTTGACATAATCGTTTGAACATTTTCTTTTCTTTTTAACCATCTTTTAGACTGGGGAAAATAATATTTTGATTGTGCTGCTCTACCAATGGCGGGTTATGTTTAGTTTTGGATCGTTTACTTAATTAGTGTTCTTGTTTTAATGTGGGGCATGTGATGAATCTCATACTTTAATGGGTAATTTGCGTCTGAAATGTTCCATTGATGCTATTTCACCTTGGAGAACTGATGCCCTTTTACAATTTAAAATGATTGACTGATTTCGAGAATCCTGTTGTCTTTGTACTAAACTTGAAGGCGGAATTGTTTTTTTTTTTTTGGATTTTTATTGTACCATTTTATGGTAGAAAATAAGGATCTAAGTTTCTCTGTTTGTTTGTTTCCTTCCTGTATATGGGGGGTTACTCTAAATTCTGAACTCAATTCTTGACTGGACTATACTTTGTTTCTTGTTTTTTCATTTTGCTTTAAATTATTCATTATTCCATCCCGATCTTTGATTTATGCTCCCCTTCTTGGTTTACTTGTTTTAATCTGCCTTTCTTTTTCTTGTTTTCCACTGCCTCCACCTCCATTAGTTTGTTCTTTCCCTTTTCTCTCACACGATCCGATCAATTTCACACGATAACAATCGACCACTCCCAAGTTCGTATTGTCACGGGACCACTCTCAAGTAATCAACAAATCCGGATTAATTCCAACAATACCAGGAAATCAACACATAAAACAAGCAACTGTATTTTGGCGAATAATTAAGAAGAGAAATCAACATGAAAACTTATTTTAATAATCAATCAATACTTATTCTCCCATCCACACACCTCACGCCTACCAAAGTTCTAATACATCTCTTGAAAATTTAAAAAAAAAAAGGGAAAAAGAAAATCAATATCTCCATATTGTAAACGAGGGAGGGATATTATTCAGATGCATTGAAAACAAATGTAAAAAGTGACTGTAAATTACGTCATTTGGCCATGTTGATTACTACTACTATACAATCTGAAAAAGGTTTTTTACGTTGTAACTGTTATGGTTTTAATAGCCCCGTTCGTCAAGGAAAATATGGGGATGTACTGCTGCACTATTGACATGGAGTGCCCTTTGCAGTTTCCGACCATCTAGTACTTCAACTTCGATCAAGAATGTTGAACTAACCGGTCGATGATCTGAGAGCCTTAGTTCTGCCCTCGTGTAGGAAAGTTGTTTTATGCCTTTTCCTAACCAGAGTATTCTGTCACACCTGCAGCGATGTCAAAATCATGTTAACTACAAAACAAATAATTCCAATGTTCATTCATTTTCATGGTCCATTGGTCACAACGTCTAGAAGGGTAGCCAAAATTGTTTCATGTCTGTTACTACCAATTTCATGGTTGATTTTACATCGTTGTCAGTTTGATTTAAATAGCACTTACCATGCTGGAGATCTCTTTTTCTCCCCTTCCCTCGCATTCTCCCCAACAAATCTATCTGAGTTTATTTCGTACTTGTAAGTAGGAGGAAAGTTTATCAGTCCCTCTCTCCATCCATCAAATACATTGCCTCCACGGAGTTCTTTGATTAGCTGCCATGGAAAGCATCATATAACACTTTGGAAAGGTCTGTTATATCCGTAATACAACTGTCACATATTGTATCAGTCCTTTACAAGCTTTTATCGGATGAAAACTTTTAAACCCAAGTTTAAATAGCTTAAAAAATCGTGCCAAGTTAAGTGTCAGATGTCTCACCTGATCACTGTCGATTAGTTCATCCCACTGCCTCAGAGCAACGAGCTTCCTTATCTCCGCGTCCAACATACTGAGCCGATAGTTCAAATCTCCAAACCAGAATATCTTACTATTCGGAGAAGCATTCAATCATAAATTTACTTGACATGAATTACAGAAAAACTTGTATGAACAAACAAAAAGTAAAAAAAATACATGTGAGTTATCTATCTGTGATCTGTGATTAGTAAATCATAACATCTTAATTATCACATGCAAAGTTTTGGAAAGTTCAGGACTAAAACTTCATACCCGCCATTTCCTCTATGGAAAACAAAGCTCATTCCACACGTTGAAACTCATTCTAAATGTTTTTGGAAGTTCTTTGACAGTTGAACTAAATTAGATTTTAAAAAAAATGAAAAAAATAGCACTCTACTGTTGTTCATTTACTCTTAAAGAAGAACTTACCATTGTTATAATCATAGTCTCACACCATTAGAATTTATTTTTCAACAAAATCAGAAGGAAGATGATTACCGTTTGACAAATTCCCTACTGTGTGTCAGCTGTAAAAGTTATGTTGCATGCACTGAAACTCAAATAGAAGGATGCTTACTCATGGGAGGGGATTGTTTGAGGCTGATCATTTTCAAGGGCAGATGAGAAATGCGTACGCCGTATAATTTCATTTACATCAGCGTTGCGCCTTTGTTCAGCCCCATCTTTGCTACCGGAGGTCAGATGAGAACAAACAAAGCACATCCTTGACTGGAAAAGAGACATGCTAACAGAAACAGAACCCTGCATCAGCAATTTCTAGTAAGACATCCATCCAGTACTGCAAAGGTAAGCATGCTCAATTACCAGCAATTCACTCACGTCATCTCTCATGAAATGCAAGGTTGACTCATAAAGAACTTCTGACCTTTTACTATGGTTGAGCATGGAACTTTTCATGCGATTATATAAAAGATTCTGGTACTTAGTTACTTGTCCATTTCTTCATGGTGTTGGTCTCTGATTCAGTTATTTGGTTGCTAAAATTTCTCAGGAAATTCAATTCTGCTAGGAATATATTTTGAATTCCTTGATGATTTTAATATATTTGCTAAATAAAAAAAATGGATCAGAGACACAAGAATTAGACACCCTGTAAAAAAAAAAAAAAAAAACAGAATAAAATTAATTCTCGATTTGATGTGTAGATTCCACAACTCAATCCTGTTTCAATAAAATTTACATTCCTAGGGTGTCCATTCTCCCTGTTCGTGTGCTCAAGCCCTTTGCTAAATAGATCGCTGAATAAACAAGAATGGAAGAAATTGCACTACCTTGTTTCCCATATAGCCCATCAGACCAACTCCAACAGGAGAGACCTTCAAATTATTTATATGCCTTCTTAACTGCTTACGCACCCAAATTGATACATATATCCCTACCATTTGCTTGCTAAAAATTCGCACATACTTGAGATTTGACTTTTTATTATCCTTAATGGATTCACGGTTATTTTGTTCACTAGGTTCTTCAATGAATGCGTCATCCTCCTCCTGAGGCAACCCATCAGGCAAATCATTAAGAGATTCTATAGCTTCAGGAACTCGTGACCATTCTTGCTTCCCCACCCACATAGAGACCGGGTTTCCAGAGCCGTGGTGAGATCTTTTTAGTTCACTGACATTCACTGAAATGTTGTGAGGACTAGATACTAAAGGATTTTCTATCCAACTTGACCCCATTCTTGCTGAACCGCTCAATATTCTCCCAAGTTTAGAAGTGGTTGATATAACTTGTGGCGATTCATTGAATGAATATTCTGGCCAGCCTAATCCACTGTCACTGTCAAAGCCATATATTCTCTTCAAATGTAAGTCCTTTTTACCAGTACCGTTTAGTTTACTCAACCCATGCCCTTCTAATTGACTCCCATCAGTAGTTCTCAACTTGTCACTCATCGTTTCCAAAGGCCAAGCGTCAACCATGTCTGTAAGTTCATCGGCAATGGAAGGAGTCCTTACTACTGGAGATGGAGGTGCACTAAAACATTTGTGTTTGCTGTCTTGCTTTGAAGATTTGTTCAGAGTCCTTCTAATGATTGCCTCCCACTTTGGAATTGGCCTGCTACTCTCTGCCCCCAGTACATTCCCAGCATTCAAAGGAACTACCTCTTGGAATCTGTTGCCAAAAGGATTAACAGAATTTGAAAAAAAAAAAATCCCATAAAGACTTAATCTTAATATCTTCCAAAAGAACCATAAAAATAGCAGAAAATGGAATTCTAGGATTGTAATACAGTTGAGGCTGCTATTTGATTCTTTTTGGGTCATGTAATCGATGCCAAATTCCTGGAAAGCGCTTTAGTTGACAGCGGATCCTAGATAATATGGGGGCTATCAAATAAAAATTTGCTGGTATGTCCTCCAAATTCATCTCTTTACAAGAAAAGTCATTTAGATGCAAGTTAATACTTCACAATGGAGGCAAGGAAATACTCACCCTATGATGTACATATCTGATGGTTCTTCTGTGCATAGCCAATCATCAACTTCAAGATCTTCGCATGGAAGTCTTCCAGCAACATTCCAAGTGCCTATTGTCACCCTACAAATAACCGAAGATTCCAATATTTGCCATTAAGAATCAAAACGGCAGAACCTACTGGACAAAAATTGATGAAAAAGAGAATTACATCCAAACCTCACATCCTTATTATTTATGTACTGAACACGCAGAGTTTCGGATTTTCTTCGCTTGAATCTCAATGAGTAGCCCTTGGAAGGTGCTTCTGCGAGAATTAAGTTTAAGAACAACACAAGGTTACAGTTTAAAGATCACATGGTGGCAGATGAGAGAAGAAGAGACAAATTGGTAAAATATTTCGTGGCATTGCTGGAATCTTAAAAACTTAAAAGAGTGTTGCTTCAGTAGGTCGCAAGTTATCTGATAAACATGAAGGCACAGGATCAATCATGTTCACACTTCTTGGCAGATTTGCGACAAAATAGCTTTGCCTAACAAGTGAAGAATTGGGTATCAACAACTAGAAATAACAGAATCTTAAAACAAAAGAAGGAGAAGTGGGAGAGCATAAGGCCAAAGACATGATATTTGAAGAGAAGACAGAATTCATATCAACAGGAGCAGAATAGCAAGCTGATGTTTTTAAAATAAGAACTGCTAGCAGGTAATACCATAAAATGGAATCAGATACACTAATAGTGAAAAGGGTATTAAATTGCCTGAACTCTGGCTGTGGAATGCAAACTGGTTTCTCTTTGTCATATGAGCATGATTCTCAGCTTCACTAAAGCTTTCGTCTTTAAGCGACCAACCTTTTACAAATTATAAATGTTGCAGAAAAGAATGATCAAACACAAAAGCAGGCATGGAAGATGAAGATTACTGGTAAGCAATACTGAAATCATACCATCATCCTCACTCTCAGTTTCTGTGTACTCATCTTCGCTGAAATCATGCAAGTTTGGTTTTATGTTCAACCATTTCTTCATGACAATGGAGGGCCAAGAGACCTGGGAAAAAGGCAGTAAAGCATCAAAACTGCTTAAACCAAGTAATTGATCAAAGCAATGCCAAGAACCATTAAAGCATACATCAGAGCCCTTTTTTCTCCAGGTCCTCATTGTTTGTTGAAAAAGAATTGAGACTGCAGGCACAGTAGACAAATTTATACAACAGTAGAATCTGAAGGCACAAGGTACTTCAATATGGAAGCAGGCATTTCACCCTCCTAGGACGCTAATATTTAAATAAGATGCCTATGGGGGCTGGGACCAAACATGAAAGGCTTGTTTTTGATTCCAGGCGGAAGGGAGACTGATCCTATAATGAAAAAGGAAAGGACCTGAAAATTATGGATCCATTAACATAACCTCAACTTGCAAAGAAAAAGAATTTCAACTGATTGGTCCTCCTCGCAACCCCACCAATTCTCTCATACCACAACAGTTCAGCTTGATATTATTTTAAAAAGTCCTGTTACATGGCCACAGAATCTAGTCAGAGAATAGTTAGAGTAGCATCACTCACTCAAATTTTTTTTTTTTTTAAAAAAAACTAGATATTCAATTAAAATATCAAAATGAAGAATAGACAAGATATGATGTACAATGAATTTATGTACAATGAATTTATGTGAATACGAAGTGATGTTCACTCACACGTCCTATTATTTCTGATGGTATATTTTGTCCTCTTTAGTGTGCGCGCGCGCGCGCACATATATATATATGACAGAGAGAAAATTAAAATTTTAAAAATAAAAATTCAAAATTTTATTTTTTCATTAAACGGAGACTTACACTCTGCCTGAATCACCATCACTTTTGCTTGAATCATCTGATGAAATCCTCTGACCCTTAACACTACGGTTTTAAAAATCAAACATGTCACAAATTTAGTTCCTTGCAAAACTAGCATTGTCTCTTTCAAGGTTAACAACTCAACAGTTGTTCCCACCTTCAAAATCAAGCGATTGTTAAAGCCATTAGTTCCACCATTTTTAAAAATCATTTATTCTATTCTAGTCTAGTCTAGTAGCAGTTGAGCCTGTTGCTTCCCCCCCCCCCCCCCCCTCCCGTCATCCTATGTTCTAAGGTTCAACGTTGGCTAGCCTCGCGTATGTCATTTCATGTTTTTCCCTCATTATAGAAGGCCCACAAATTCATTAATTTGGGTCTTATTTTTTTTGGTCTTGTCCTATTCTCATTTTTATCTACTTAATAGAAAGTCCGCATATTGTATCTTGAAAGAAAGAAAAAAACAAAACCCTTAATTTAATTAATTTAGTTTTTGGTATATCTAAAAAATATAAAAATAGAGTGTACATCCAAACATGTATTTGTTTGTAAATTTGATTTTAATTTTATCTGTTACAATAAAAAAAAGGAATTTATAGTAAATGATATTTAAAAAAATTATTATAATAAATACTATTCATGACATTCAATATAATTTTTATTTATTACTGTATATATTAATTTTTTATTTTATCTATACAAATAAAAAATTTTTCTTACTCTTTTTTTTTTTATATATATAATTTTGGATCCGCCGTTAGGTGCAGTGACATAGAATAGGTAAAGAAAGGTATTAAGATAAATCTGACAAAAATATGAACTTTAAAAGCTGGAAAGGGCAGACCCGCGAGACAGATAGCCCTTAATCACACCAAAAACCACAAGGGGTCGGTGTACTTTTGGACAGCACAACCAATGACATGATGAAAATTATTAAAATAAAATCGGATTAAGAGCAATTAGGACAATTAGAATATCCCCATGGCAATTGTAACAAAGGGGACGACGACGACAAGTTGAGTTAGTAATATTTAGTTAGTTTTGATTTAAAATAATCGTTTCTTAATTCAAATTTAGCTTACCATAAAATGAAATGATAAAAAAATTTAAGTCCTCGACCTGATAAAAATTTAATATTAAGCTTTCATTGTTATCTATTTAATAATTTTTGTTGTTATTATGTTTTCAAACGTCTGTTCTCCTCCATGTTTGTGCCTTTAGGGTGAGCCCACCATGGCAAGATATTTCCGCACACTTTAATTGAAAGTGATATAAAGACTTTTTTTTTTTTTTTTTGAAAGTCTAAAAGCGTATGGATTGATATTAAAAATTATTTGTTAATATATTCATTAAATTATTTTTATTGAGAGACTTACTATTCAAATATTAGTAAGTTTGAGAAAATTTTTGTATGTTTAATTTCAATGTTAATGAGTACAAAACAAAATATTAAACTATCAATATAAAATTTTATTTATAAAAAAATAAATTTAAAAAATTTATTAAATTATGAATTAGATTAATATCTGGAGAGATATATATAATATAAAGGTTTTTTTAGATTGTAACTTATAACGAAAAGTTAAACCCACAATCAAAAAATTGATTAAATGACTTGGAGTAAATACCTATAAAATCAGTATGTAATGACAAAAGTGAAATAATAATAATAATAATAATAATAAGAGTTACATAAAACAATATATTAAGGGAAATAAACCAACAGCTACAGGCCAAGATTTGGGATAGACCCCACTTTTGTTAAAAAGCATTGAAAATGAAAATAATAAATAATAATAATAATAAAAGAAAAACAAATATAAAACATGGAAGTTTATTTAAATGGGTATAATTAAGCATGAAGGACAGCTGTTTAGTAATTGGCACGACGGTAAACCTTATTTTATTGGCATAATAGGCATTTTTTTTTTTTTGGTTAGTGAATTGTGAAATAAAAGAAATATTCTTATTTTTATAAGTTTTAATTTCTTTTCAAAGGTTAAAATAAAATTTGAAAAAAATAAATAAATTTAAACTTTCAATTATTAAAATGTCCTAAAAAAAAAAAAGTATACCTAAACATATTCTATATGCTCACTTCATATACAATGCATACAAAATATGTACTCAAGAAGACGAAAAATGCAGGGACCTCTCCATAAGGCATAAGTGGGGGCCATTGGCAAAATGACGATTGAGAGTAACAACAACAGGGAAGGATGGGGTCAGCGCACCAATATGTGAAGGGTAAGAAGCACTCTTCACCTTTCTTACTTTGAAAGGTCATAAGTCAATGGGCCATGGTTTTATTTTTTATTTTTTTTTTCTTTTTTCTGATTTAAAATTATATGGTGGGCTCGAGAAATGTTTTGTCCCCCCCGGTGGTAATCTATCAATCTGTAGTCTGCCTGCCTGCCTTCGTTAGAAATGTGATAAAATTGTGAAAATGCTGAGGTAGGAAGAAAAGTGAGTTTAGTTAACATGACTAATAATAATAATAATAATAATAATTAAAACATAACATATTTCAACTTGTAAATTTTTTTAACATTACTTTTCCTATGTAACCCCCCCCAAAAAAAAATAATTTCTTTAAGCGTTGCATGTCTTATTATTATTATTATTATTTTCTTTTCGTTTTTGACAATAAGCATCGTATGTCATAATCCCAATGGATTTAGTAATTAACATGAAGACTATCGGGCATGCATGAATCCCATCCCATTAATTCTTGTAATTTTACTGCAAACCACTTTTTCTAATTTCTCCCCTTGTTTTGGATATGATGCAGAATCTGCTGGGTACTTGCAATTACAATTACAATTTGCAATCAAAACATGCACTTCAGTAACCTTTGCTTTCCAAATAACTTTTTTTTTTTTGGGGGGGGCGGGGGATGTGGAGAGTGATTTCATGGTTCGGTTAAGATTTTTACATAAAAGCTATAGGATTGGGATGGATAGAATATAATAAATAAGAAAAGAGGAAGGAAGGCAAAATTTTTCTTTTTGGGAGATCAATTACATGCTATGGCCAACTAGTTGTGCCCAGTAGCCAGCTAGTTGGCCACAAGAACAAAGCTCATGGAGGAGACTAGGGTTCAAATATAAGTTTTTTTTTTGTTTCAAATTTCTGTAAACTATGAGTTTTAATTTTGATGCACACGCCGCCCCCCCCCCCCAAAGAAAAAAAAAAAAGAGTTGTGCACCGTAGCTATCCTATTGTTAGCTGTGCAATGTGGATTTGGAGTTGGACACAGCAAAAATTGATGTCACAGTTGGAATTTGTCGTCTTTTATAGAGTGGACTGGATATTTTGATATTCAACATCTGGGGTTCATGTTAATTCTAAATCTTTAGCTAGCCTTACTTTATTGCGATGTAGATATGGCGAGTGAGAGTCGTAGAACAATCACCATAGAAAATAAGAATAAGATTGCATAAATCTACCACTTTAGCTACTCTTTAAACCGTACATCTATCCACTTGATTGATGCAGCTTGTAATTTTAACAATATACAGGTGGTTTCTGGTCGACATTAATTCTCACATCTAGTTTCTCATATTCGTCCAAGCAAAAGCAAATCTAACACAGAGAGTAAAACTTTTTGGTCGCCTATCCTAGTCCCCAAGCATATTGTAGAAAGATTCATGTTAGTGAAAGTCGATTTTTTCAACCAAGCCTTTCTACTCCCGAAAAGTTCCGCAAAGGTGATCGTCTTGTATTAAAAGCAAGAAAATCTTTCACCCCTTCTCAAGTCTGTATCATCTTTTCATGACCCAAATAACCATCAAACGTTATCCTTTGCCAATATGATCAGAAGATAAACATGAAGTGACTCAGAACTCAGAAAAAAGGTCCCCTCTTGATATTATTCGATGAGATCTGAAAATGATATACTTTTAGCAGCAGATTCAAAAATTTGTATTAGTTGATGATGGAGATGGGGTTCGGTAGGAAGGCATCTTTGGGATGTAGTCATGGTGGCTGTTAGGGTCGGGTATGGGCAGAGTTGGTGCGGCATATATTTCTTTTTTTTTTTAACACTAACAATATTTATTAACGTTACGTGTAAGTTCGAAATGACAGCCAACAAATTTTTTTTTCTTAGAATTTCATTTATTTGAGACAATAAGAGAGATGTAATTGATTCAAATTTATTATATCTTTCATTTGTTTTAATAAGTATTACTAGCTAACCTTCTATTCTAATTCGGGCATACTGATCAGAGTTAAGCAGTTTTCATTTAAAAGAGCCCTGTTATCATCTTCTATGGCAACACGATGAAACCAAAAAAAATCAAATTTATGATTAAAAAGTTTTGATTTGAAATGTTTAATTGAATGACAAAATGGATAAAAATAAATTATATATCTTAAATGAATGAGCATATATATATATATATATATATTCTAGACGTTGCAATTGCCCCTAATCAAATGTATATATGAAAGAGTGAAAGCTCTAAGTGCCAAAATATTTCTATTATTTATAAGTAACTTTTATTTTATCAAATGACCTAAGAAAATTGGTTTGACGAACTAAAAGTAAATTTGCTGACTTATATTTATTTTCGTTGGAGTGCCTTAAGGAGATTGGTTGACTACTTATAGGTAAATTTACACCATTCATATCGAAGTTTTTCAAGTGAATTTAGGTTGTTCCTCTTTCTCTCTTCCCTCACCACCTGCCTAGATTTGGTCTCCTTAATTAGAGAATATGCCAACATGGGTTGGACATATCCAAACCAACGCAAATGCCAATTCCTTTTGTTTTATCTCCAATAGACAACGCACTTGTTTTGCTCCAAGTATCCTTAATTCAAGCCAGCATCTGTATTCCATTTCAAAGTGGGACGCTGCAATTTCAAGCGTAACATTTTATCCTCCCCATCATCACTCCGTGAAAAATTGAAAATAACTGAATTTTCTTGAGTAGTCTTCTCGGCCAGAAGTTTTGCTTTGCACTGTCTTTGCATCAAAATTTTCAGTCATATTGGATTCTGTTATCACAACTTTGTACTTTTGCCAACTTCACGGTTGGACACATTAGGCATACTGTTTGCTCAAGGTCATATGTATGTATGTATGTATGTATGTATGTATGTATATATATATATATAACGTAGATTTACCTGTAGAATCCAACTTCTTCGCAGCTATGACGTTACACACACACACATATATTAAGGGGCAAAAAAAAAATAAAAATTGAGGTGTTTCACCCACAATCCCAACAGTCAATTCAAATTTTGATACAATAAGTGATAAAACAAGGTTTTTCTTTTTGCAGGCAAAATATTTTACCATCTTGATTAAAGATAATTTATAAAATAGTTCTGCAAGTTGCCTGGTAGAAACATTAAGTTAAATTTTTTTTTTTATGCCTTTCATGCCTAATAATCGTTTTCTTTCCTGATTTTGTTCCTTTGTCAAGGAATGTCAATTTTTCTATCAACCCCTTTGCTTATTCCTAATTTCTGTCATAACAAAAATTTGGTCCCTTGATTTTTTTTTTTTATTTATCTTCGTTAAGAAAATGTTTCAAATATTTGGAACTAAAATTTAGTTGACAAAAAAGCATGGTCCACGAAAAAAAATTGCTTTTATCAGTATTTGAACCATGTGGCTGTGCAAGATGAAGGGCAAGGAGGAGCCATGCATGGAGGGATCCAGCTGTGAGGAGCCAAGTGTATCACAACAGCAGTCAACACTCGGAGTTGTATCAGACTAGCTTCAAAATGGTCGGCATCAAATGTAAGATGTATGGCTTAAAATGGCGAAAAAGACTAGACGACTTTTGAGGACTTGACTAGAACCCGAGCCAAACAAGCACAAGCAACCAACGTACACTTATCAAACTTGGATTGTACGAAGAAGAGTAGAAAACAAAAGGCTAGGTTACTTCCAAAAATGTTCTCATTTTCGTGGGTTTCAATTTCTTGACTTTACATGCCTGATTATATCCACCGTGATGCCCCATGTAAATTGACGCATAATGCAAACTTTATTCTGCCATAGAATGAAAATGATCCCAGAGAAAAGAAAATAAATCCCTTGTCATTCCCCCAATTTGATAAAGGAAAAACTCAATTAGTCTAAGATAGTTAAACGGGTATTATGAGTTATTACAAGAAGTTCAACAGAAGAGAAGTACGTGTAAGCTGAGCACCTTCTTCAACAGTAGGAAAAAAAAAAAAAGTATGAAAAGGTATGTGCAGGCACAAGAAGTTCCTTTTGGAAATGCAAGGATCTAAACTCATTGGCTAACTAAGGACTAAGGCAAGTGGAACCGAATTGAAGATGTTGTCATGGCGGCTTGTCAGGTAGCAATCAGGTGGGAGACTCCAGAAGGACCCCAGCACCACCATCACAACCCGTTGCCAACAACAAAAATCCAATAAGGAACACAAGCTTTCTTCGAATGAAAGGCCAAACCGTCCATCTCTAGCCGAAAAGAAAAATAAATAAACAATAGGGGAAAGCAAAATGGCAAAGTGTAGATCAGTTTGTGCTGTGCTTTTGGACCACAAAGAGTATAAGTCTTAGTTGCTGCAAAAAGCTGGTGTTGGAAGAGTGAGGGAGAGACCCTAGGGAACATAAAATTGACTTTGCACTTACGGATCATACACCTACTGGCCAATGGTAAAGGGAGTAAGTGCAACTTTGCTTGACATTTTCTTTTGTGAAAAACCTCTCCCTCCCTCTCTTTTCTCGACAACTTATTTTGAGCTATGTGAGGGTACAAAACCATATTGTCTTCTTAGCCTGCTGATCCTTTGCCTACGGAATGCGGAAATGAAAATAGTAATTCCGGTAGCCTCTTACAAAAAACGAGGCCCAGTCACATGGTTGTTAGGCCAACCAGTATCGGAATCAAGATCATGCCAAAAGAAAAGGAGGTGGGCAAGCACCAAAGCGAGATTGTAAAAAGCACCAAAGAAAAAGGAGGTGGGTCAGAGACCCAGAAGGGTATATCAGAAAGACCGTAACCAAGTAGAATAGCTCTTGGACCAGAAACGCTTTATTCAAAAGGAAACTCAATCAAACTTGATCACGATCAACCAGTGGCCAAGGTGCGCGGATTTGTTAGTCAAGTTAAATGCACCCAAGTGATATAGTCCAATTCAATAGCTCCATGACTATTCTTCCGTAGATAGAGGAAATGATCCAGATGAACCGAATCCAGAAATTTCATTTAACAAGAGGAACTTTCTTTACTGTAGACTTCGTAGCTTCCCTGGCCCTTTCACAAGTTCAACATCTCCAGATTCAGCAACTTTTCTTTTTTTTTGTTTTTAATTTTTTCCCAACATATGAAGTTTTTGGCAATCTCCAACTATCAATAAGGACGACATATGAACAAACTGCTAAGCAACCGCCACAGTAGAACCTCTCATTATTAAGTAGCACAGTTTTGTTGAGGGAATTTTTAGTTTGGTTTACTGAGTGAAATTAATTTAATTTTAAATTGAAGTAAAACAAAAGAGTAAAGTTCAATTAAAATAAAAAATAATTACATAAATTTATGTAATATAAAATTATATTCATAATGTACTCACAACATATGTGAATAAAAATAATAAACATTTTCTTTAATAGCAACACCATGAATGGAATAAACTTCAGAGATAAATGTGGATGTATCTAACGGTTCGTAATAAGGGGTTCTTGTTGAAGATCCAGGTGAAGTGATGAGTTAAAAAAAGGAGCTAAAATTTCCCGTTGGAAGAAGAAGAGTTATAAAGTAATATATAGGAAACAAAAGAATTATTTTTTAATAATTTAAAATTTTAGGTAAAAAATAATGTCAAAAGTCTAAAAATTGTTTTTGACCTTTGACGAGCATAAGTGATAAAAAAAAATTTATAATTCAATATTCTAAGTTTTTTTTAAGTATTAAGTTTTAAGTAAAAGGTAATATCATAAGATCTTTGTATTGCCCCCCCCCCAACCCATGTATGCAAACCGGTTTAAATAGATGGGAAGATTATTGGGTTGTCTTTAAAAAATGGAAATAAGAATAATTTTGAAAAATACATCTAGTTAGTAATAGGTAATAAAAGTATAAAATTCTTTTAGATAACTACTTCTAACAAATATAGATAAAATATAATAAATTGCATTAAAGTAGGAGGGTATACATTTACTAATCTTATGAAAAAAAAAAAAAAGAAGCTATTTTTACACAGTTTAGATAATAATTAAACACATCTTCACCATAAATTTTTTTGAAAACTTGAGAAGGGGACAATATAACCCTAAAATGTCTATTTACTACATAAAAAATGTGGGATGTAATAAAAAATTATGACGTAAACAAAACAGGTAAGCCTCTTGCTCCCCCCCCCCCATCCTATGTCTAGGTTAAATTATATTCATTAATTTGGGTTTTATTTTTGGTCTTGTGATATTCCAATTTTTATTTACTTAAAAAAAAATGGCATAAACCATCATCTTTTCAAAAGGTATGTATTAAATTTTGTAATTCAAGAGTCATGTTATTTCAATGGTGTTTGTATAGTCTTAGTTTTCCTTAAACAAGAAAAAGGGTTATGCCATTTTTTTTTTTAAGTTGGCCCAAAAAGGAATTAATCAATTCTAATCTTCGTTTTTTTTTTCTTTTTTTTTTTTTGTTGTCACAAAAAGACATATCAATTGGTCTTCGTATACACCGTGCATCATCCATGCACATGCCGAAACCATTCTTGCAATTTCTTTGCCAATTCTCCACTGGCCCTTTCCGGTTTTGCATATCCATTGCAGCCCACATAACTTTTCTTCCTCACCAAAATTTTCGTGACTCGGACTACTGCAAGTGTTTGTGTGAATGGGGGCCCAAAGTGCTTTCTGTTTTTTTTTTTTTTTCAGCTTCACCATTGTCAATAACTCGCATGTGTCCCCTAACAGCGTGCCACACCACAAGTATTGGTCAAATAGAAACTTTGTTTCCATGGTGGCCGGTGGCACTAAATACAGGAGACATCTAAAACAAAGAACAACTACTTAAAGGTTTCTTAGCCTCCGGTGTCCACTAGACATAATAATTTCTCGTGCAAGAACGGGAAAACATAAAGCCTTTTGATATTAACATATATGATGATTAAATCATAATAAAACACATCCAAATATAAAATAACTCATAAATTTTTCAAGAAAAAACAAGTGTTTTTAGACCATACTCCAACATGAAGAAACATAATTAATTACAATTTATATTTGTAATTGTTTGTGTAGAATACAAGTCTTTAAGACTTAAAACTTATGAGTCTTTAACTTTATATATGTGTGTGTGTGTGTGTGTGTTTTTTAATATTTGTTTTTCAGGTGGAAGAAACTCTCAACTAATAACTCAACAGTTTTGCTTGTTGGATTGGCCGTTTCATTTTTGTTTTCGGCTAATTGATGAACTCAAAATCCATACCTTGGCGCTAGAGACGAGGAGTATGGCTTCCTGGAAAGGTGTGTTACCGACGATGCCTTTGGTGGGATTGAGCACGATCTCCTTCCAAAGGTTAATTAGACCATCCCAACCTTATGCTAAACGGCTGGGTACCATTGGGGTAGAGCTTAGTGGAGCGGGTCCAATTATTTAATTATCATATGCATTGCATCTATTGACATTAGACCATGGGACACGTTCCTGGAAAAAAAAAAAAAAAAAGAAAAGAACGACAGGAGTGCAATAAACAATGCTCATCAACAATCCCCCGTTAATCCTGCACCATCAACAATTTGTGCATTTTGCAGGAATTTGGAGAAGTTAAATCAATCTGCAGGATCTCTTGGATTGTCAATTGAGCTTGACACATCAAAGAACGGAAGCAAGAAGGAATGTTTTAGGTAAGCGCTGAAGCTGTTGTCCTTCAAAGCTTCCAGGGCGTTAGCTACTCCGCAACCAGTCTGAATTAGAGTGAGATAAAGAGCAAGTGCAGCTGCAAAAGTTGAAAGGCTCACTGCCACGCTGCTAAAATAATGGTGCACCAATTTTGCTCTTGTGGTAGCCCAAGTAGTGCTGTAATACAAGTTGGAATCCCACACCACTTTTTGCAAGTATGATTCCTTGCTGTCTCGAGCTACTTCCCTGCAAATATTGTTGACAAGTTTTGCCACCTCTTTGTTGCTTCCCAGAGAGTGATGAAGTACCCCTTTATGGTGCAGAAGATCAACATCTTCAGCCGAGTTGATCAATCCGTCAAAAAAGAATAAATAGGCCGTAACTTGTGGCTTGCATGCCCGGTGGCATTGTTCAAAGGCAAGAAGGTTTCTGAACAATGTAGCTCTATAATCATTCAGATATAAAGGAGGGGTAATGAGTGCCCTTCCTTCGGATCGTACGTCCAGTGGCCTGCAATGTTTCCCTTTCTCAATGATAGCGCCTGCCTCTTTGAGCTCTGTTGCTGAGCGCATCATATCAGTTTCTACTCCGACCATCCCTTCCATTGTTACAATCTGCATTGATGTTTCCGAATTCTGGCCGAATTGGGTTCCTCCCTCCTCTAGTATTGCTGTCGTTGGCAGTATTCTCGACCGAAAAAGATCAAGAAAATGTTTTCCTTCAAGTGCTTCTTTAACAGGCACTGCTGCAACTTGTTCATCTGATCCTCTGTACTCGTTTGCTCGAAAGCTACGAATATCTATATGATCGAAATTTTTTTTTCCCGAATTTTCTCTTGGCTGTGCTGGTGTGCTGACAACGTCTCTTTGCAATAGCGGTTTAAAGAAGTGAACTGCCAACTCTTGTAATGATGTGCTTGATGATTCCCCTGATGCAGTGCTAGTCAACTCGAACAATTTCTGCAAAACAATTAGTGGGAGCTGGTTTTCTAGCATTATCAGATCGCATTGAAGAACAGGCAGCATCCACCTCTTGATAAATGGGGACGCAGGAACATCTGCCATGTCATGCTTCCTCCTTAGCTCTCGGAGGAGTTCGACAACGAAGCAGCCGTCAATTAGCATCATCTTGACAAAATCTTCACTGCTAAGCTCAAAGTCGTCCCAGTAATGACTTCTAGCCTTCTGTTCCAACTTTTCCAGCGCATCAATCACAGGATCTAAAGCAACTCTATTTGGCCGGTTTGGATCGAAAAGGCGGCGAAAGAAGTTCCATTTGATCTCCTCCATGGCTTGCAACTCTGTCGCTCCATGATGGTATGGCCCGATTGATATGATATTTGGAATGTACGCCTTGCGTTCAACATCAAGCATGTTGACGGGGACCCTGTAGATGCAGCAAGCAGAATTGATTTCTTTAGGAGTGGAAGTTTCTAACTCCATGTTTATGGACTCTTTCCAATTTGAGCCTGAAATGATCTGATGGGCAGCAGCTGATGATGACTTGCAATGGCCATGGAATTCTCTTTTGAGTATTTTCTGGAAGAGAAACAAGGCAACTCTTCCATTCCTCATTTATCAGCCTAGTTACTGTCCTTGTACTAATGAGTGATTCCTGTAATAGTTTCTTGCACAAAATGATGGGTTCGTGTTGGAAATTACAACCAAGGCAACGAGTATTTTACTCACTGTATTCCAATTTGTAGGTGCTATCTTAGGGTTTCTTCTTTGGTGTGTCCAACCTTGTTTAAGTTGTATTCTGGCATTTGAAGTCTTTTCTTTTTTTTTTTTTTTTCTCTTTTTCTTTCGTCTTATTGAATGACCATTGACTTAATTAATAATGGTAGAGCTGGAGGAGCACAGATGACTAAAAGCAAGCAACTTTGTTTTCCACTCTTATAAAATCCAGACTGGCTGTACTTCTTTGGAAAGTTAATTTAAGGTTGTCTTGGAAGGGGAAATTATCTGATAATTTGTATGTCGGTGGCATCATTTGTCTTGGGCTTGAAGTGTATTAAATTGTGGCTTCTGATCGTACTCATTATTAAAGACTTGGTAGCGTTCGTTATGACCTGCATTGCTTTGAACTTTCCAGCTGTTCGCATCTACCAACCAAAGCTTGCGACTAAAAAATTCTTTGTTTTTTGAGCAGAAGGTTGCACAAAAATCCTACTGGACATTGTAAGGATACTTCAATGGGAGTATTATTTACATTGAATTTATTGGCATTGTATATTTGTATTTATTGTACTCGTTTGAGCAGCTCCGCTGGACTGGTTTTGGATTTGTGATTCAAACTTAGCCCTGTCTGGGCAGTTCTTTTGTTTTTCGTTTGCTGGTTTATTTTTTCTGTTATTTGCTATCTACTTTTGTTTTCTGCCGCTAATAATTTTTTTCCTTCTAAACTTATTTAGTTTTTTAGCTTATAAAACTTTCTGTTTGATAGAAAACTTTATGATTTTTCTCTCTAAAAAAGCCCAACGATATGATTTTTTTTGTTCTTTTTTGTTCAAAAGTTCGCTAGTTCAAAAACTGATTTTGAAATGTCCTTCAAGATCAACCAATGCTCTAATGCCACGAAAATGAAAATAAAAGGAGGTGGAACATCATTTGTGATATTCATATATGTCAAAGAGGCATAATTTTCTGGCATCTCCCTTTTCATCCCAGCCTGGAGAAATTGTTTGTCCAACTCAAAAATGGGTGCCCCTCACCATCCCTGTCGAGTGGACAACCAAGGTCTTCCGTACTGCTACCACAATGTGCATCAAATTGACTGTCATTTTCTCCATGAATTCCATGCATCGATTCATTGGACTCTTAGTACATGATCCCTCCTCCTCTATAACTTTTCTGATTGCCTGGGAGTCTCACCCCCCATGTCAATCTCCGTTGGTAGAAATACATTCGTCATGAAACACAGGTCGTCTTGTGTACATTGTCCAACAGGATTTCCATTGCCACACTTGGCAATATAATGATCAAGGCGATTTCTCTACATCTCCATATTAACATCAAATTAATCAAAATGACAAATTACGGTGTCATGTCTCAATTCTTTGCTCTTACAAAAATTTTAAGTTGTTCGTTGGAGAAGGCAGCAACTTGTAGCAGAAGATAGATGAAGATGAAGAAGAAGAAGAAAATGAAGATTATGACAACAGTGCAAAGAATACCATATACAATTTTTTCTTTTTTTTTTTTGTAAGTTTTTTACCTATATCATTGTTCATTAAGTACTTTATAAAAGGTCTGTGTACAAAAATGAAATACATTAATGATAATCAAAAAAATATATTTTTCATGCTTATTATTTTTGCAAAACAAACAAACATAACTTAGTATTTTTAAGTTGTCACCTAATCTAATTAATGCAAGATTTTACTAGTTTGACAGCCACTAACCCAAACTTAACACATTACAACTCAATTATATATTGGTTACATCTACTAGACTCATTTGAAGATTAGTTACAAATTAACTAAGAGTTTTATGTATAAACAAAATGTAATTTTCATTTATTGCTGTTGAAGTTGCCGTGATCCTCATACTACACTTTAGCTTTTTATTTTTTTCTCTCCTTTGATGTTGAGAGCTTGAATAATGAAGAAGCTAGCTTCCTTATTGTTTCATCCCAAGTCATCTTTCTAACTTTTCAAGCCTAATTTTTGACAAAATTTTAGTCATTACATCTGCAACTTGTAATTTTAAACTGCAATATATCAAAACAACTTAATTATCTTGTGGAGCTTTTCTAACAAAGAAATATTTGATTTTAATGTATTCTGCTCTTCTATGAAACATTAGATTTCTTGAAATAAATATAAGATGTTTGTTGTTCACTATAATCTCAATAAACATAGTCTACGAAAACTTTAAATTTGTCAATATAGTTTTGAGCTTTATTGCTTGATTCATAACTTTTTGAGCTATATTGCTTGAGCTACGTAACTTCTACAGTTGCAATATACTCTTTCCTTAGTAAATTGTGCCATTGTTGCTTGCTTCTTAGAACCCTAGTATATGGGATCTGAGCCTAAGAAGGAAATGTGACTTGAGATGTACTTCGTGTTTTCATAAAAGCCACCTTAATCATTGTCTAAGTAACCCTTCAATGTTAACTCTCTTTTTTTACCATATTTTAATCCAAAGTTAGTTATGTCTTTTATATACCTAAGTATCCTTTTTGCAATTTTAAGATGCAATATACTAGAATTTTGCATAAATTTGAAGAGTAGGCTAACTGCAAATAGAATATCAGATCTAATTACCATTAAATATAACAAATGACCAATTAAACTTGTATATAGACTCTCATCTACTTTTTCAACTATATTCTCTTTGTTGAATTTCTCATTTAACATGAGTGAAGTGGAGATGGACTTGCAATTATGCATCTTGAACTTCCTTAAAACTTCATTTGCATACTTAGTCTAATCAATAAAAATGGCTTCATGAGTTTCTTTAACCTACATCCCAAGGAAATAAGGCATTAATCTCAAAGCTATCATAATAAAGACTCTCTTCAAGTTGGCCTTAAACTTATCAATTAAGTCATTGTAACTTCTAGTAGTTAACAGGTCATCTACATAGACTGCAACAATTAACAGATCAATATAAGCAATCTTTGTGTACAAAGTGGCTTCAATGTTACTTCTCACAAATCCTTATTGTATTACATAATCATCAAGTATGTCATATCAAGTTTTAGTGGCTTGTTTAAGACCATATAAAACTCTTTGTAGTAAGTAAACCTTTTCCTTTTGACCTTTCTTTGTAAAGCCTTTTGACTACTTAATATAAATTTTTTCTTTTAACAAATAATTCAAAAAAGTTAACTTTATATCAAGTTAGAATATTAGCCATCGTTTTTATATTGCAAGTACCAAAGTAGCTTAGTTGTATTAAATTACTTGATTGATATAAAAGTTTCACAACAATCCACCGTAGACTTATGTGAATAGTTTTTAACAACCAACTTGACTTTTTATTTATTAGAAGTGTCATCAACATTCATTATTGTCTTAAATACCCATCTAACACTAATTATCTGTCCATGCCATGGTCTCTCAACCAACTTTCAAATGTTGTTTTTCTTAATCCTCTCAATTTCAACTTTCGTAGCTTTTATCCAAATAGAAGACTCGGAGACTTATGCATGATTGAAAATTTCTAGAGAAACAATATTGCTCCTTTCATAAACTTCAGCAATTGATTTGCTCCCTCTTAATGGCTTATCATCAAATTGTTGAAATCTTGATCTTCTCTATTCCATTGAGTCTTGTCCCAATTATAGCTTGTATTTTTATCAATTTTAATACTTTTACTAACTAAATCTTTTGTATATTAAAATTAAAGATTTTGTAAGTCTTAGTATTTGAATTATACTAAAAAAAATACTCCCATTTGAGCCTTAGGATCCAACTTTTCTCTCTTAGTCTCAAGTACAAGGCTAGAAATTTGAATCTTCGTTGCTTTGCCATCACCCTCCGCCTCGTACAGCAGTGGATGTTCATGGCTAGAAATTGGAATCTTCATTGATCTCTCTCTTGCTTTCTCTTCCAAAGAACAGCCCGTGTTTTTTTTTCGTTGTACCAGAAGCATTACGCTTCTTTTCAAGCAAACAAATCATCCATCCATTTCTTAAACCTGTGATTGCGAAGGTCGCGTAAGCTGAATTGGCAGGACAATTGTCTGGCAACTACAAATTTATTCAATAATGGCTGGCTGGTCATAGTTTAATTTCATTATTAAAAGATTCATCATTTACCAAGACCTCAAGGGGATTGAAAGAACAGCGGAATTTCCCGTCCCTCTGCTCTACTATGGTGGGATTTCTTTGTTATTTCATGAATCAGTTGTATGTTTACACTTTCTCTAGTCTTTTTCTGCTTATGTATTCACTTTCTGTCACTATTATGTATTTGAATATCCATTTGCTATTGAAAATTTCTGCAAAGAAAATTTTTTTAAGAAAAATGATGAAGAACAAAAAAATAGAGATAGCTCCGTGGAAAGAGAAGTTATGAGAAGGACATACATATATTATTGCAAATGAGAGATGTAGCTTACACACGGGTTAGGACAGGTTGCATGTTCTTAACACTTTAAAACACAGCCTGGACCGATAGCATCCCTCTCTATTAACTTTGAAAAAGTAGGCTTATATTTTATTTAATTTTTCATTGGTTCTTGTTCCTGTCGCATTGCATACTTAATTTGACTTGCTTCTAATTCAAAAAAACAAGAGAGATAGGAGCAAGAAAAACGAGGGAAGACAAGAGAGGAGAGGATGTAAACTACAAATTATCAGAAACACGTAAAGCAAAACATGAAAAGCAACTCATGTGAACAACCTTTTATTCCCGGACTTGCACTTCCCTAGGACAGACAGTATAGAAGTCCGGTACACTTTATAGGAAGACCTTTGTTGACAAATAAACAAGAGAGATGGCAGCATGTAAACCCCTGAACAATGTCGGGAAGAAATGACCTCATCCAAGGGTTCGGGAAGAATGGAAAAGTCATTACAAGATGGTGCAACGGCTCCTTTCTTCAGTAGGCTGACCAGGGACTTGCTGGAACCTGTGTGACTCGGATGGGGCATAAGTGAACTCAGAAGTGTCGAGCCCATACTGGTTTCAAATCACCAAAGAGACAGACAATTAGTATAGCAATAGAAAGCATATGGGACCTAAAATGCGGTAAAAATTATCTCCATTTTGATGCCTTAACTTCATTTGCTGTTTGAAGAACCGTTATTCAGGAGTTTCATAGAACTCTAATATGATAATAAATATCTAGTTGTATGTGGATGCTGAAGCTTCAGAAAACCACCAGTTGTCATGTGCAATTGTATATTATAGGTATCAGTAACAAGCTTCTTATCCATGGGCACATGGTAACCTGGATGTAGCACCGGATTTTTAAAATGTAAAATAGGTATTTGAAAGAGAAAAGGTTAAAAAAACAAAAAACACCTTTTCCCTCAGTCGTGTACTCCAAGCATCATTTCTGCTAGGGCGCTGATCAAGGGAGCCAGAAGCGGGCGCAACTTTTACCAAACCCCGTGGCCTCTTGAGCAAGGGCTGCTGGATTCGTTGCCTTGGGGCAATCAGCTCATCATCACTATCATAATCTGCTGGCCTGTTTGCAGCTCGAACCATAAGAGCTAGCAAGAAAACTAGAGCCTGCAATAGCACATTTATTCCTAGTAAATAAGCCATTTAGAACACAATAATCAAATAATTAAGTGGTTGGTAGTTCAAAAAATATGGGTTGGAAGGAGGTTGTGGGAGGGGGGGAGAGAGAGATTGAGAGTCTCAAAATCTAAATAGGGAGCACCATGCAAGCAACTATTCCTATGTTCACTGCCACGTGGATTTAAAAGCCACAAAGACCAAAACTAAACCATTTCATCTCCAATTGACTATTGAATCGTTAAACCAGAAAATGTTTGCCTATTATTATTACCTAAATGGTTAAAAAGGTTGCAGTTTGAGCAACAAAACACATCACACAAAGGCATACAACATACAACTAATAACCATGGATATATCTGGGACTCATCCAATTCCCAAGCAAGCTCCAAATAAATGATTAGGTAAATATTGAGCCGGATAACCAGGATACAGGTCAAGATCAGATATCAATTTGCCATGGAAGCTACCTTCAAAACGTACAACTAATGGAAACATCGATATACACCTTGCACCCATCAATTCCCAAGAAAACTCCAACTTAATCATTCAGGTAATGATTGATGTGGATAGCCAGACTGCAGGTCAAGATGAGGGGTTACTATGCTTGAAAATTACCTTGAGTCCACTGATTCATCCTATTCACATTGTGTTTCTTAGGCAACCAATGGTGAATGGCTAAATCTAACAGAAATAAGACTTGATCAAATTTCATAATCAATCAAAATTCAATGCCAACATGTGAAACAATCAAATACAAAAAAAACTTACATATTTCGTAAGTTCACAACAACCCAACACAAATATTTTATGAGGTTTTTACACGAGCATTATCTGGCAACAAGCACAGCAAATAAACAAGAAATAACTGACAGTATCCAACCCCAATCCTTTCAAACAGAAGCAAGCTTTGTCTATCCAAGATACACTGGTAATTCATATGTCCCACAATGTTCACAGACGTTGAGAAGTTGCCCAATCAAAAGCCACTGATTTTTTTTTTTTTTCAGAAGAAAGAATTCTTGGCTTTCTTACAAGTAGCAAAAGAAAATTAAGGTATTCATTTCTATTACTATTTGTTGAGGTTTGAATTTATCAACTTTTCAATGATTCTCTTTCAACTTGGTCCAAGAAAACACTTGAATGATGAAAACTTTGTTCAGTTTCACGATGAAATTTCCGTTGCTCAGACCATAGGGCCACATCATTTGGAACAAGGTTCAATTAATCTCTGTTAAATACTACAAAGAGAGAGTATCAAACACGGATGAGCTCTAACATTGAACATTTATGAAAGAGACAAAAAGGTAACACAGATATTCATCAAACAAAGCCTCCAATTGTCCATCTAATATCTACAATCTAAACACAAATCACTCTGTAAATCTCAGACAAGGTCAACCTATGAAAGCAAATGATGTAATTGCTTACCTCCAAGACGACTGCTCCGAGGGCAACCCATTTGGCAATGCTCCAGTTTTCTTTCAGAAAATTAAATATCATATTAAAATCTCCAGTTTTGTCAAGAGGAATTTCCTAAAAGGAAGAATTTTGCCATTTCTTGAATTAGTAGTGCCACCACATGAAACTTCTAAGATCAGTGTGGGAAGGGGATATACAAAAAATAAATCCTAAACCTTTATGGATTTTTACAATTAGATCTTAACTCTTTTTACGTTTTCATTTAACTCTTATATGCTTTAAATTCATGATAAAATGGTCCTTTTTAAACAAAAAGCAGTCAAAACCATTAAAAATCATACATTGACTAAACAGAAATTATTAACAGTTTGACCGTTTTGTACCAAAAAAGGATGGATTTGAAATGAGTTTAAAAGATATAAGACTCAAATAAAAACACAAAAAGATTGACGATCTAATTGTAAAAGTTCATAAAGGTTCATGACCAACTTTTTGCATATACCATGTGAGAAGGGAGTGCTCAGGGCAAGGGAAAATAAGAACTCACTTTTTTCCAACTTTTATCAAAGAATATAAAAGCTGCACACCCTAACTCCACCAGTATCAACAACACGATCAGTACAGAGTACTATTCCAGGTCAAGGAAAACAATCAACATAAATAACAGAAAGGAAGCTAGTTCCCTTGCCCACAAAAATGTCCCATGTGGATAATTACTAAGGCACATGTTCTCTTACCTTATAAGCCAAGTGAGAAGACCAGTGCAATCAAGCAAACAATTTAGAAACCATGAAAAGGAGGATATATGAGCAAAAAATTTTTACACTTTGTCTTTCAAATATTTCGAACCAAATTTCATAACACGAGAAAATGGAAAAGCAGAATTTATGGAGAGAGCATGAAACAACAAAGATGACAAAATATGCTGCAATTTCTTTCCAGCATTTTAGCATTGTTGCATCTTAAAGCGCTTGGAGTGCAGATAGAATATTCAAAACCCGTTAATAACTAGTTCTACAACTTATGCACCATTATTAAATGTTGTGATATAGACTTAACATTTGCCTAGGATACACAACACAGGCAGCATCCATTCCGCGTTACAGCTCCAATACAACCAAAACAAGAGATGATGAAGAGAATCACTCCAATACCAATAAACAAGTATATGAACCTGCAAAATAAAATGACGCAAGAATTAGAACTTGGCAGCTCAAGGACAGCCTAGAATTCAATAAACATGAATGTGAATACATGTGGGAGTCATTATGGGTTTCCTTAAGTAAGAGTGCAGATTACACAAAACTAAATGCTGTAAAAAGAATACATCTTGCCTGCTCTTTTATCTTCCGAAAAATGTCAACGCAACACTTTGCTGAAAGAGAAGCAGGCCTTAGTACTGAATTACTTTATTAAGACTTTCAAAGATTATATTTCCAGTTTTCCTTTCTATGATTCAATCAATTATAGCATGTGAAAACGAAATAAGGGACAGAGGGGCAATACCAAGCCTTTGGCAGCTTATCAAGTATACTTTCTGAAAGAGACATGGCCATAAGCATGGGACGACCGAGCTGTATCAAACCCGGATCATAACTAACAGGCGGCAACAGAATATTTACAGAAGCTCTCTTATACTCAACGAACAAGTAGATCCCATAACCAACCATAGCCAGACCCACGAGGGTCAGCAAGAAGTTAAGAAGCTTCAGTAAGCACAACAAGCACCCTCTATAAGTCATATCCCCTTACCAAGTATTCGAACTTTCAACCGCCGATTAATCCTTGTTCATCAACTCACTTGCCTACTTCCTTCATGAAAGATCCCCCACTACATCAACGCCACAATTCAAATGATATTTCACCATCATCACAACTTGAATGGCCAAAATCCAAAATTTTCACAAAAATTCATTAAAAAAAAGCAACACATTTAATCCTGAAGAATTTACACGTCGATTATACAATTCTAATTCAAATTAGCCGTCGTTCGGATGAATAAGAAACAAACTTGTCTTTTCGCTTCGAAAATCCAAATTCAAACGAAATCTAAAATAAATTTTTTTTTTAAAAAAAAGCGAAATTCAAACATTCTTTTTCTTTTCTTTTCTTTTCTTTTCGAGGGTGGTTATCCAGGCAACACCAAACGGCGAAAAACACAGGATTCCACAAACGATTGCACCCAAAAAAAAAAAAAAGAAAAAAAAAAGTCCATTCAGACAATGAACAATCTTCAAAAGGAAATAAAAAGTAAAAAAAAAAAAAACAGAGAGAGAGAGAGAGAGTCAAGAAAAGTAGATATGGGGATCGATGGACTCACAAAATTTCGAAGATTTATCCGATTTAGTGAGGCACCTGAAGATTCTATTCATCTTAAGAAAACATAGAAAATGTCAGAGAGAGTGACCAAAGGGCTGAAGTAAACGATGACACCTTCCCCTCTTGGCCGGTGAGCAATTCAGACAGCATTTGTCTTGCTGTCCGCCATATGACGTGGCTGTCCTTCGTGGAAATTACGAGTTTATCGGATCAAAATTGTTATTGAGTGACTGACTTATAAAACGTATTATAAACTCGTAGAAGTTGGTGTGTGCGTGCGTGTAGCGTAAATTTTATTTATTTTTTATTTTTTATTTTTTTGTCTATTTTAATTAAAATAATTTAGTTTGCTGGTCTTTTGAACACTAACCTGATAATTAACATAAATTTTATTAGCTTTTGTAATCAATCACAACATTAAAAGTTATCAAAGATTGTCGGCATATTTACAAAATTAATCGGATTTGGGTCTTCTTTTTTCTTTAATATATATATAATAAATAATTAAAAAAAAAAAAAATATATTTATTATTTTATTTTATTGTATTCCACCCTTATCAAATAATGTGTAGTAACCAACCAAGTTAACACAAATAGATATCGATTGATAAAGGATAATCTAAGGCGAGCATGAGATGCTAATTATTGTATAAATAAAATAGAATATATATATTTTTTTTTTTTAAAAAAAAAAAAGTGGGGTCTCAAACTCTCATAAATTAGACTTTCTATATTTTCACATTTAAATTTTAAATTTGTTTTAAACAATTCAAAAAATATATATAAGATTTCAGTAAAAATATAAAATGCTTTTATCAGAAACCTTGCTCAATAAATTGTTCATGCAATTTTCGCTCTTTCTCCTTCAATTTCTCTTCATCCAAATAAATTTTCAACCATGCAAATGCAAACGTACCATTAACAGAAATGATAGTTTGTATTTTTGAGTGGAAGTAATGGTGAATTTAGAACATGAAGGCCCTGCCCTCGTCACAAATTTAGAACACGATTTCCTCTTTGTTCAATTTCATTCAGCTTTTCTTGTGATGCTTCGTTACCCTTGCCGTTCGAGTAATGGAATAGTGCTTCAATCTTTCCTTAATGGTCCTTTTCACTCCTTGCTTTCCCTTTTCTCTCTCTCTCTCTTTTTTTTTTTTTTTAATTTTATTTTTTTAAGGAAAGGCAATAGCCAACGGTGACCATGCAATGAATGAAATCTTCCTCTTTTGGAAAATTCTTTCTTTTCTTGTTAAAGAATCTAATTTGAGATTTTTAATTTTAAAAATAATTTTAATATAATCAAAAGTTATTTTTTCTTTTTCCCCTTTTGTTGGGGCAGCAATTAATAGAGATCCACACAATCTTAGTCATCATTAACAAAGTTGAGTCAGAGGATCTATCTATCTATGTGTATATATATATGGATGAATTCATTCCCTAATCCCTGCAAATTCCTACGTAAGAATGCCATGGAAGTGTGAGCAGCAGCAGCAGCGTAACAAGAAAAAAGTGATATTTTTATGGTAATAATTTTAAGAAAAAGTGAAGTTGTCATGTCATTAGACCAATGAGGATAGGAAAGTTTTCACGTTAGTAGACCGATAAGAAAAAGAAAAGGAAAGTTTGTCATATCGAATTTATAAATTCCCCACCTGCCGGAAACAAAATTTATTGCCAAGTAATCACCGTTGGGGGCCATAATTGTGTGAGAACTTCAAACCCATTTAAATTCTGACTAGAATTTCAATACGGGATTTCCTTCAGCTTTTTTAGATACTGTTGACAGTAGATTTAGACTTGCACTCGTTTGGGATATTTAATTCAAATTAAATTTATTTCTATATTTAATTTGTATTTTAAAAAATAATCAGTTTCATTAATACTAATATTAATGATTTTTTTTGAATTTTTTAATGAAACCGAAAGAGGATTTTTTTTTAAGAAAACAAAAAAAAAATTATAGTTTTTTTTTTCATTTGAGGGAACTTATTGTTTTTTTTATATATATAAAAGGTGAATTTGAAACTTCTTTTTTTTTACTTTATGCCTTTTTATTAGAAAATCTTAAAATTATAAATATTTATTTAAAATCAAGATAAAATTCTAGAATTTAGATTTAATTATACGAATAGATTGATAGAATTTTATTTTATTTTGTTATAATTAAGTATATTTTAATATCTTTAAAATATACGCATATAGATTAGATTAAACTGTTTACGTATTAGTCATGAATTAAACAAAATACCAAGAATTAGATGGGTTTTGAATGCTTATTTCTAGAGATGCTAAAGTATCAAAGTTATTAAGAAAAAAAACAATCTTTTGCGTATGGTTGTCTCTTTATATATATATATATATATATATATATATATATATATATATACATAATGTGTTTGTGTGTGTGTGTGTAACCTCTCCCGTTTGTCAAACGTACAAAATTCATTCTCTTTCATTCTCTCTTTTTACTTCTTCACTTTTGATCCCAAGATGAAGTCGTGGGCCTTCATGATTTTACTGTTAGCTTCTATCATTTGCATTCAACAACATACGAATCTTGCAGTGACAGCGGATCGCCTTCCCATGAGAGTCAATACTGCCCATCTTTCGCCGGAAGATCTCATTGTTGTAGCTCGTTCGTGCTATTTTTCTTTTGGATTTTCCTCATTATTCTTCCTTCTTTATTATTATTATTATTTTCTTTTCTTTTTGTAGATAATGCTAATTATAATACTAAATTTTTTGCTTACCCTTTTAGTAAGCTTTGATGCAGATTTGCAATCGTAAGATTCTCTAACCAGGGGTCTTCCCTTTTTTCTTTTTATTTTATTTGTTAACATATACGATTACTTGACGCTGAAACTGTACTATCTTAGTTTTTGATTTTCTTTTTTTCTCTTTTTTGGTTGGCTCTGAATTATCATCCAACAGCTTGTAAGAGTCCCTGCATGGAATATGGAGAACCTAGCCCTTGCTGCTCCTGCAACATTGAAAAACAACCACCTGTCTGTGAGGTTTGCTGCAAAGATGATCCATGACCCTCGTCAACCACCTGTCTGCATTGCTGCAATAATATAATATTTAAGCTCTCTCTCTCTCTCTCTCTCTCTCTCCCTCTTTTCTTTTTTTAGCTTGTGCAATAAAATGGAGACCAGTTAATGGAATCTTCAATTTGATGTCAGCTTTAATGACTCAATGCTCCCTTTCTCTCTCGTTTAAATCCTACTCTAATCAAAGAAAAATTTTGAAACTCTATTGATCATTTCAATTTGAAAACATGAAATAATTTTCTTAATTTTTATAAATATCAAACATTCGATTGACGTCATAATTTCAATTTAGAATTTTTAAGATGCATGTTTAATTTCTTAACCTATCCTATTTGTATACGATCTACTGAGGACTAAGTTGATTTGTGGCTTAATCTTACCATCAAGTCGTAAAATTTGTTCTTAATTATGAATCAACTACCCACGGGTTGTTGCCCTACGTAGCTTGGACGCTGGAGTGGAATGTTCCTCCTTTGATCTAAACAAGCCAAGGCTCCATGGCCTGAATCTGCACAGATTGAACCTGGATGAAAATGTTAAATAACTATTGCTCGACTGACTTTTATTTAATAGAATTGACGTAAAACTTTAATTTCATGAAAAGTTCTAAATTCGTGCCCACACACAGGTTTTTTAAAAGTTTGAATTTTCCTTCCTCTCCCCTAATGAAAAAGAAAGAAGAAAAAAGGCCACCCCATGTTCTTTGGAAAAAAAAAAAAAAACCTTAAACTTCTTCCTAATCGAAGAGAAATAAAAATTCACTTCTTGCAAGTTTTGATACGTAGATTCAATCGTATCTGTGACAATAAATTCCTTAAAACGGTTTCCAAGTCCAATAAATGGCACAATATTCAGCCAGAAAATGTGTAGCATGATGCTTCTTCCTTCCTAACGTTACAGGCAAAAATCTTTTGTCTTGGAGTGTCCATTATTAACGACGCATTCACGAAAAAACCTTTTGTCTAAAGAGCTCTTGTAACAGTAGCACAGATTGTTCTATTTATAAATTTTTATATTTTTATCAACATTAAAAAAAAAAATTTTTTTACTTACAATTTAATGCAATTATATAAAATTTTAATTTCATTTATATATCTTGACGTAAAAAAAATATTATATGCTCAATCAATACATTCTCAAATCCCTCAAATTGTCCTTTCTTCACTGTTACATGAATGATATTTTCTTATGGAGTAGATGAATGCAATTTAGTTGGGTATGTATTGAAGACAATGTGCTGAATATATATAGACATATTGAATTAGGAAATAATACCTCTTCATCGATGAAAATCATGTCAACATGGATTATTTATCTGTTTTTTTTTTTTACAGATTTTCGTATAATCGAATGGTGAAGACTTGGATGTTTGTCATGTTTCCATACTCTACAGGAAGGAAAATAATGATAATAATAAAAGTGATATTTTAATCTTAAATATTACTTTGGATAAAATAAGGTCCGAGGGGGAGAAGATTTTAACCTTTGCTTTTGGTGCTAGTCGGACTATTTGATTGAACAATACCTGCAAGTACTCCTAGCAAACAGCTTCATTTGCGACGATAAAATCAAAAAGCCTAAAGCTAATTCACGGGATAAAGAGATAAATAACGAATTTTTAAAAATGGCTTGAAATATGAGTCCAGCACCCCTATAATTAATTTTCAAACTATCATTCATCGATCAAAAAAAAATAAAAATAATAAAAAAAAAATAAACAAGGCAGATTGTTAGCTACAAATCTCGGCAAAGATTAGCCTAATAGTTATCCAAATGATATTGTGTAATAATTTTATAAAAAAAAACACTAATTCTTAGTTATAAATCTTGATCGATAGTTAGTAATCTTGTATATTTATTAACAAAAAATATGGTTTAATTTAACCCCAAAATAGAATTACGTATAATAATTTAAGATAAGATTTTTTTTTTTTTAAAAAAATAAATCTTAGCTATAAATCTCTATAAAAATTGTATAATAATTTTTAAAGGCTATCTATCTAACTCATATTGTGTAATAATTTAAGATAACTTTTTTTTTTTTTTAACTATGCCAATTATTAAAGTAGCATGCTCTAATAAATCAAAAACAAAGAGGCTTTTTATTTGAAATTTGAGCCATTGTAGTATATAGCACTTTAAACATCTTAAATAATAATTGGATTTCAAGTGGACTCGCATGGTTGTCAAAAAAAATGAAGAAAATTCTGATAAAAGTTAAAAAAAATAAAAATAAAATATAAACCCTCCCCCCCCAACTACAAAAAATAAAAAAAATAAAAAAAAAAGGAGGAGGAGGAGGAGGGGTTTAGGGGTAACAACATCTTATATAAATTTATTTTTTTATTTTTTTTGTTCAATTGAATTTTACTTAAATTTTTATTTTCACTTATATTTGACTTTTTTTTTTTTTAACTTTTTCGAAGGAGAAGTCACTTATATTTTAGGCTGAGTTGACTTGAGTAAGATAAATTAAAAATCTGCCTACCTTAATGTTGTGAGCTGCTCTGGCCCGTTAATCTGATTTTTCTTTGTTGTTGGGCCTCTTTCGTGGGCTAATTCTTATTCAAACTTTGTTGGGCTGAGAATTAGTGCCCTTCCTAATGAGAGGCCCACTTTGCACTCGTCCAGGAACAAAAACAAAAAAAAAACAAAAGACAATAAGAAATTTTGTTAAATAACAAAAAAAAAAAAAAAAAGAGTACGTTTTAGACATTAAAAAGGGAGTGTGATCCCAGTGGTCTGCACCCCCAAAAGCATTTCCGTCTTGAATACAAAAATCTAAAAGAAAAGGGACATGGGAATGCACTAATTAGTAAGATTAAACGATTGTTTTTCTTTTGTTTTTGTTTTTGTTTTTTTTGTTTTTTGTTTTTTTCAATGATATGATGACTATGCATTAGTTGGTAATATTATCCTCCAACAAGAAGCACAAGCTACTGGTCAGGTTTAGTGAATTTGGTAAGAATCAGTTCAGATAAAAAAAAAAAAAAAACCAACAAATATGGCTCCAAAATACAAAAGAGACTTGTCTAATTAAGAAGTATAACCACATTACAACACTTAATTGAGACATTGCAAATACATAAAGATAATAAAATAACATTTTTACTCACAATTTTATTTATTTGTGACAATAAAAGAATTATAATCGATCAAAATTCTTTCTTTCTTTTTTTTTGTCTTCTATATATCTTAAAGAAATATAATTTCTTCACATTTCTTCTTCTCCTTTTATCATTTTATTTTAAAAATTATTATAATACTATTTATATAATTTTATTAATTGTGTTTAATCAGAACAAGGTGTTTTTCGCTAATGCAAAACATTCCCCAAGGTGACCATTCTACAGAATATATATATATATATATACATGCCCTTACTAAGATCTATCTGTTTATTTATAACCACAAGCTTCACATGTGGTGCGCAAGGCGCCTACGTGGCTCTTGCATGGTCATTCAAGTTGCCTAACCCAGAAATGGCCGCCGCGACGGGGCCAAGACGGACCTCTTATTAGCTTTGCTGTCAACTCAGGCTCGTAAACATGTGAACTACCAAACAATGGCAGGAAATCTTATCAAAGACACCAGATGAACCTTTTACATTACCCCAAGCAGTGAATTCTACAATTGCATTTACAACGGCACTGTTTTTTTTTTTTTTTATGTGGGGAGACAGAAAAGAGTCTACATTGGGTGCACATTTGAATGATTAGTTTCACCAAAGAGAGACGGTGTTGACCAACCAGGATTATGGCATGTACTGGGACTGTTGGTTAAAAGAATGCCTGACAAATCATACGAGTATTAGTTGAGACTGTATCTTTTGGTGAAGAGGATCAACCGAGCCTGTGAGCTACAATCAGGAATGACCTGATCCCTCCAGTAGGAATTTAGAGCATGTGAGAAGGAATTGTCGATATGCCCTGCTTGGAAAGTTCAGCCAGCACAATATCAGTAGATGGCGGCTTCAGGCCTAAAGGCAATGGTAGCCATGGCTTGTTGATTGCCTCTTTCACTACCGTGTCAATTACCTCCTCTGCCTGCATGACGGAAATGCAGACGTTTAAGAATGTTGTTGTAGGCATGCATCCTTGGATTTTGGATTACAAAGTATGCTTGGATTTTTTTTTTATTTTTTTATTTTATCACAAAAGCTCTTCTGGCGAGGACTTGCATGTCCATGTCATTAAAGGCCTTGTGTCATTGGACTTGACAACATCGGTGCCTAACGATTTGTGTAACAAGTCAGGCTATTGAGAAAAGTATCAAAAACAAAGTGATCCATTGTGTGCTTGCACCGCATTTGAAAGCATTTACTACATAGACAAGGACACCTTAGAAGCTACTGACTGGGGAGGAAGATGAATTTCTTGCTTTACCTGAAGTATCTTGTAGTGCATATGATTTGCTACATACCCCCCACCCCAAAAACAGAAGGTTGTCGATGGCTCGTACATACTCTTTAGGGTAATTTGCAGAGCCCGAGTTCATGAAATTGTTTATTGTTGTTGCCTCAAATTTCAGTTCTCTATGGAATAGTTTGCTACATATTTTATTGATGGAAATATGATAAAGAACAAATTTGAGAGACGTGTGACGCAGCTGACCTAAGTCAAGAACATCATTTTATGTTAATTCTTGAACTAAATTACTCAATGAGTCCTACAATTTCTGGAATTGATGAATATTATCTACAATGGCATTTCAAGTTCCAACACAAATTTGAAGAACAAAGTGTTGATAAGGCATTACGTACCGGATGCAGGTCATGAGAATTTTGGGGCATGCCACTGCTGTTATCAACCATGGCAGTGCTGGGAAACCCAGATGCATTCTGCATTTCCCACCAGAAGTCATTTAGCCAAGTACAGTAATATGCTGTTAGAAATGCACTGCTGGGAAGATACTTGCATTGCAAATGGACAATAGACCTCTATCTTCTACACAAGAATACTCACTTGAGGCAAGTAAGAATAAGAATTGAACAGTGGTGGCATCACAGGGCAACCCCATGCTTCTGCATGCATCTGAAAAATGAAATGTGATGGACGTCACATATCTACAGTACAAAATTTTCCACAAAGACCATATCCATAATGTGACAAAAATTTACCCCCTGATAAGGCTTCAAATGCCGGCTTTCTGTTGGTGGCCACGAAGGATAACCAGGTGGACTCCACATTTGCACGCCAACAGGGTGGCTACAATTTGCTCCCCATATGGGATAGAATGGACCAGGCGGGAGGCTGTGATTTGAATGATATTGAGGGTATGCCATGAAGTGTTTATATGGATAATAACTCCCTCCTATTTTATCTCTTTGGAGCTGCCATCTGCGGCCATCTTCCTTGGGCAGAATATGTCTCTTATGCATCCGATATTTCTGCTTGGGAAAAATAAACACTCCCTCAAGTTGGCTATAAGATACATAGAAGCTCTTTGCAAATAAAATTTACAAATCTAGCAATAGATTTACTATAATCAGCTTGTCTTTCACATAGTCCTTGTCAAATATATCGCAACAGGACATCAAAGTCAAATTTTTAAATTAATAGAATGTTGGAAAGTAAAACAAAAATGGTGTACAAGTCTCCCTTCATTATGATAATCCATTGAAGCAGAAACTATCATCATAAAGAGCATGTCTCTTAACTTGCCTGGAGATGACTTGCTACATTGTGTCTTGTCAAGCCTTCCACTTTCATCAGCTCCAATATCCGTGAAGGAATAGCCTGATCTACACTTAGTTGCTCCACTGCCTGCACAAACTTTTTGTGCAGCTCAGGTGTCCAGTCTACCTGGAAGCCATAACAAAAACAAACAGTGATCACCATAAGACATAATTGGAGACTATTTTTTTTTTTTTTAAAAATTATACAAAGCTAAATCTGAATTTTGGAGATAATAAAACCAATCAGATTACTTTAGTGCTGAAGGAGTACAGCAGCGAAGAACATTTGAAAATGGAGATAATAAGAGGAGGATACAGTGTCATACAATAAGAAAAGATAATGAAAGAAACAAAATGTTGACATACTGAGAATCATAAAAAAATTGCCGAGGAACCAAGTAAATTAACCCATACCGCAATGGTAACTAGTGAACCCCAAATTATCAAGTCTAGCATCTTAAAGTGGCATTTACTTGTCAAAAATGATCTTTTGCAGGCCTTTGTAAAATTGACAAGTTAGGACACGAGAGAGGATAATGGAAATCTTCAGAATTACCTTCATCTTCTTCCGGCTCACTCCTGTCCCACGAGGGCTGTGATGACTAGAAGTTTTACTTGTGTTTTTGGCATCAGTGCTGGAATTATGGAGACCTTTTTTACATTGGGAATTTGGTGTTTTGTTATTCTCAATCTTGACACTATCAACCAAGTCATCCTCCTTTTTTATTAGTTTCCCTTTTAGGCTCTCAGGATGATGCACCTGTAATGAAACTTCAGCAGTGTAAGTAGTTTCGACAGATTTAGATTCCCCCTCTTGCTCTCCACTATCTTTTTCTGTTGAGGTAATATTATCTTGGCAATCTCCATCATCAAATAACCTCGCTCCTTGTTTTAGTTGTGGGGTGGAAGGACCTGGGTACTTATCCATAGCTAGTGACTGCTCATTGCCAGTTTCATGAGGCAGAGACATATTAGTTTCTGTTTCATCTAAGACGTCATTCTTGGTCTCTCTGCCCTCCACACCAAGCTGCAGCATGGAAACTACAGAATCTTTGACAGGCTTAAGTGATTCAGAGAGGACACTTGCCCCAGCATTAAATGCCTGCTCAGAACTAATGAAGTTAAAAAGTTTCCTTTGATAATGTCAGAATTCTTACATCTAGACCATAGAAAGAGTAAATCTTCTTGGTTAAACACCAAAAGAGAAAAGACCTTGTGTACCACATGTTGCCATATGTTCCTCAATTTGTCTTCTGATAGCGGTTTATGAAGGAATTCAACTGCACCCAACTGAGAATAAATCACCAAATGAATCCACTAATCAGTCAATGACTTTCACATATTGAGGATGAAACCATAACAAAATTCAATTCTGCTAAAACTTTAAAGAACTTTGCTTCAACAATAAGATGAAGCAACATGATTTTGAAGGAGTAAAGAAAAGGGGAAGAGGAATGTCGAGGAATGCAAGGCCATCTCAAACATGATTTAAACTTGGTGTCATTATTTTAACATGCATACAATATAGTCGAAATAAAACCAAGAGACTTGTAAATAAAATATTGAGTTATAAATTTACCGCTATGCACGTCATCGTGGTGCTCAGGCATTGAAAATTAGAAGTCACTGGAATGGAACAAGTTTTGACAGCATTAGAAGCTGAAAAATTTTTACTACAGAAAAAATCTCTGAATCTAAGCCCAATGTAATGGAGCTACATGCAGAAAATAGTAACTGTCAAAAGTTGGAAAAACAAAGTGAGCTAAGAAGCATTTACTAGATGATGAAAGCATAGATATCATACACTTAGTATGGAAATTGTGGGTGCTTTCTTTTATAACTTACTGATGGTGGGAAGGTCCTTAGCAGTTTCCAGAAACTTGAAACTTCCATTGCTATTGCTTGAGGTCACCTGTGCCCACAAGTGTTATGAGGATAGCTACTCTGCTTCAAACAATTCAATCCAGATTCAAGCTCAAAGAATCAAAATTATGCCCAACTTGGCACAGCTGGAAAAATAAGTTTTCGGTGACTGTAGTGGTGATACAGTGTTTTTTTTTTCTTTTTTTTTATCCCCCATAAATCAAAGAAAAGAATGAAGTATAAGATCCAGACTACATTTTTCATACCGAAAAAAACAGAGAAAAACACTGCCAGTAACTAAACAAACTCCCCATTGCAACATAGTCTTTAATCAAGCGGCAAATTTGAACATTGCAAGAACAAGGGGGTATAAAGAGATCCATTCACAAACAAAGATGATAATAGCCATTTCTGAGATCCATAATGCACTTGAAATTTGGTTCCATTAATTTGAATTGTCACTCTAGTTAGTCCAGAGGATAGTCAAATTTCAAGTACTCCAGCAGCTCATTACCTCTACAATGGCAACATGGAAGCATTCGGGTTTCTTTGAAATTGCCAACAATGCCTCATCCTCATTGCAGAATGTAGAAACTGAAAAGGATTGAGGTTAACACACAAGAAGAGAGACACTTTGATGAGATAGAATTAATTAATATAACACTCTTGGGGATCTTATAAATATAAAAGTAAACCTGAAAACCAAGAAGCATATTACTATTGAAGAATAAAGCTGTCTTATTTCTAAGATTCTAATTATTTTATTTCAAGAACCACTAAAAATTAAATAACGAGAAATATAACTTGAAATGGGCAACCTGAAATAATACGATTGCAAGAAAAGATCTATGAAAAGAATAGAGCCAAATAAAATTGTGACACAAAGATAGCAGAAATGTTCAAAGATAACTAGAACTTATATCTTAGTATTTCATCGAGTGTAAAAATTCCCATTTTGGTACATTTGATTGTTCCATGACTTGCATTCATTACCAAAAAGACCATATCCATAGATGTTTGAGCATTTGAAGACAATGGATCTCATTAATGAGCTTCAGTCACAATCATTCTAAGTTCTACATAACTAAGCTTCAAAAGACAAATTAGTAAAAAGGAAGCGAGGAATGGGACACTAACGATGCCAATTTTGGACAAAGATAGGACCAATAAAGCAGTAAAGTTAGGTAAAGGGAATCTAACGGTGCAACCAAATAATTCTAGTTCCCAAAAAGAGAACTTTGTATCAAAATGGCTAAGAGCAAAAGTAGGGAATCAAAATCTCTAACCAATGTAGTCCATTGCTTCCAGTTTTGATTTCATCTCGGCAGCAGAACTGCTGTTCTCATCAAGAAGAAGGACCCTGAGGCCCTTTGGGAAATCTTTCCATGTTGATAAATCATGAGCAGTGCAAACCATAGCTGGTTTGGCATCCTTTCTCAGGCCACCGACAAGCTTCCTGTGTCACTTCTCACTGCATCCAATCCAACTCTGCATGAACCACAAGAATATGATTTTCAATTCACATTATCCATCGCCAATTAAAAGATTGGAACCCAAAGATGAACAAGACCAGCATTTTAAAGGCACCCCATGGCAAATTGAAGTTTACTTGATGATAGAAAATTGGAGCACTACAATTTGAATCGATCTTTGAAAGATTAAGTCATGCAAAGGACTCTTCCCTCCCGCGCCCCCCCCCACCAAAAAAAAAATGCTTTTATATTCCAAGGCATAATTTCCAAGCTAGAAAAAAAAAATTCTAGAGCAGGATGAGTTATGATCTCACATAATGTGACATCACCTAGTGTTATTAAAATTAGGGAAAAACTAATGACACACGAAGAACAAATTAAATAAAAAAAACAAAACTGTTATATCAGTTAGAAGAAGAAAAAGGTCTCTTCAAAGTCTAATGATCTTAGTTGTTCTTGTAAGATTCATTACACAACAAAAAGGTCATGCAAAACTATAAAATATAAACAGGAAGCCAGAAAAAATAAATAAATAATTCCTACCGTATGAGAAGAAAATGAAAGAAGAATAAGAAAAAAGGGGAACAGAGAGAAGGAGAGAGAGAGGGAAGCAGATGGAAAACTAGATATACTTGAGACTGAAACAGGCTTAAAAAAATAATTAAAAAAAAAATCAGTATATATAAAGGCCCAAAACCCCATCTTCTGCATGTCATTAAAAAACAAGAATAACCATAGAAAACCCACTAAAAATTTCACAAAAAAATAATCTCGAAGTGCACACACACACATGCAACATTCCAAAATTTCAGTCAGAGCTAGAGAACAGCTAGTAAACAGTAGCCAATGTACATATGCCTGTATAATAATCAATTTACTGATGCCTACTTAAAAAAGAAAAGCAAAGAAAAAGAATAAAAAAAGAATGGTTCTCTTCTTGTGTACAAAGTCTTCTTCTTGTCTTTCAACTGCAGCTTCTCGTTTGGCTGCCTACACACAGAGAGAGAGAGAGAGAGAGAGAGAGAGAGAGAGAGAGAGAGAGCACTGTATACAGGTGTGTCCGTGACTTCTGTAGTGAGAAGTCGCTATCAGTTGTACGTAGACCACAAAATACGCAGAACTCAAATGCAAAAGAGGGCCTATCCAAAAAGTAAAATTCTTTTCTTCAACCACTTTTTTTTTTAATGAATATCCCAAAAAGAAACCATACGAAGCTTAGAATTTTCTGTTTGAAAGCGACCATTCGATGAACACAAATAAATAAGAATATCTTTACCTATTGTAAGAGTAACATAAAAATTTAAATATAAAAATAATAAAATAAAATTGATTCACATTTTTTATTATGTTCATATCATTTTTTTTAAAGTATTATTAACTAATTTTTTAATAAATAATTAAAAAATAATTTAACTTATGTATACTTTTATTTTCTCCTCTTTTAACTCATATGATGATTACCTTTTCAGGACATTGGTTTGCCTTTTCAATTTTTATTTTTTTTTTCTTTTTCTTTTTCTTTTTTTCGGTAACATAGGAAAGAAGCTTTTTTGTTCATCCACGTAATCATAATTCCACGGCCAACAATTGAGTAACTAATTTAAAATGAGTATCATACAGACATTTTCTCTACCATTTCAGCATACATATTAAATTTTCATTCATTTTCTCTACCGCCCGAGATATAAATTTATTTTATGTAATACCCCACTTCTTCTTTTTTTTTTTTTTGACATAATGGAATGGATTCTAAATTAAATTAATGGTCTTTTTATTTATTGCTGGTAGCCAGCTAGTATTATTTATGATTGAATCTAGCCCAAGTGGCAAACAGCCAAAGAGGGAAAAAAGAAAATCAGAGAAAACAACCAAAAGTTGGGCCCCTTATACTTGGAAGACACCATCGGATGAGTAACAAGCCAAAAAGAAAAAGCACCCAATCCTTAACCATTTGTGCAACTTTTTCTTTTTTTTTTTTTTTTTAAATTTTCCAGTTCATCCACTGCCACTTCCCGAACCCATTTGTCCCTTAATGTTTCCGGCATTGCTGCAAACATTAATTTGCTTAACCGATGTCAAAGTTAGTTAAAAGAACATGGACCTGCCTCATGTAACATGTACAAATAAAATGTGGGAGCTTCGTGCACATACATATATATAATACAGTACGTTAAACACGTGACGTGACCTAATGCAACAGACAATCTTGCAATAACTGCAATAAATTTCCAAATTTCATCGTACGTAATCAATTTAATTGTTTGAAATACGAATTTATATATTACATTAATTATTAAACACATATTTGTAATTATATTATTAACTAAAGTTATAAATTAAAAACCTAAAAATATACACGTAATAGTCACATTAATATAATGTGTAAATTCATGTATAAAATTTAGTTCGTCATCAATTCGGGTAACTCTTTGAGTTTCGACTCTATGCTAGCAATTTGTCCATCCCTCTCCCACTCAGAAAGATCGATAAGTAATTTCCCTTACAACAATTCCTTTTCTCGTTCTATCAAAACTAACTAGTTCCCAAGCTGAGAACCATAAATTTAGTCTTCCGAGTTGAAAATGATGTTTTTGTTTAGACATACGATTATCTGTGGGCTAAATGGGTTAGCCAAAATTTCTGGGAACTGAAGTGTTTTGTTCACTTTAAAACTCAGGTGCCCCCAAATCAAGGACATTTTTTCTTATGCAAACTTTTCTCATTACTCATATTGGACTCACCGCCGCATGGGTAGATTCCTTGGATGAGGTACAAGTGTGTGTTTTTTGTCTTCAGATGTTAATTATGCTTACAGCAAATGTCCCAGCCCACGCAAAGCACTCGAGATGTTTCACTTTCAACCTTGAAGAAGATGCGATCGCCTTTTTTACGAAAGTTTCACGTGAAATATACTCTCGAGATTGATATAGACATTGAAGTGGCCAAATTCCTCTTGAAGATTGCTTCTTTTCCGGACAATCTTTCAACGAGAGCTTTATCTTAACAAACCCATTTGTTGGATTAGAATTTAATCCACGTCTCAATTAGCGATTTTGCTCTCGGACCAATCTCACGACAGACACTAAGTTGCTTCCCCCCCCCCCCCACCACGCCCTTTTAACCTTTTACATCCCAACCAACGATGCTTGCTGCACCCCCATCTGATGGTCAACTTATTTTTTATATGTAATAAAAGCTTGTTTTTAACAGCTTTTTTTTTAAAAAAAAATTAAATGGTCCACTTCTCCAATGCTTAACTGGCAGAGGGTGGCAGGTAGTTCCTTAATTATATTCCAAGTTAATGGTAGTCATTGGGTTCTATGCCTCCATTGTTCACCCCAATTAAAGACGGCCACGCTTGGAGTAGGACTCACCAAGGTAGAAATGGATGGAGAATCTCTCCGAGGGTTTTTTTTTTTTTTTCCCAATTAACAATAACACGGAATGACCCTTCTCTCATCAAACTTGGGAGTCACAGGCCATCCGTTGCAGACTTTTTTTGGGTCACGGGAAATTAACTAATTGATTTAAGGCTTGCGTATCCTCATGATTTTTTATTTTTTATTTTCTTAATGTTTTATAAACTCAGCAGACAACAAAATTTTTGTCAAAAGAATAGGGTGGACAAAATTACATAAAACGATATCGGAATTGTCTAAGTTGAAAATTTGAACCCCAATTTCCAACAGAGATGAAGCTCCTCCCATTAAAAAAAACCTTCTCCGCCGTTCGATTGAATGACGCTGAAAACCCCATGTCCAGAGAAAGCAATACAATTGATTAATCAAACGGTTGGAACTTGTATCTATACCGATGACAGTAGGTTTCAGTTTTGAAGTTACGGGCTTCTGTAATAATAAATATATATATATATATTCTTTGAGAAAAGACTGTCATGCATGCCTCGTATATTCTTTTTTTCTTTTTAAAGTGTTTTCTTCGCTGGCTTTTGTTCTTACTCCTACAATAAATGCCCCTCACATGTTTCAGAATTTCAAGAGTTTTATGCAGTTTTTGCTCCTCCTCTCCTGCAACGAATGCCAGTTACATGATTCATAAATGATATTTTACCTGGCATAACTGAAACTTGTCTCAAGTTTCCTATAATGACGGGTATTTCCCCTATTAAATTTATGTATAATGCGAGTAATAATAATAATTTCACTGCGTTGGCATGCTAATTTGACGAAGACAATCCAATCAAACCTAAAAATGAGCAAAGTAGCAGTCTGTGATGTGAGGAATTGTCGTAGAAGTTGTTGGTTATTCAATAGATAACATTAGTCATATTAGTTGTATTAGTTATATGTGACGAAATTTTACATCATCGAATAAAAAAAAAGAAAAAATTATGTGTAAAAGTGAATATTATACAGTCCCCCAGTTATCTTTGAACGAAAGAAGTAATAATCTGACCACAAGTGGTGCCATCAGAACCGCTCCAAGGTTAACAACTTGAACATATTTTATTTGCAAAATTACGTTACTCCAGGTTACCAAATGTGATAATATGCGCCATTAATAACAAAACAACCGAAACCTAAAAGACAATTTCCTAGAATCCTAGAATGTGGCAGAACCTAGTCGGCTTTGCCAAACGCCCAATTACCCCTGTAATAATGATGAAGAACCGCAGCAATAGATGATAGACTGACATATCACGGAGGAGTTTCTTGGAATGCGAACCCATGTCCCCCCTTCCCGAGACTACCCAACAGCCCAGCAGACCCAACAACCAAGTCAACACACTACACTGCTCTGCTCTGGTCCAATTTGTAGAACCATCTATTTGAGTGCACATTTGATTAATAGAGCGGCCCACGGGATTCCAATTCATGGTTTGGCACTCTTTGCTTGGATTTATTTTTTGTTGGAACATTTTTTTAAATAAAAATTAATCATATATCTTAATTTATTTAATGGTTATAAAAAAATCTCTCTTAAAAAGACATTTATATATATATATATATAAAATAATCATGTCTTAATAAAATAATTTTAAATAAAACATAATTTTTTATTAAAAATTCTTTCACTTTCGATATTTTATTTTTTCGCTTGAACTACACCATGCCATGGCCGCACATATTGAAGTCCTCGCACGGCAAAGAGTCTTTGGGAATCAAGAACGTTGAAGTGTAAAGATTTTCAGGCCCTGAGCATGACTTCGATTTGGACTCAAATCCCCATACAATCTAATCTATAGCTCCGACTTCATCACTTACTAGACATGTGAATACTCACATGCTTCTCGCCAGCATACATGCCCTTCTCTTGAATGAGACTGAGCAACTGATACTCTATACTGATTGGATGCAATTTTATACTTACATACATACATACATACATACATATACATATATATTTGTACATGGATAGAACTGTTTCTGATATGTTTTAACTGGGTGAAAGTGAGGAACTAGCATTCTTGAGCAGTTGTTGGTATTATGGAGTTCATGACTTGGGGGAACAACAAAAATAGAACGTTGAATGAAATGAAGAGTACATGCTATTGATTGAAGGTGACATGCTTATTTGCATCACTACTGTGTTCTTAAGCGGCTGAAAATCATGCTCTTTCCCCTCAAAGATCACATCCAGGAATTCTCTAGCTTGACTAAATCTGATCATTGTCATCCTCCTGGTCCATCAAATGTTGTTTCCCAACTCATGCCTCTAGTAATTTTCCTTGTCCTATTCAAAACATCAGCCTCATCCCTAACGATCACATCTCCTCAGAGACGCAGAATGTAACCCATTTCATGAAGTATGTGTTCCAGTTTACACCTGCAATTTCCTCAAATTTTGGAAAAAGTGAAGATTTTCACAGATAAAATCTTCCAAATTTTGCACCAGATACTTTGGTATCCGTTATAACAATAAACCTTTTTCTAGAATTAGAATCTCCTCAACAAAGAGAAAATTATGACTTAGAAGGCACAGTGAGAAAACAAATTTATCATCAAAACAGAAGTAAAGTTTCCCCAAACCCTTAATTGGAACATTTGTAGGCTTACATATTGGATATGTCAAAATCAACACAAATATCTTTTCCTTAATTTATATCTAATCAAATGATATACATCTCTCTTTTAGTTATCTTGTCATTGTTCTAGGAAGAATGTGCTTTTCTATATTCCCATCATTTTGAATAATAAAGTCTAAATAATGAAATTGGTGGCATTGATAAGACTTTTGCATTGTCTAGTCTAATAGCAGGGCCCTACTACTCTTCTAACAAACAGTACTAAAATTACAACGCTTATATTTTGGATTTGTGCAACACCACCTAAAACTCCTGGATTTTAACCGCTTTCCATGTTACTGCTTTGTGGTCTAATTTCTCTTTACGTTCATCTACTGCAATTATATGAAAACTGCAAAAGCCAGACTACACAATTCTTCTCACGAAAAGGTGCATCCGAATGAATAGAATTCTTAGAACAGAAAAGGTTGATATCTCCATCTTTTGCTGGAGCACATCTGAACTTGCCTTGGTAACATTATCCATTCTGTAGGCAAGGCTCACAAAACTCTGAAACAACACGAGCTGAACAAGAGGGACACATTGGCATGGGACACACGTACGCATCATAGAGAAGTCTGCAACTGAAGTCTGCGATATACGTAATTGTTTCAGTATTATTTATTTCATACACATGAGAACTCGAGAATCAAAATACATAAATGAAACGGGTAAAAGTAATTTTGTTGAAAATGCTAGACATGAGAAACATGCAGAGAAATGTTGCATTGGAATTGCACTACGAAGGCCTAACAATCCTACCGAGTCACAAAGGCAAGATTGAGAGAGCAGCGGAGAAATGTGTGCATAGATTTTGGATACCGGGTCTACTTATTTGGGTCATGGGCGTTTGGACCCAGGTTGAACAGCAGAAACTCTCCAACTCTCCTTAGGTTTGAACTATTTCCACTTGGGAGCCTAAAAATTTTGTAACGAGGCTCAAGCTTCGTCTTGCTAGCTTCATGCTTAATATGAAAATCTGTAACCTAATTAATTAATTCTTTTCAACATATAATTAATTAGTATTCAAGCTGAGAAAGCATACAATTTGCATTATGTATAAACAACGCGAACTATTAAACAAAAAGGGAAGAGTGGGGGGGGGAGGAATAAAATGAGGAAATTTAACTGAAAAAGTCGACAATGTGACGTTAAAATGGAGAGGAATTTCCATGAAAAAGACAAAGAACTTAACCGACATGCTCGATTACTTTACTTTAATCTCAATCATTGGTTTTGAAATTCATGGTTTAAATGTAACTATTATGATGAATCATATTTGCTATGACATGAGAGGAGCTTAATCATTTTTAAAATTAATATTAATATATTAATAGTTAATTTTTACAAGTTATTTTCTTATTTTTTGTCTTCACACCGTCGTTTTCTTATTATTTTATACAGCATTACAAGAACCCCTCCTTTTTTTGGGGGGGGGGGGAATAGAAAAGTACATGTTTTCAATTTTTTTTGAAAATTAAATAAATTTTTATATATAATGCACTTGGCATATTGCTCATCAGTTGGCACCCTCTGAGAAAGCTGGCTAGATCACCAGCGCTAAAATTGTCAATTGACTCAATTTTTAGGAGACACAACCTAAATAGTTTGGTGCATGGAAAGCTAACATAACATTAGGAAACTTCGTGTAGCCTATTGGTACGAATAGATTGATTGATTTGGTTTGCAGTTAAGCTCGTACATGAAAAACGTGTCTTGTTGTTGACTTAACTTTAAATTTTCTTATTGTCCAAAAACAGTTTACGTTGTTAATGCATGACCGATGTAAACCTACATTACATTTTTCTGATCCTTAAATATACGTTAGTGATATTCTATGATTAATTGAGATTATATACTAAAAGATTGAAAGTGTACAATAAATTACCAATAAAATATGTGAATTTATTTTTATTATGCATCAATTTACTCATAATTTATCACATAAAAAAATATATATGAGAATATATTGATTATTATTTATTAAAAATTAAAATACTATATAAAATTATAACTTTCAAATATATTTTTAAAAAATAATTTTTTTTGTTGGTGATTAAGCATCTCTATTTCTCTTTTTTTTAAAAAAAAATTGGTAATTTAGATTTTTTTAATTTTATTTTTTAATTTACAATAAATTACATGTTTAAAAGATGAAAATTTATCTTTCTTTAACATAAAAGCTAAATATCATTATCATATCTTATATCTGTCACTCTTAAGAAATTCTTTAATTTATTTTTATCTTTTTATTTTTACTTATATATCAATAATTTTTTTCCCTACCTTTAAACCCTTATTTAGATTAATAATTCTTTTACTTACTTTTACTTGGCAAGTTTTACTTTTATAATAATGTTTTTTATACTATTATAACTAATCAACGTAATCTAAGTCTAATAACTATCATCCAAGTTAGTAGAAATATTTTTTATAATTAAAAATTTTTAATATTATTAGTTCATATCTTTATTATTAGGTATATCTTAGTGTCTTTACCCTTACATAGTCCATAAAAAAATAAGTCCAATATAAGGATATTTTAAATAAAATTATTGCAACAACTAATGATATAAATTGTAAGAAAATGACCTTAGAATTATAGATGATACAATTTTAGCACAAAAAGCTATAAAGGTAACCTTAACGAGAAAAAAATCCTAACAAATAAATTCTTTTAGCTTAAAGATAAGACAAAAAAAATTCTAAAAAAAGTTTGAAATATTCAAACAGATCTAAAAGTCTAAAATTTAAAATAAAATAATTTTTTTTTTAAATTTTAATGAAACAAAACAGAAGTCAAGAGTATTTAATACCATTTTTTAGTCCATAATAATTCATATCCTCGTTCTTAAGGAGTGATCCATAGCAACACTTTCATAAGGAATGAAGAAAATTTTGAGAAAAGACCAATATAATAAAACTAATGAAAGTCTTTTGATTTTCTTTAGGAATTGTCACTAGTGGATCTTACATTTAGTGGGTTTATATTCATTAGATAAATTGACAAATTGTGGCAGCTAATATACAAGAGAGATTGGATATGACAATTATAAATATTAAATGGAGAGAACAACAACCAACAATATTTTTATTTCATAAAGTACAAATAAGGTTCGATCATAACCCTTTAATTCTCAACACTTTTGTCCTTTTTAGGCAATTTAAGATATGTTTCAAATTTGAATCAAAGTGGCTAACTCTAAAGAGTGTGAAAATGAACATGTGTTATCTATGTATGAGATTCAAAAGGTTTTGTTATGTTAAATAAAATTATAAGCTATCAAAAGCATTTGAAAAATTAAAACAAAAAGAATTTTAGAAATTCAAGTTTTAAAATTAAGACTTTAAAGAAAAAAATCGACTAATTGCAAAAGGCCCCACCTATATTAAAATTATTGTAAGAGAAACAACACATTATAAAAGTGTGTTAATAACTTGAAGAGATGTATTGGTCTCGTTGGTCTCAAATTAATTGATTGAATTACTATAGTATAAATTCCAAGCTATAATCCTAAAAGTAAAGATCATGCTTAATGGCAAGCCATAAGGTCTTTATCAAATTAGAAGTCATTACTATAATAATTTATGCCATGTTAATTTTGCAACTTCCAGAAGAGTTGTGTTCTAAAATCAACATCATGATGGTAAGTTTTTAGTGGGCTTAATGTAAGGAGAAGCAACTTATACATTAAGAAAGTTAGAGTACACTTACAATATTAAAGATCAATACTAAAATATGGTTAAAAGAATTTATTGATTTTAATTTTGCATTTTTCATTAAACACTACCAAAGGTTAATATAAAATCTTAATGTCTTGTGGGTCAAAGTCCTCGATAGCATTTACTTTCCTATTAGTGATTTCCTTATGACTCTAAAACGATTAGAAACTTTATAGGATGACAAAACTTACTCTAAGGGCATTGTTAGAATATCAAAGATAAAAAATACATAAATACATGAGAAGATCCATGACTATTAGACTAACCTTAATTCAAAATCTAATTATGAAAAGCCTTTTTATACCAATGTTTGGTTTGTAACTAATTTGGTAATAGAAATTGAGAGTGAAATTCTAACTAGATTTATGAGCTATTTGAATCAAAGTAATTTTAATCCGTTTAATGTATCCTTTGAAGTCATTTCAATGAGTCAAACTAGTTTATATGGAATCATGATAGGATTATATAACACGTAGCAAGGTCTTTTTAATATAAGAGAAGTGTAATAAGTATGAATAAGAAATAAGAACATTGAGTCAAAAAAAGAGGTATAAAAGTTTATTTGGAACTTAAAAGTACCATCCAAAGTTAAGACATTTTTTATATAAAGAAAAACTAAGAACTCTCAATTAATAAAAGTAAATATATGCAAAAATAGAATTATGATAATTAAAGAATATATTATCTATGAAATAGTTGAGAAAGCTGTTAAACATAGTCTTTTCTTTTGCAATAATGCTATGGAAATTTGGTTGATAGGTTTTTTGGGATATTTATCCAATCGATAGGTTTTAATCCTTTTTAGAACTGATGGTAAAACTTGGTAAGAGAGTTTGGATCAACGTATTTGCATTATACACTTAGTGAGATAGCCCTCACATGTTGGCAAGTTTGGAAGATGCGTAAGGAATGCTGCATAAAGCTAGGAAGAGTTAACCCTTGCATAATCTTTATGAGAATTGCAAAGAACATAAGGAAGCAACAAATTTCTTTAATTTCCACATAATCTGTAGGGTCCCTTGATGAAGCACTTAGTCACCCTCGTTGACAGCTTTGCTTAAGGTAAATTGTGATACCTCTTTCAATGAAGCAACTAAGATTGTAAGTATGACAATTAGGTCCGATATGACAACAAGAATTTGATGAAGGGCCACACGAGCCAAGAAGTTGAGTTCTATTCTCATGGCAGAAGTATGGGCAATATGAGTACAGCATTCCTTATACGACATTTAGGCATGCCAAAAACTATTATTGAAATATATTCGATGGTAGCATACTAAGATTTAGTGGGGATGGAGAATTCTTATTTATGAAAATTTGAAGTTTTAATTTGAGATACTAGAAAGATGCTAAAGACAATTACCAAATTTTTTTTGCAAGGTCATTGGTAACAATTCAAAATTTGTCATTGATTATATGGAAAATAACATTAAGAATAGAAGTTATCTTGTGAATTAGGTGGTAAATCTCCCTCTACAATTTGTAAATTTTGTGTACAAGGGCTTTTTTGGATAATAATAATTTTTTTTTTTTATATAAAAAATGCTATACAAGATCACTAAAGGTTTTAAAGATCAATTATTTTTCCCTGTAAACCTTCAAAATAAAGGCTTTAAATCAATAAGAATATTTAACAAATAAAGTAATGTTTTGTTTCCCAAAAAAAAAAAAAAAAAAAAAAAAAGGCATTTTGTGACTAGTTTAGAATTGCGGAAAATTTTTTAAGAATTAAAAAGTCTTAAAAGGGGTGATTAATGCAAGTGGCTTCTTGGATTTCCCACCAACATTAGATATGTGTCCCGTTAGATGGTACGGCAATATTAGATTTGATTATAATATTTGGCGGTCTTTATTAGGAGCATCAGTAAACAGGCAAAGCGGAAGCGAGGTTTTTTGAGCCGCTGAAGTAGAAAGCGTAGCTAGACGGCTAAGTTTTAGGACAATAAAAGTAACTAAAGAAAGCACTTTATCAGAGGCGGACGTCACTTCTAACTCGCTTGTCTGCATCCCCACACTCTCTTTTGGTAACGCACACAAACCAAGGTGAAAAAAGGCAAAGAGCAAAACTGTAATCATAAAGCAAAAGCCTCGTGGCCGCAGAGCCATTCATTCTCTCTCTATGTTTTGCCTTGAAGCACTTATTGTAAATAAAATAACCGGTTGTAGTCTTAATTAGTTTGTCATTTTGGGTTCTTCTCCAAATCTGCCACTCTTTTGCATTTTCTTGGGTACCTTTTGCATATTTCCCAGAGCTTCGAGATGGGCACAGGAGATCTTCGGAGTTCTTTTCCTATTGTGGGGTTTGCTTGATTTAGCATTTCTTCATCTGGTTTTTTGAAATATAATTTCTGGGTTTGATTAGTTGAAACGAGTAATAAGTAGATCTCCAGTTCTCTTTAAACGTAGAATAAAGAATCTGAATGCTAAAGAATACAACTTTGGAGTGGCTTGGAAGGATCTGAAATCTCCTTTGTTTGGCTTAGCATCAGAAGATTTTCTTTTTCTTGTTTTTCCCTGGAAAGTTAGTTAATTGCACGGTAGAAACCGTTAACCGCACCTTTTGATTTCAAACCAACTTTATGCTTTCCCTGCTAGCAGTTGCTGCAGTTATTTTAAGTTTAAAGAAGGCCCGCTAGCAGATCTTGAGGTGGATAAAGATGGGGTTTTTCTCCATGGCTATTGGATTCTCTGTCTTGCTTTCAATGGTGAGTGCAGTGACTGGCCTAGGTGTCAATTGGGGCACTCAAGCAACCCACCGTTTGCCCCCAGAAACTGTAGTGAGGCTACTGAGGGAAAATGGGATCCAAAAGGTTAAGCTTTTTGATGCAGATTATGATACATTAAAAGCTCTTGGTAAGTCTCAGATTGAGGTTATGGTTGGCATCCCAAATGACATGCTTTTGTCTCTAGCTAAAAGTGTCAAGGCTGCTGAGAAATGGGTTTCCAAAAATGTCTCCACGCATATTAGCTCTAATAGTGTCAATATCAGGTCAACCTTTTCCCTTGTTCTTTTGAACTGGCTAGCATGAAATAACTCTGGCTTGTTTAACTAATTTTTCCCTGTTTCTTTTACTTATTTTCTGTTCAATTGGTAGTAGATAGTCTGAGCTGAGCTTAGTGTTTGTAAGTGAGACGTTGTTGGGAGACTGATGTTGTGGCATGATGTTATGTTTACAACAAATTTCATTTCTGAATTGATTGAAAGAAATTATAAATTTTAGATTCGAAGGAGTAGGTTTGGCAGGCTGTCTCAAAACATCTGGCCTTTTTAGCATGATTAGGGTCTGTGGCTATTGCTTTCGTCAATTTTATTTTCCAACAATGCAGTTATTTTTTTGCACATAGCTACAAAAATTTTATCTGCGTACCATATCCTTGACTTGACATATTGCAGCATGACCAAGCAGCGTTACTCTTGCAAAAGTTTTCAATTGAAATTTGAACAAGCCGAAGGATTATTATAAAGTTTGTGACTGGAGCACTTAGCAATGTACTATAATTTAATTGGGATAAACCTTTAGAGGGTGTAATGAAGTTTGCCCTCTTTAAACTTTAAGTTGGTAATAGAGCGCTGCCCTGGCTTTTCATTACTGATGTTCTTTTGCTTTGGGGATTTTCAATAGTTAGTTTTGTGTGGGAAGGATGATGGATCTTGAGACCACATGTTTTTTGAATTTTCTTTTGTCAATACTATATGAGGACGGCTTATGCAAAAATGGTGTGGTGCTGGGAGGGAAGTCAACAGTTAGGAGTTTGAATTTAATGGGGCAAAACAATTTTTGCAGAAAAGAAATCCGAATGCTCCTATACTACAATTATGTTGGTGTGTGCTTATTTATCATCTTTGGAAAGAAAGAAACAAGTGACCTCATTCTGGAGACCATTTTGGTTCTAGCAGGCTTTTGTTGTATGTTAGTTTTGATGGCACCAATTAGATTACTTGTATTTCTCATTTGCCTAGATCAATAGGTGGTAGATGATTTTCATCTTTTGTAATTGTTCCTAAACTTTGAAGCTTGAAAGTAGGTGTACATCTTCTATTGTTGTCTGATAATGAATTCACATTCAATTATTATAAAAAAAAAATCACTGAAAGGCAACTTAATCTATTTGAAGGATAAATTGATCAGTGAAATCAACCACTATTCAATCTTCAGTTGGAGCTGCAACTTCTTTACCATTACTGTTCATTTTTTTGTGTCCTACCTTTGTAAGTTATACAGCATTAGCCAAGTGATCGAAACTTCCACTTCTACATATCTTATAAACATTAATGCCTTTGTTTCTGTTGGCAAATGCCATTGGATGCTTATGTTCCACACTTATGTATTCTAATTTAGAGGCATGGCTTGCAACTTTGATATGATTGTATTTTCCCCTGTTTTCCAGTTTTTTTTTTTTTTTTTTGGGATCATTTTCTGTTCTCATGTGAAGCCTAACAACAGATGTATGATTGATAGGACTCTCAATGTGGCTTTCTTCAAGGACTTACATTGTCTTTCCATTTTTCATTTATTAAGTCATGCAAGTACTATTTATCAAGCTATGTTTCTGCAGGTATGTTGCAGTTGGAAATGAACCTTTTTTGCCAACATACAATGGAAGCCATCTGAGAACAACCTTGCCTGCTCTCCAGAATGTCCAATCTGCTCTTATAAAAGCTGGGCTTGGTAACCAAGTAAAAGTCACTGTACCACTGAATGCTGATGTCTATGAAAGCTCAACTAGTGTGCCATCTGGTGCTGACTTTCGAACAGATATACATGATCTCATGCTTACCATTGTCAAGTTCTTGAGTGATAATGGTTCCCCCTTTACTGTGAATATCTATCCTTTCATAAGTCTTTACACCGATCCCAACTTCCCGGCTGACTATGCCTTCTTTGACGGGAATGCATCACCTTTAAACGATGGCGGGACATACTACTACAACATGTTTGATGCCAATCATGACACTCTTGTGCATGCTTTACAGAAGAATGGGTTTGGAAACTTGCCTATTATTGTTGGAGAGATTGGGTGGCCGACTGATGGAGATAGAAATGCCAACGTAGAATATGCCCGAAGGTTCAACCAAGGTTTGATGTCACATATTTCAGGTGGGAAAGGAACCCCAATGAGGCCTGGGCCTATTGATGCATATTTGTTCAGTTTGATTGATGAGGATGCCAAAAGCATTGAGCCGGGGAACTTTGAACGCCACTGGGGCATACTTACATTTGATGGGATACCCAAATACGCACTCAATCTTGGTTTGACAAATTCAGGAGCTTTAATCCCGGCACGAAATGTCCATTACCTGGAGCGTAAATGGTGCGTGATGAATCCGTCAGCTAGACTTGATGATCCACAAGTAGCACCAAGCGTGAGCTATGCCTGCGGACTTGCTGACTGCACTAGCCTTGGTTATGGGACATCTTGTGGGGATTTGGATGCAAGGGGGAACATCTCATATGCATTTAACAGCTACTATCAGACGCAAAATCAGCTTGATAAGGCATGCGAGTTTCCAAACCTTTCAACGGTCACAAAAACAGATCCATCGAGGGGAAGCTGCAGATTTGAGATAATGATTCAGCCTTATTATGGAGGCACGGAATGTTTACTTGGACACCTGCAGAAGTCACTGGCTCTGTTAGCATGCCTCATTATCTTCTTGCTAACAGCTCCGTTGGGTTGAAAGACTGTGCCATGTTTAGAGGTGCCATTTTGCCTCAACTAGTCTTATTGGCTTTAGTTGTAGGATAGAGTGCCGAAAGCTGTAGGTCTGTGGTGCAAATATTTTTCATCCATCAGTTGGGATTGGCAGATAATATTTGAGCCTTATTATGCAGGTCTAGAATACGGTTGGATGCCTGCAGTAGCTCAGTCTTGTTTGCACGCCTCATTGTTTTTGTTGCAAACAGCTAAATGGACTTGTAGGACAACACTGCCATTTTTGGAGGTGGCATCTTTCCTCAGCTATTCGCATTTGCTCTTGTGGGAATAGAGCATTGGAAGCTATGGCTAAGTTCAGGACATATGTTGTGCAATTTTTTATCTTTTTCAACATATTGTTAATGAGACCAACTTTTGATTGGTTAGGCTGAAAACAAAGAATGGGGGTCATTCCAATTCATCCCAACCAATTCAATATTGAAATCACGGCATTTGAAGCTTGTTGGCTCGGAGTCCCAACGACAAGTTGTACCTCGTTGCATTGCACCTGGCTTGTTCCCACATCATCACATGCTTCCAAGGATGAATTTGCCGGGAAGAAAGGTTTCGCTCCATAACTGTTCGCGATGCAATATTACACAAGAATGTGAGAGCCTTTTGCTTTGCCCTAGGACGTTTTTAGTAACATTACATAACAATGCCAACATTGAAAAGGTCGCAAACTCGCTGACATTTATTATGGATTCGGTGGCTCGATTTGGTAAAAGTATACTCGAACTTATACCTTTATATAAATGAGCAATTTTAATTCTAGACTTGGGACTATAGTTCGACAGTCAGACCAACACACTATTTAGCTCTATATTATATTGGTATGGTATATGCCAGTGTTTCAAAATTTTGGCTTGGAAAAACAGGTTAACGGTTACTCCCAGCCTTCCAGTGAAATGAGCCATGCAGCAAAGAGTCTGTTTCGGATTTCTGTCCCCTCTTGCATTCCAAATATCATGCGACTTAAGTTGCACCAGTCAAGCACATGGATAGATATTCTATGGCAAGATACTGTGTGGGATTCAAGAGATTTGTCTCAGGTATTTAGTATCCTGCATTAGCGCAGCAGTGAGAATAACTCTCGGAAATTTGACCGTATTGACTCTAGATATAATCTTCTGAGTGCAAATAAAAAGTAGCAGCATTCACTCGACATATTTTGCACATCATTACATTATACATTAACAAAGGGGCAAGGACGGGTCATACTTTCTCATGGTAGATGGAAGTGAAAAAACAGAGTCATTCCAGGACTATTACACAAACAGCACTCCTAGCAGCAATAAGATCACCACTAGTGTAATGGGGCAGGGCAAGAGAGAGATAACAACTGGGACAAGGCTGATATACCATAAGTGACGCTGCTCATGCATCGCTGGTCACTGGTATCTTCTCATACGCTTCCAGCTTCCTAAGTCTCTTGGGCAAGAAACACCGACCACCGAAGCACTGCTGCTTGTATATTATTGCAGCAAACAACAGACCCACTAAGGGTATGATTATATCGCAAGCAGTGGAGTAATAATCTGTAACAGGAATGGCATATAGGTATGACCAATCCAATTCATCGATGTAGCCATGACCCCTATAAAGGTCATATGCATGCGGTAGCAAGCACACAAGCGTGTTTCCTATGTAGAATAAACGAGATAGAGCCTTTTCTTTTGAGTTCTGGAAAATGTTGAGCAGGATTTGAGGGAATAGGAAACCATCTAGTATCAAACCAGCATAAGACCTTAAGCCTTCCCAGACAGAAAGCTGTTGGCTGTTAATGCTAGTGGAACGCATTACTTCACCAGGTTGGTTATTTCTCCAATTTACATACAGAGAAATCAAACCTCCGGCAATGTATATTGGCAAAGAAACATAGAGTGTCTTCTTCTCAGCAGCCCACGAGGCCTTTTCGCTTCCACCAGCAAACCTTTTAGACCATACAAGCATTAGAAGTCGGCACTGCAGCAGAAAAGCTACCATTGTTATTGCCCTGACAATCACCTCATTCACTTCTAGCCATCCACCACTCCTACGTGCGGAAGTCCAACGGCCTTGCTTTGACATGAACAGCGCTTCAAAGTTTAGCACTAGAGGGATCATGCACCCGAGAGTGAGTATTACAAGCATTAGAAGAGAGATGAAAGGGAAAACAATCGGATGCCTTCTAGCATACACGATTTGATATCCCACAAAGATGCACACGAGAGTGTTGGAGACCATAGACATGATGATCTCCAAATCCATCCTCAGTAACAACTTTCTTGCATGGCGACTGTAAAAAGAAATTGCAGAAAATTGAAGAGGCAGAGGGAAGAGAGGATCAGACCTTCCCTGTCTGCTTTTAATACTCCCCGTGATATGATCACTTGAGTCAATTGGAGGGAACTTAAGATTAATAAGAATCTCACAGTCCATTGAAGCATTCACCGAGCTCTGATAGAATGAATCAAGACACATGCAACCCACCAAACACATAATACCAGTATCAGCATCATAAATTCCTTCAGCAGAAATTTTAACATGAGTTGTCTCCTGTGAAGATGCATTGTATGTTACTGTAACACTCATTGTGTAGCTGATGTTCACTGGGCTGCCATGGGTGGTTTTCTTTATCGCAGGAGGCTTAGCTGGCGTTGAGCTTGATGAGCTTATGAAAAATGAGTTTTGTGGAATAATTTGATCACCCACAGCAATAGGGCTGGATGAACCCCATCCAATTTTTTTTCCACTGGGATTCTTTACAGACATATCGAACAGCATTTCTTTGGAATTTGCTTCTGGATACTGCTTTTCATCATCCGCATGCAGCTTTTCTTTTGGACACGATGCACTTGCTGTGTCAACCATGGTATACTCGTATTTCAACCCTGGAATCCCCAGTAAATGATTCCACTGACTATGGAAAGAGATCCTTTTGAAGTAACCAGAATCATTTACAGGTTTGCTGCTCCAAATATACCCCACAATGCTTTCAGTATGATTAATTGACCAAACTGCAGGGAATCCCAAAATCAACCTGAAGGAGCAATCCCCAACACTGGAACTAACATAAGAATCAGTTGAATTCGAGATTCGACAGGCAACAACACTTAGCTTATTCTTCTTTGCATCCCATGATCCTTCTGCAACCAATGTTGTGTTTGGATTGAAACTGCTGTGATAACCAACATAGCTACTGTTAGGATTAGGAAATTCTAACAGCAATCTGAGACTTTGTCTATCCTCTGAACACTGAATTGGCCTCAGGTACATGACTTTTGGCAAGTCCATGCCATTGCCAAAAGGACTACAAGTCTTGTTTGAGTTGCAATCACTTGCATACACCAACTTGAAAGAAGTGAACCATCCTGTGAACACTGAACAGATAGGTCTGCCAAGGGGTAACCTGAGTAACACGCTGGTCAAAACGCCATCCTCACCAGCACCCACATGATCAAATTCCTTTGAAACAGCCATGTAATTGTAAGTCGTTTGAGGGAACATCAACATGGAAATTGGCTTAAAAGGACTCGGATTATTGGGAGAACTCAAGCTCTTGAATGTCCCTCGAATCAAACTGGTAATATTAGCTGGACTTTTGACATCATAAAGCTTGAGAACAGCAGCAAGGACCCGAGGATTACCTTCCTGTGGGTGGATAGAACCAGAACCCACCATACAGAGTTCCCCAGTAGAATTTGACCAGAACCCTTCTAATTCAAAACTCACAGTACCCATCTCAGACCCCATGGGAAATGCATAGGGAGAATATGAATAACTGTATGCCATTTCCTCTATATAAAAGCTAGGACCTGAAGTCTGGATGATCAGAGTTGCCTCGACCTTGAAAACATCATAAACTTCAGTTCTGTAGACATGATTTGTTTGGAAAAGTAAGATTCTCCGCTTATTTGGCGAGTAATAGGACTCTGATGGCTTTGAAAGGTTCTGTAATCCATCCCCACCAAAGTAATAACCATCTTGGACTGATGTAAATGGGATGGTGGTGAGTTCAGGATCATTTGGGACTGCTTCTGTGACCATTGAACCACAGTGATCACTGTAACTTATGTCACTCTTGAAGCAAGACACGAGGGATACATAAAAGATGGCATAAAGGAATGAGAATATTGCAGTGTGAAGCCGTGGTAGTTGATACCAAGTGAAAATGTAAGAACTTATAGCCATAGCCTTTTGTTTCAAAGTTGAAGATGATGAGTAAGGCCTGAATTTGTATGGCAAGTTAAAGCCAATATATAAAACGCTGACGACAGGGGATGAATCTGATTGGCCTCTCTCTTGGACAAACTTCTCAATTGGAAGCATTTGGTCCTCTCCGCGTGGGGAAGAATAAATCCTAGCCGAACTTCCCTAGAGAAAAATACAACCCCACCGTCAACTAACAAAAAACCAACGGCAAGATTAGAAAAAGGCTTCACTATCAGCAAAGACTTGGAAAAGTCATCAAGACATGGAAATTTTCCCCAATAGACCCAAGTATACGGCAAGGTAAAAGAGCCCCACCAGGTTAGACTTCTGTGAGTTCAGGATCATTTGGGACTGCTTCTGTGACCATTGAACCACAGTGATCACTGTAACTTATGCACTCTTGAAGCAAGACACGAGGGATACGTAAAAGATGGCATGAAGGAATGAGAATATTGCAGTGTGCAGCCGTGGTAGTTGATACCAAGTGAAAATGTAAGAACTTATAGCCATAGCCTTTTGTTTCAAAGTTGAAGATGATGAGTAAGGCCTGAATTTGTATGGCAAGTTGAAGCCAATATACGAGATGCTGATGGCAGGGGATGAATGTGATTGGCCTCTCTCTTAGACAAACTTCTCAATTGGAAGAATTTGGTCTTCACCGCGTGGAGAAGAATAAATCCTAGCCAAACATGCCTAGAGAAAAATACAACCCCAGCATCAGCTAACAAAAAACCAACGGTAAGATTAGAAAAAGCTTCACTATCAGCAAAGACTTGGAAAAGTCAACAAGACATCGAAATTTCCCCCAGTAGACCCAAGTATACGGCAAGGTAAAAGAGCCCCACCAGGGTAGACTTCAAAATTTCCAAAGCAGACTAAATATAGGATGGGAAAAAGGAACCCACAGACGAAGCTGCCATGTGCAAGATACACAAAAAGCAAAACTTGACTAAATTAAAGAAATGATCCCATTGTTTCTCTTTGTCATTCAGATTTTACAATTGCCCAGATAGCCCATAACCCTCTAGTATTTTGGTCTGTCATTTACAGAAATGGCTACAATTGTATTATGAACGTGGTGATCAAGGAATATCACATCTTACCTCTGTTTTCATGACTCAAATCTGTGAACTAGTCACTTGGTTCCAAAAGATCAATACAGTCAGAGAGATAGAACTGGGAAACGAAGTAAAAAACATGTACTATTAAGTTCCACCACTCCAGTCAGGACCTAGTCGCTATGATCAATATATCCAAAACGAAAGCACAGAATTAATAGGCTTTAGGTGAAATACTTTCAACTTCCCAAGCAAATGGTAGCAAAGTCATTACTTTGACTCCAGCAATATTATTTTGGCACACCATTTCTACTGCAGGTTTTAATAGGTCTAGAGGAGATGCTGTGATCAGCCGTCCAGCAAACAAGTTCTGGGAAGCTTCCCCATCACCTGCTCTCATACTAAAAGACTTGTGGAAGAATTTCTTAATATTTATTCCATTTAAGTCACCATGCCAGGATACACTTGGAAATAAGAACAGAAAAGGTTTGAAAATGCTAAATTCTAAAATACCTAAACCCAATGTCTGTATTGAAATCAAAATCCTGGATGACACTAGCCATTCAATGTTTCCGTGTTCCTCTCCCCCTCTCCCCCCCCCCCCCTAAAAAAAAAAAAAAGGGAAACACTGAATATTTGTTGTAACATTACCATCCCCAAAACTCCAACAGCAAAACCATTTAACATCTTAGCCCTTAAGGCAGCTTTACATGCAAAGTCATACTGCAGTAATGAGCAAAGTCATACCAAACCATGATCCTTGATACCCGTGCAATTAAACCAAAGGGTACTTGTCATTGCAAGCCAAAAAAACAAAAAAAAACAGAAATCAATAACATAAAATGTTTTTCTATTTTTTAACAAATTCAGAACAGCACAATCAATCAAAAGAGATTGGTTCTATAAATAAACTAGTCAGAATTATAGTAAAAACTCACATACACAAAAAAGGATTAAATAGTTGGTAGTTGAGATTCCCAATCAAAATGAATGTGACAAAGACCCCATTTTCCACTACTAAAGTCAAACAACAACACATTCATCGTTTCTAACAACGACTTTTCTTACAAAGAAAAAAACCCGATACATAATTTCCCCAGTCAAGGACTCCCTCAGAACACCACGCGGAACTGCGGCGCGTCGTCTTCATTCGCGGGCAATATCTCCCAGCGACAGGGCTCGAGCTCGTCGGACACCGGGCAGTATCCGGCAAGAGTCACCTTATCGGCGGAGGCAGCGACGGAGCCGAACTCGAAGATGGTGACCTTTTTGGCGGGCCGGGGGACCTCGACAGCGCCGTTCATGCCGTGGACCTCGGAGGCTGAGACCTGGGTGGCAGGCGAAGGAGTCTGGGCTGGTTTTGACTCGGGTTTGGGGCTCCGTTTGAACCAGGAAAGGAGACCCATTGGCTGTATCTCGAAGGCGCCCCTTTTCCCCTTTTCTTTTCTTTTTTTTTGGGTGTTTGGCTTTGGGTTTATCGTTGTGTCGCGTGGGATATAAGAAGAGCCACGAGGATGCGGACGATTGTAATTTTATTGCATTTTTAAAATTATTTTTATTATTTAATTTTAATTTAAGATAATTAAATTATTCAACTACAATTTCACTTTAATAGCTCTCTCGGTCTATGATCGAGTAAAAAATTATAAATTTTAAGATTTAAAATTTTATTTAAATAGTTATAAAAAATAAAAATGACTAATCTTGGTGTGAAATTTATAAAGGGGGGTATACTTCTTTTTTTTTTTGTGAAATAATAGATTTTTGCATTTTCCAATTATCTTAGTTAATGTTTGCATTGCCTAACTTAGAGGTGACACAAGGAAATGTGACGGACTTTCCAACATAAAATATATATTTCTTAAAGGGGTAAAATTTTTGTAGCTTGCAGTTGACCTTAGTAAGTTATGAAACTTTGCTAAAAAAGACATTCTTTTGAGTAGACTTGGTTGCAAAAATGATTGAAGTGACTCAGATGCCTTTAATGTGGTAAGGTCTTCTTGTATGGGTGAATTAAGGAAGAAAAGAAAACGAAACAGAGAAGATAATACACCAGAAGTTGGAACCATATTAAGAAGATTCACTCTGTAGAAACAAAGTAATGAGGAATTAGGGTTTTGGGAAAAGGAAAATTGTAGAAATAAGAAAAAAGGATTTATCGCCTTGAGGGGATCAGCCTTCAATAATCGTTTTAAGGGGATCGACTTCTAAATAGGTAGAAAAGTTTGAATAGATATTATTGTTTGAATTCATAAGTCATAGGCTTTACATATATATATAGTGCTTAATTTTTTATGAATATGAAATTAATCTTATCACATAAATTAAGGAATCTTATTACATAAATTAGGGATCCTATGAATCCTTTCAATTAGGGAATCATATTATGTAAATTAATGATACAATTATCATTCACTCGTTATTCAAAGTAGGCTTGTCCTCAAGGATGAGCAACGATAAATTCCGAGAATTGCTCTGCAAAAGAGTGATAAAACTCCCAAGTTGCTTCCTCAATAGGAAGAGTAGACCATTGAACAAGAATTTAAGTGACAGCTTAGTTTCCATGTTTGACAATTCATTAGTTTAAGATAGTCTGTAACTGAACCTTAACTTCTCTTGTAGGAGTAATGTCAAGTAGTTGACTTTATATAATTACATGCTCCCTTAACTTCCTTTTTAGATAAAAGACATGAAAGATAGGATGTATTTTGGACTTTGGTGATAAATCCAAACAATAGGCAACAGGACCAATGAGTTTAAGAACTTTAAATGACCCATAGAAGCGAGCAGATAGTTTCATTGATGAACGAACAGTAATAGATAGCTGTCAGTATGGTTAAAGTTTAAGGTAAACCCAATCTCCTATGGCGAACTCACGTTTAGTGCGATATGTATCATTGTGCTTCTTTATTCAGGCTTAACCTATGACAAGATTGTTTTTGAGAAACCGAAGCAACTTATCCCGATCTTGCAAGTCTTTATAAACTTGGTTTACATGAGAAAACCTAATTGTATACCTCATAAGGGTTGAAGGAGCTCGACCATAAATAGCCTCAAATAGGGACATTTTGGTTGAGGAATAGTAAGTGGTATTATACTATCACTCTGCCCAAGGAAGTCATTTCACCCAGTCCTTTGGCTTGTCATTTACAAAACAACAAAGGTAATTCTCCAAACACTTGTTAATGAATTTAGTTTGCCTATCCGTTTGTGGGTGGTAAATAATGCTCATATTTAACTATGTTCCTTACAAACGAAATAACTCTTTCTAAAAATTACTAATGAAGACTCTATCTTGATCACTAATAATGGAGTTAGGAACACCGTGCAGCTTTACAATATTTTCAGTAAAAACTCGAGTAACAGCAGCAACAATATAAGGATGATTGATGGCACAAAAATGAGCATATTTAGTCAACCGATCTATAACAAAAAATAAAAGTTGTTTTACCTTGGGATAGTGGAAGTCCCTCAATAAAATCCATAGAGATATCAATCCAAGCTTTTTCAGGAACAGGTAGGAGAAGATTAGGATATGCCATCGATTCATTTTTGTGACGTTGGCAAATGTCACATTTGGCTACAAACCTTTTGATTTCATTTTTCATACCCTTCTAATACAACTCACGGCAAAGGCGCTTATAGGTATAAAGAAATCCTGAATGTCTAGCGGCTGAAGAAGCATGGAACTCTTGTAAGAACGTACCCTTATAAGTAGAATTAGCAATAAGTACTATCCTACCCTTGTAGTGCAAGTTTGTAGAATCCTAAAAGTAGTGAATAATTGAACCAAGATCTTTTTGTAATTTTTCAATGATTTCTTAAGTGTCAAGATTATTTCGTCATTCCTTTATAATTTGTACAAGGACATTGCAAGTAGAGATAAAGATTACTACCAGCTTTATAGTTTTCAAGATGTGAAATAATATGTTAGCAACAAGATTCTCACGACCTTTTTATAAATAATCTCATAATTATATCTTAATAGTTTGGAAATTCATTTTTATTGCTTTATAAAAGAGGTCTACTGCTCTAATAAATATTTCAAACTTTTGTGATCAATTTGAATTTGAAAAAGTTGTGCAATCAAGTAAGGACGCCACTTTATAACGGTATGGATAACAACTAACACCTCTTTATCATAAATAGACATACCGAAATGATTTGGTGATAGAACCTTATTGGTAAAGGCTATAGAAAGACCTTCCTACATTAATATTGCACCAGTTCCAACTTCAGAAGCATCAGATTCAATAATAAATACCTTACTAAAATCGTGTAAGGCAAGAACCAGTGTAGTAATCAAGGCTTGCTTGAGACGTGTAAATGCTTCCTCCACTTCAGTACTCAATTTGAATGAATTCTTCTTCAAAAGAGTTGTCAAGTTGGCATTAATCTTGCCATAATCATGGATAAACTTGCGATAATAGCCAGTCAATCTTAAAAAGCCACGTAATGCTTTAATAGTTTTTGAAGCTAGTTAATTTAGCATCATTTGTACTTTAAAAGGATTAACAACCACACCTTTCTTAATAACATTATGGCCAAGATATTCCATTATTTGGCTAACAAAACTACACTTTGACTTCTTGAAAAACAATATATGCTCTCAAAAAGTATTGAACACAATGCATAAATGTGATATATAAACATCTAAAGAGGGATTGTATACTAAAATATCATCAAAAAATATTAAGATGAACTTACGCAAATATAATTGAAATATATCATTCATTAAGTTATGAAATATGAACGGAGCATTGGTAACCCAAAAGGCATAACCAAGAACTCGTAATGACCATTATGTGTTCTAAAGCCATCCTTTGAATATCTTCCTCATATACTCGAATCTAATGATAACCTAATCTTAAATTGAGTTTAGTAAATAGATGGGCACCCCCAATTCATCTAATAGCTCATCAACAACTGGAATAAGATATTTATTCTTAAAGTAATGCTGTTAAGTGCTCGATAATCCACATACATCCTTAAGGATCCATCTTTCTTTTCTACCAAGAGAACAAAAGAGGAGTAAAGACTATTACTAGGTCTAATGATGCCTATTTTCAACATCTCCTTCACAATCCTCTCAATCTCTCCTTTCTGGAAATATAAGTAGTGATATGGTTTAACATTAGTTGGCGTACTCCTAGGCAATAAAGGAATACGATGATTATGAGCCTTTTATGAAGGTAAATTCATACGCTCTGTGAATACATTGGAGAACTCGGTTAATAATATATTGACATCTTTTCATTTGTGAAATAAGATTTTGCTGTTTCTACACTGTATAGCTACACAAACAATCCCTGTCTCATCTTGCGAAGAACTTTCTATATCCGACAACTAGTAACCGTTGTAATTTTACCATCTTGTGCTTCCCTGTAATTCTATTACGTGTCTATTTAATTAAAATTTCATTGTCAATCTAGAAAAATTTCAAGTAATATCTTCCAAAGTTCTCAACCAGTTAATGCCAAGAACAATCTCATAATCATCCAAAGATAATAAAAAAAGGTCAACGTAAATAGTTTGACCTTGAGGAAGAATTTTACCTTTGTACACTTACTTTGGCATGTCAAATTCCTACCATTAGCAATGTTCACAGCAAACTTGTCGTAGTCTCGATTAGAAAAGCAAGCTTTTTAGTAATTTTTTCATCTATAAAATTATTGGTACTTCCTGAATCAATTAATACCATTATTGGTCATATTTTGTGGATGGGAATACCCTGCTAAAGTATAAACTGCTAGCTCGTTAGTGTATTCAACTTGAATGTTATCACACTCGAAATAAGTGTGATCACCATCAGCCTCATCAACTTCCTCAATGGTTTAATCATTAAAAGTTTCATTTGTTTACATCAATGTTCCTTATGCCATTTCTCATTACAATGCTAGCATAGTTCCTTTTCTATCTTGATGAGAACCATAGAGATGATAAGTGGAAGGCTTTAATGAATGCAAGAGGTCCATTGCACATTCTAGAAGGACTAATAACACGAACTAGAGCCAAAAAGATTAAAGAAGCACTAAATGAACTGATTAAGGACATTCAGGCCAACCAAACTTTAAATGGTGCGAATTCAAGTTTGACAAAGAGTCCAGACCTAATTAATATAATTAGAATACTTAATAGGTCAGATTAAGTAATAACATTCACTCCTAAATAGGAGTTTATTGTCTATGTTGGAATTTGTCCATAGTTAGGAATTCCTCCAAAATAAGGATTTTGTCCTAAGTAGGAATTTGTGCCTCTTTAAGATTGCTATCTTAGCCTATAAATAGGCACCCCTTGTAAGCTTTGAAGTCAGACAACTTTGAGTGAAATAGAAAGTAAGGGTTTTTTCTCTCGATTCTTTTAAGGACTAAAGAACTTATCAAAAGGTACTCTTTCTTGTGGCATTCCAATCGACTTATCACTCCCAATTCCTTTCTTTTCTGGAGTGTCACATTCATATCCTTCTTAAATACCCTAGGTTTGTGTTCCTTTGAAGGGTGGGTCTAGGGTTTGTGATATTAAACTCTAGTTTAGCTTTCCTGGTTGTTCTTTGATTCCTTGTGTGCATTAGGTCCCTAAGCCACGTCTTTTTGGGGTTTTTCACATTAGTTGGTATTAGAGCCTAGTTCTAAATGAGGTTGAATCCACTCACTCTTCAATTTTCTACCTTGTGATTTAATTATTTATGTTTAGTTTTTCTATTATGTGCATTACCATTCAAATGTATAAATCTGTTTGTTTGCAATCCTTCTCTCTTTGCTTGTTTGTTTAAGCTAATAAACGTGCTAATTTCAATTTCAATTGTTGTGTTTAAGTATTCTACTATTGTTTTGTGTTGAGAAAAAAAAAGAAAAAAAAAGAAGAAGAAAAAGGAAGGAAGAAGAACAAAAGAAAGAAAACATCAAATTCAAGTTATTGATAAAGTTAATAGTTTGGTCATATTGGCCACAATAATAATAAAATTTTCTTACTTAACTTCAAATTTACCATCTATTTTCCTATTTTGTTACCCAAGTTTGTCCTTTAGGTTATACTACCCATATCCTAATTTTTATGAGTTTAGTTCATTAAATCTGTTTGTCTTGACATCCTTTTTCGTTTTTGATTCCTTGTTCTCTAATTTGTTTAATTCTATGTCATTTATTTTATTCTGTTCAAAATCAATACCCTTGATTTATGTTGTTTAGTTCTTTATAAAGCTGAAAGGGAAAATCTGAGTGGTAAAAGGTAAAAAGTGAAAGTTCATATAAAGGCAAAACCATAAAAAGTGTAAACATGAGGGAGTGTGACACCATCTTTTGAGTGACATATGTGAGGGAGTGTTTTATAAGGTATCCTATTTGTTTTGTGTAGAAGTAATACTATGATGTCCAAAGACAAAAGTGCAACTCAAGAGGAAGCTAGTGATGTGTCCTTCATGATCAAAGCTATGCAACAACAATTTGAGTGCATGAATACCAGATTTGATGATATGAGGGAAAGGATAGAGGAGCAAGCTAATACAATAGCATAATTACAAAAAAGACATGGGGAATATGAGGCTCCTAAAGCAAGAAGGCAATTGAGACGTGCCTATGACCATAAAGATGATGTAGAAGATGATGAATTTGACAATTAAACTACTATGGTTAGAACTGTTAACAATAGAATGGATCGTAGAGAATTTGGGAGGCAAGGCACCTATGATCATAATTTGGGCAGTATTAAAATGGCAATTCCTCCATTCCAAGGTAAAAATGATCTTGATGTATACCTAGAATGGGAGAAAAAGGTTGAATTGGTCTTTGATTGCCACAACTATTCTAAGGAGAAAAAGGTAAAGCTTGCTACAGTTGAGTTTACTGATTATGCTATTATTTGGTAGGATCAACTTATTTTGACTAGGAGAAGGAATCATGAACGACTTATTGATACATGAGAGGAGATGAAAGCTATCATAAGGAGGAGGTTTGTCCTTAATCACTATTATAGGGAGTTGTACCAAAGGCTATAAAGGCTCACTCAGGGCACCAAAAGTATGGAGGACTACCACAAGGAGATGAAGATTACTATGATTAGGGCCAATGTAGAAGAAGATAGAGAGGCAACCATAGCTCAATTTCTGTAAGGGCTAAATAGGGACATAGCAAACGTGGTTGAATTGCAACACTATGTGGAATTAGAAGACATGGTGCACATGACAATGAAAGTTAAAAGGCAACTTAAACAAAAGAGCTCCACACGGTTTAGGCAGAATTCAGGTTCTACCTCATATTTGAAGCCAAATTGGAGTAAAAGGGACGAGATGGTCGATTACAAGTCCAAAGCCGAGTTATCCAAGTAAAAAAATATGGATTCTAACAAGGAGACAGGTAAATTTGAACCCTAACCGAGTAGAAATAGAGATGTTAAATGTTTTAAGTGTTTAGGCAGGAGTCACATTACATCTCAATGTCCAAATAAGCGTGCAATGATCTTGAGAAGTAACTGTGATGTTGAAACTGAAAGTGAATCGAATGATGATTCTGTGCCATCATCAGAGGGTGAAAGTGATGGAGAAGAGTATCCGGCTAATGGAGTAGCTCTCGTTACAAGGCGAGCATTAAATGTGCAAGTAAAGGAAGAAAATCATGTGCAACGAGATAACATCTTTTAAACAAGGTGTCTCATTAAAGATAAAGTATGTAGTATGATTATTGATGGTAGGAGTTGCACTAATGTTGCTAGCATAACTATGGTTGAGAAGCTGGATTTACTTACCATAAAGCATCCTAGACCATATAAGCTTCAATGGTTGAATGAAAGTGGTAAAATGAAGGTAAATAAGCAAGTGCTCGTATCATTTTCTATCAGAAGGTACTATGATGAAGTTTTATGTGATGTTGTACCTATGCATGCAGGACATATTTTATTAGAAAGACCATGACAATTTGACAGGCGAGTTATGCATGATGGCTTCAAGAATTGACATTCCTTTGTAATGAATGAAAAACCCATCACTTTTGTACCATTATCTCCTCAACAAGCTTATGAGGATTAATTAAGGATTAAAAATAAGACTAAACAGAAAAGAGAGATTGATAAAAGAGAAAAGAGAGGAGAAAACATTAGGACACAAGATAAAGAGAAGAAAAGAGAAAGTCTCTATGCAAAAAAAAGTGATGTCAAAAGAGCATTCTATACCAAACAGCCTATGATCGTACTTTTGTACAAAAAGGCTTATTTTAACACTAACAAGTTTGACCCATCTTTGCCTAGTGTTGTTGTTGCTCTATTGTAGAAATTTGAAAATGTATTTCTTAACGATGTCCTAAGTGGATTGCCACATAATAGAGGAATTGAGTATTAAATTGATTTCATCTTGGAAGCATCCATCCCTAACCGGTTAGCATATAAGAGTAATCCTGAGGAAATAAAGGAACTTTAAAGGCAGGTTGAGGAGCTTATGTCCAAAGGATATGTGAGGGAAAGCATGAGTCTATGTGCTATTCCTGTCCTACTTGTACCCAAAAAAGATAGGACTTGAAGGATATGTGTTGATTGTCGAGCAATCAACAAAATCACTATAAAGTATCATCACCCCATACCTAGATTAGATGACATGTTGGATGAATTGCATGGGTCATATGTCTTTTCTAAGATTGATTTGAAAAGTGGATATCATTAGATTAGGATGAGAAAGGGTGATGAGTGGAAAACAGCTTTCAAAACTAAGTATGGGTTGTATGAGTGACTTGTTATGCCATTTGGTCTCACTAATGCACCAAGCACTTTTATGCGAATAATGAATCATGTTTTGCGTGCATTCATTGGTAAATTTGTAGTTGTGTATTTTGATGATATTTTGGTCTATAGTAAAACCCTAGAAGAACATCTTGATCATTTACGTTCTATTGTAAGTGTTTTACGTTTTGAGAAATTGTATGCTAACTTACATAAATGTTCCTTTTATACTAATCAAATCACATTTCTTGGTTATGTTGTCAGTGCTAAAGGTATTGAGGTTGACGAGGAAAAAGTTAAGGCAATTCGTAATTGGCCTACACCTAAATCAACTAGTGACGTGCGTAGTTTTCATAGTCTAGCTAGTTTCTATAGACGCTTTGTTAAAGACTTTAGCACCATTGCTGCACCACTCACTAAGCTTATTAAAAAGAACATGAGTTTTAGGTGGGGTAGTGACCAAGAGAAGGCTTTTAATTGCATCAAGGAAAAATTAAGTTCTACACCCTTACTTGCTTTACCTAACCTTGCAAAAGCTTTCGAGATTGAGTGTGATGCTTCAGGTATTGGCATTGGAGCTGTTTTGATGCAGGAAAGGCACCCAATAGCTTACTTTAGTGAAAAGCTAAGTGGAGCAAGCCTTAATTATCCTACTTATGTTAAAAAGATGTATGCATTGGTACGAGCTTTGGAGACATGGCAACATTACCTTTGGCCCAAGGAGTTTGTCATCCATACTGACCATGAATCTTTAAAGCACTTGAAGGGACAAGGAAGTTGAACAAAAGACATGCCAAGTGGATTGAATTCATTAAGACCTTTCCTTACATCATCAAATATATACAAGGTAAGGAAAATATGGTACTGATGCATTATCTCGCAGGTATGCCCTTATCTCTACACTTACTGCAAACTTATTAGGATTTGTATATATTAAGGATTTATATGTGAATGATCTTGACTTTGCTAATGTGTATAGAGAATGTGAGGCGTCAGCCTTTGAGAAGTTTTATAGGCATAAAGGTTTCTTATTTAAGGAAAATGTTTATGCATGCCTATAAGTTCTTTGAGGGAGTTGGTTGTAAGAGAAGCTCATGAGGGTGGTCTAATGGGTCATTTTGGAGTTAGGAAAACCCTAGATGTCTTAAGTAAACATTTCTTTTGGCCACACATGAAACGAGATGTTGAGAGGATATATGAGAAATGCATAACATGCAAACAGGCTAAATCTAGAGTTTTACCCCATGACTTGTATACCCCTTTACCTATACCTAGCCATCCCTGAGTTGATTTATCTATGGACTTCATACTAGGATTGCCACGAACAAAAAGGGGTAGGGATTCTATATTTGTTGTTATTGATAGATTTTCAAAGATGACACACTTCATCTTATGCCATAAAACGGATGATGCAAACAATGTGACTGACTTATTCTTTAGAGAAGTAGTATGTTTGCATAGCATGCCACAAAGCATTGTTTTAGACTGGGATACAAAGTTCTTAAGCTACTTCTGGAAGACTTTGTGCAGTAAGTTAGGTACTAAGCTATTTTTTTCAACTACTTGTCATCCATAAACTGATGGGCAGACTGAGGTGGTTAATCGAACTCTCTCTACTCTTTTGCATGCTATTATTTGAACAAATTTGAAAACATGGGAAGATTGTTTACCACATGTCGAGTTTGTGTATAATAGGAGTGTTCATTCTACTACTAGTTACTCTCCATTTGAAATTATATATGGTTTTAATCCATTGATTCCTTTGGATTTGGTACCTATATTTGTCAATAAGTATGCTAGCTTAGATGGTGAACGCAAGGCTGACATGATAAAAAAATTGCATGAGAAGGTGCGACAACATATTGCAAAACGAACTGAGCAACACGCATCCCATGTCAACAAGGGATGAAAGAAGGTGGTGTTTAAACCTGGTGATTAGGTTTGGGTGCATATATGTAAGGAATGGTTTCCAGCTCAAAGGCGTTCAAAGCTATAACCTAGAGAAGATGGTCCCTTTCAAGTTGTAGCCTAAATTAATGACAATGCTTATAAGTTGGACCTCCCTAGTTAGTATAATGTAAGTGCAACATTTAACGTTTCTGATCTTTCTCCTTTCGATGTAGGTGATGATTCGGGGACGAATTCTTTTGAGGAAAGGGGGAATGATGAGAACCATAAAGATAATGGGTGGAAGGCTTCAATGAATGTAAGAGGTCCATTGCACATTCTAGAAAACCCAATAACACGAGCTAGAACCAAAAAGATTAAAGAAGCACTAAATAGACTGATTGAGGACATTCAGGCCAACCAAGCTTTAAATGGTGCAAATTTAAGTTTGACAAAGAGTCCAAGCCTAATTAATATAATTAGAATACTTAATAGGTCAGATTAAGTAATAGCATTCACTCCTAAAGAGGAGTTTATTGTCTATGTTGGAATTTGTTCATAGTTAGAAATTCCTCCAAAATAAGGATTTTGTCCTAAGTAGGAATTTGTATCTCTTTAGGATTGTTATCTTAACCTATAAATAGGTACCCTTTGTAAGTTTTGAAGTCAGACAACTTTGAGTAAAATAGAAAGCAAGGGTTTTTTCTCTCGGTTCTTTTAAAGACTAAAGAACTTATCAAGAGGTATTTCTTTTTGTGGCGTTCTAATCGACTTATCATTCCTAATTTCTTTCTTTTCTAGAGAGTGGCGTCCATATCCTTCTTAAATACCCTAGGTTCGTGTTCCTTCGAAGGATGGGTCTAGGGTTTATGATATTAAACTCTAGTTTAGCTTTCTTTATTGTTCTTTGATTCCTTGTGTGCGTTGTGAAACGCCCTGGAATATTCTAGGGAAGTCTAGAGGCTTATTAGGACCCTAGAATATTCCATTTTATTCTAGAATTCTTATCTTATTGTAAAGCGTGTCTTATCTTATTGTAAAGTGTGCCTTATCTTCTTGTAAAGCTTTAGGCATTGTTGGATCAAACAGATCCCAGCCATCCATTTAGAAGGTAGAGTTGTATATAAAGGGGAGTAGCCCCAAGGGTGGAGGCATCCAATTCACTTGTATTCTCTCTCAAGTATAATATAGTGTTTCCTTTTTCTCATCATTCTCTCTTGTGTTTTCCATAGTACTCTACTTTCTCTTCACTATCCAAGGGGGAAGGCTGACTTAGCTTCTACGAAGGGCGTAGGAAGAGCTAAGTGCCGCACGGTCGTGAGGGAAATTCGTACGTCCGTGACAGTTGGGTCCCTAAGCTACGTCTTTTTGGGGTTTTTCACATCACATCTGCTCCTTTAATTGCTCTTAAGTCAAGTGTCTAAGATTAATAGGAAGATTTAAAGAGGATGATCTATTGTTTCCATCTGTTGGTTTGTCAATAACTCCCTTAGTAATAGGGCAACGATTTTTAACACCTAACTTTTCCTCCTATAGGCAAGTAAAAGAGATAATCGCTACCATTGTTCAAGGTTGATGGGCTTTAACTTCTCGTCGGATGTCAGGAATAAGTTCCTCTATGAAAGTGCCCATCAACTATTTTTTGACCAGTCTTTAGCTTGATTAGCGAGCAGCTCGAAACAACTCTGATACTCTAAGATAGTTGATGTTTGATGAATTTTTGCAAGCTTTCCATCAACATTGTGATAATTTGAAGGCCCAAAATACATAAGAAGGCCTTTGGTGAATTCAGCCCATGTTAGAACTCCAACACACGTTTCAAACCAATCATACCATTAAATAACATCTCCTTCTAAGTGGATAGAAGCAATTTCTACCTTAAATTGCTCTGTTGTACGGTGGAAATGAAAGTATTTTTCAGCCCTGAAAATCCAACTTACAGGATCACTTTCATCCTAACGAGGGAATTCCACCCTCAAATGTTGTTGTGTATAGTCACCATCAACGCCTCTAGAGAATTCTCCTAATTCTTTCTATTTATTGAAAGATGTAGATGTATTGTTTCCTGATTAATTGTTTACTATGGTTAAGACTGCTTGTTCGAGTCTTTTAAAAGACTCTTGCATAAGTGACATTGATTCTTTGAGATGAGATATTTTAGTGTTAGAATCTGTTGAGTTATGTGAAGATATGGTGTAAGATGATAAATTAGTAATGCTAAGATTTTTCTTTTATTTTCAGGTAAGGGGCATAAAATATATGTATATATATATATTTTTTGGATTTAGAACAAAAAGGAAGGGATTGGAATAGAAGCGAGGCCCTTAGAAACACCACTTTGATACTAGATGATGAGGAACTAGAGTTTTCAGAAGAGAAAAATTGTGGGAAGAAGGAAGAAGGGATTAATCGCTTTTAGAGGATCAGCTTCTAATGATCGCTTCGAAGGGATTGACCTCCAAATAGCTTAGAAAAGTTTAAATAAATATTATTACTTGAATTCATAAGCCATATGTTTTACATGTATATATAATATTTAATTTTTTATGAATATGAAATTAATCCTATCACATAAATTAAGCAATCCTATTACGTAAATTAGGGATTCTAAGAATCCTATTGTTAAGGAATCTCATTAATTAGGGAATCTTATTACGTAAATTAAAGATCCAATTATTAAGGAATCCTACAACAAAGCAATTGGTGTAAACAAAAATATGGGAATTTCACGGGTTGATAAATAATCAGACAATAAGGCTATTTTAATTCAAAGTAATTAGGTCCTAAATTACCAAGCCTCACATGTTAGCACCTAATTATTGTTAATAACAAAAGATGACATATAATTAATCATGGTTGAGAATTGTTGCAAGTGTGGATGGATTTCATGCTGATAATTTGTAAGCACAATAGATAACTTTAAAAAGGAAAAGATAAAATACAAAACGAGCATAGAGAAAACATGTGTAAAACCTTATGCATATCCAGCTAAGTGCAAAATGATAAAGATTGTCTCTATCAGCTGTGTGGTAATTTTGGGCACCACTCAGATTTGAAATTTATTTGAGATGGTAGTGCACTTTCGAGGCTCTTTAACTCCGGCAATTCGAATAGATATACTCCCTATAACTTTTACAACTTACACTCGGTTGATTTATTACTTTTAAACAGAGTTTGCAGCTTATTGCAGAATTGATTTCAATGACTTCAAGATTTTCTGGAAATTAGGGCGATGAGGGAATATTCACTAGCATTGAACACTGCCTGAGTTTCAAAATCTTCAAGGGCTGGAATATACCTCTAATACTTTTTAAATATGGTAGTTCAAACAGATGCAGTACATGTAACTTTTCCATTTTACATTCAGATGATCTGTTATTTTTAAATAAAATCTCCAATTTATCATAGAATTAGACTTCAAGAACCTCGAGATTTTTTGGAAGTTGTGATGACGTGAAAATGCTCATAAGCATTGGGTACGGGTCCAGCTATAAACATTTTAGGCTCTGAATGAGTTGGAATTGCATCTCTTCCCTACATATGCTTCTCAAAAGAAGAAGGCTTGTAGCCTGCAGAATCTCTAGGTTTTCCCCGAGTGAAGCATCCTTCTCTTTTTCATGCAGAATGCTTTTTGCTTTGATGCATCTATCAAGCGAATAACCTTTTATGTCCTTCAGGTTTTTAGCTCCTAAATTAAATAAACTACTGATTGATCAAGTGTGGGCAAATGACATGTAATTAGCATGCTTAAAAATACCTTTAAAACTGACAGGAAATGTATGAAACCCTTGAATTTCCATGAAATGTCTAGGTGCTTAGGGACATGTTGACTTAAGAAATAAATAGCTTTGACAAAGTTGGTTCCATAAAAATTAATGATTTTATTTGTGACTCCTCTTTCCATAAGACAAATAACAAAATAAGAGTTGGCACTAGACAAAGATGTTATAGGTCACTACCTTTAACACAAATATCATCTAGTTTGAAGATGCCCCATGATTCAAACGTAAGCTCCTTTAGTAGGCACTTCATCATCCCTCAATCTATATCCTACAATTATGGTGGAGTGAGTTCCTTCAAAGATCCAACTCCAAGAGTAAATAGGGAAATTCCTTGATTTAGGTTCCAAAGAGATCCAAAACTTCAAGATTTGGAAAGGTTTCCAGAATTGATGTTTCTGTTAGGCGTGAATAAACACTTAGTGAAATCTAATATTCATAAGGTTAGATATGGGTGGTAACTTTGTGTTGGTTTTTAAGAGTTTGAAAACACAAAGGTATTTCTTATTCTTCAAAGAATTAGCTTGCACCACTAATATATGGTCACAACCTGAAAGATCAAGAGCTTGAATGTTTTAAGGAAGGAAAGATAAGGTAGTCTTGTTAAGCATTAACAGCTTCTCGAGAAATTCCGATGGAGATTTTGTAAATTTCCTATAAATGGAAAGGTTGTAATTTCGGTTTGGGAGAAATTAATCATTTAAAGTTTCTGTTATGTTTGGTAAGAACCATCACAGGTATTATTGAGAGAAGTAGTACTAGAAACATCTATCACCTCAAGGCTTTTGAAAAATTTCATGTTTGGTAGTGTTTCCAAGTCAAGGCATGGTCATTACTTGGAGACTTTAGTTTTATACTTAGAAGGTGCCCTGACTTGGAAACACTCGCTACAGAAAGATTAAGACTGAAGTTCAGGAATCATCTCAAAAAGATTAAACTCAATTTCCTCCAAGCAGATAAGGCCAAAAATCTTAAGAAAAGCTAATGTTTTGAGTTTTGAGATACAACCGACATCTTCTAATAGTTCAAAGTCTCTAAGTATAAAAAGCACTTGAAGCATCTTTTTGGATAATAATGAGGGCATTTACTTAAATTTGGGTTTGAAAATAATAAGAACTTGGAGACTTGCCATGTGTTCAAAAAAGGACCTGTTTCTTTCAGTGGGGATTTGATTTCTATCCATTAATAAAGTCAAGATCTTCTTTAGGCTTTTAGGGCTACACAATGTTTTGATCTTACCATCTGCCAGTATGATCCTGCCCAAACCATTTCATTTGTCTTTTTCAAAAACACCAGCCAATCCTAAATTGGCCATCCCTCCAATGCCACGATCACGATTATCAGTTACTTCCAATGCCTCTGCTTCCATAGTTACAATGTTATCTTCTTGTATTTTGAGGAGCCTACAATCTATGAGACCTATTAGAATAAAATGCTTTGCCTTATATGCCTTTTCTATGCAATCTACAGAGCCAATATACCTTTTCATAATCTAGGATATTATTAATTTAATCTTATGGACGCTTCAATGTTTCTTGAATAGTTGTTTGTTATATCAATAATAATTGCCCATTTCATTGCTTAGCAACATGTCATATTCATAGCGGAATATGTCAACCACACCATTCTCTACAACCTTACTCTTTTTAAGGTTTTTTCCAATGTCCATATTTTAACATTATGAGGTGTAATGTAACCTCAAGCTTCTACTATCACAATGATTGCACTAGGCAAAATCTCATTTTGAGGGTTTAACTTTCTCAACTCTAATTCCATTATTCATATTACTGCCTCTCTTAATAATCAAAACCACGCGTAATCTCTTCTTATTTTAACCAATGAAGTTGTCCAATCTTAGCATAATCACTCTTACTTTTTGACCTTGTTTTCCTTGTCATCCATAATTAAAAAATATCTTTTTGTTTTCTGGCAATTCAGTTCATTTACTGCTTCCTCTTTTCCATCTCCTCTTCTTTTGTCTTTGCTTCATCTTCAGGCTTTTTCTTCTCATCATCATCCTCATTATCCTCTTCTTCCAACTCATCACCGTTACAAATTAAAGGACAACTAATAGCCAATGCTATACAGAAGAGATTATGCATTGTTGATGTTGTTCTATTTAGGCTGAAATTCAATGCATTTGAAATATAATAAATTCAAAATTCAATGTATTAAAAATTTTAAATACTTAAAATTTAAATAATTTTATCAATTCTAAATAATTTTTTTGTTAAATTTAATTTGATCTACTTTGTTATCTTTATATTCAAGTTGTGATTAAAATTGTTTCGCATCATGTTTAAATTAATTTTTAAACTCAACATAGATAGCTTAATTTAATGTAAAATTACCTAAATTCAACCATGTTCCCTTTAATATCTTTCATTGACAATTTGACTTCATTTATTATTTTTATATTTAATAACGATTTATTTAAATATTTTTAAAAAATATTCTTTTATATATATAAGACATTTTTACTAAACCTCGACATTATTAAATTTTGATTATTAATTACAAAAAAATAAAAAATAAAAAATAAATTTATTTATTTATTTAAACTAGTAAGATATATGAAATTCCCATCATTTAATTAAAATTAATCTAATATTTTGAAATTTAAGGACTGAATTGAATTTTAAATAAATAAAGAGATAAAATTGATAATTTTGATTAAATGCACGAGTCAAAAAAAAATCTTTTAAAATATAAAAATCATTTCACTGAGGGGAAAACCATCCCTATATAATCACCTTATTAGACATTAGGTCCTCATGTGGTATGGAATTGGAGAAACAGGCCCTTAGAGTGCCAACTCCCTTGAACCGCTCCTAGCCCCAGATCAAGCTTGAAGAATTTGGGCAGAACTTGATCCGCCGTAGTTCGGATTCCAACTGCAAAGATAATAGGAATTTCCATGGACGAACATAAAAAAACTCTCATTCTCACCTCCTCCTCTCGCTATTCGCCTCCTGAAGGTCATCTAATTTTCTTATTTTCTTTTTTTTTTTTAATCCTCTCTCTCTCCCGCTCTGATTTTTTGACTTTTCGTATCTAAAATGTAAATTTTGCCACTGGGCAGGAGTGAGGCTATCGTACGGCACGGCCGGGTTCAGGGCAGACGCGTCAATCCTTCGGTCGACAGTCTTCAGGATCGGAATTTTGGCTGCTCTTAGATCGATAAAGACCCAATCGGTGATTGGCTTGATGATCACTGCATCACACAACAAAGTCAGTGACAATGGAGTCAAAGTTGCTGATCCGAGTGGTGGCATGCTCACCCAAGAATGGGAGCCCTTTGCTGACGCCATCGCCAATGCCCCCACTCCTCAGGACCTCGTTCAGGTCACTAATCTCTAACCCAACATTGCAATTTACTTATTATATTCAACACTAGAAGGGGCACATGTTACTCGGTAAACTTTGTTGGAAGAATGCTCTAACAAAAAAAAAATGAATCTAAAAATGTAACATTGTTCTTTTTTTTTTCTGTTTTCAAATAGTTAATAGATGAGTTTGTGAGGAAGGAAAATATCCCATTGAATGGAGAACAGCAGGCAGAGGTGCTGTTGGGAAGGGACACAAGGCCTAGTGGTGAATCTCTTCTTGAAGCTGCCAAACAAGTATGCACCCCATTTTCTTTGTCATTCAGCAATTTAAGAGCAGATGTTAATTCATTGATTTGAAAAATGGAATATTAATTTAAGACTTTTCACTTGTTTATAAAAGGGAATTAATTCCATTGTTGGAGCTCTTGCCGTTGACAAGGGAATTTTGACAACTCCACAGCTACATTGGATGGTTCGCTGTAGAAATAAGAACTTGAAAGCTACAGAAGTTGATTACTTTGAACAGCTTTCGAGCTCATTCAGGTTAATTTGAAATGTTGGCATAATTTGTTATGTAAGGTTATTGCTTCAAAATTTTCTTTGTTATTGAATGCATGCACTTATGTCTTTGTGTAATTTCTTTAGGTGTCTAATGAATATGATACCAAATGGAACCAAAATCAGTGAAACAGATGACAAATTGGTTGTGGATGGGGCTAATGGTGTGGGTGCAGAAAAACTTGACGTTTTAAAGAAGATGTTGAATGGTTTTCATATTGAAGTGCGTAATTCTGGAAATGGTGTGCTGAACAAAGGAGTTGGTGCTGATTATGTGCAGAAAGAAAAGGTTGCCCCAGAAGGATTTGGTTCAATGGATGTTGGGTTAAGGTCAGCATGCTTTTCTTATGTGACAATTAATCTTGGTTGTCAACCCTGCAAAACAAGCCTTCTGTTGCTATCATTGTTTTGAGTTCTTTGTGCTTTTGGTACGGTAGTCTATTGAGAAAAAGTGGAAGTACAAGTTGATGCATCAATATCTAAATCTATGTTATTATAGATGCATAAAAAAAGGGTTTCCTAGAGGCTGCCACCCTATGCAGTCTGGTAAAGAGTCAAATGTATGTAGCCTTCACAAAGCAATTGTTTTTGTGACTCAAATTTGTCATAGATTAATCTGACCATTTCACCAAGGCTCATCCTTCTGTGTTAAAGATTGAGCATGAACAAAGATGAAATTATTTGTTTCAACTTATGCTAGAGCTGTTGGCCGGTTGATAGGGGTATGTGTCCACAAATAACCTTTGAGAGGCATTTTGTCAAAGTTGGAAATTAAATTTTATATTCACCATGTTCAGCCAAGTTGCTGATTAGTGGGGTTAGTAAACTGCATGAATGATGAAGGATAACTATCAACTTCTCAGGATGTCAAATTTAAATCTGAATGGAGCATGGATTTGCAATTGAAATCATCAAGACTTGGTATATCATTCTCACTTGTGCTGTTACTGATTGCAGGAAATGAAACTAACTGCATTGATGGTTCTAGCTTTTCAGGTGTGCAAGTTTGGATGGAGATGCTGATCGACTTGTTTATTTTCTAGTCCCATCTAATAAAAGCAGCAAGATTGATCTAGTTGATGGGGACAAGATTTTATCTTTGTTTGCTTTATTCATCAAGGAGCAACTAAGTGTTCTTAACATGGAGAAAGTTGACAAGAAAAAAGACATTTGTCAGGCCCGTCTTGGTGTCATACAGACAGCTTATGCAAATGGGGCATCCACAGATTACCTCAAACAATTGGGCCTAGAAGTTGTATTTACTCCAACTGGTGTGAAATACTTGCATGAAAGAGCTGCTCGGTATGACATTGGGATCTACTTTGAGGCCAATGGCCATGGCACCATCCTATTTTCAGAATGCTTTTTATCTTTATTAGAAGCCAGATATAATGAGCTTTGCTCAAAATCTGAAGGTTGTTTCTAATATTCCTATTTTGATAGTCCCAGTAAGCAAATAAAAAATTCGGAGGATCTGAATTATTTCCTTATTTCAGGTTCAGAACAGGAAAAGGCTGCTCTCCGATTGTTGGCAGTTGGTAAATTGATCAACCAGGCTGTTGGAGACGCTTTAAGTGGTTTGCTCTTGGTTGAAGCCATTTTGAAACACACAGGATGGTCAATACATAAGTGGAATGGGCTTTATCAGGATCTTCCAAGCAGGCAGCTTAAGGTTTGTGCATGTGATGATGTTCTTGTGAAACAACTTTTTGACTTGAGATCACCATCTAACGTTTGTTTTTCGGGAAAAATCTTTTTGACTTGGGGATACACTCTAGTGTTTTTAAACATGATATAATACATCCTCTAATGCCTTTTTAACCATTAAAAGGTTAATGCTTTCACTTCTCTCTATGATTTATAGGTTAAAGTTGTAAACAGAACTGCTGTTGTCACTGCAAGTGCAGAAACAGTGGTTGTGAAACCCTCTGCTATTCAAGAAGCTATCAATGCAGAAGTTGGTATGGCATTCCTAAAGGCCACTTATCACAAAAAATGGAATAAATAGATAATACATTATATTCTTGCATCTTCTCAGATTTATTCTTACCATAAGCTCTAAACTATCCACTTGATTGGCTGCAAATAGCTAAACAGAAATGGCCTCTCTTAAGGGGGCGCTTAGCATAATTAATTGCATTTATCTTTCATGCAGCAAAATATCCCAGAGGCCGATCGTTCATTAGGCCATCTGGTACGGAGGACGTCATTCGTGTATATGCAGAGGCATCAACACAAGAAGCAGCAGACAATCTTGCCAGCTCTGTAGCGAAGCTCGTGGACGAGTTTCTAGGATTTGGCAGCTCTGCATAGTGTCTCACCTACCTCTTTAACGATCAAACAACCAAAGAGGCAGTTTTCATTTGAGCAGCTTGAGTTTCTGGGTTTATATGGCGAGCACTGCCGGTTGAGGCCATTAAAGATCAGGGAAATTCGCCTGTAATACCGTTGGATCGCTGTACTTTGCAAGTTTATCACACAGATTATTCTTCAGTTGTTGTCATAGTGCCATGTATTAGTTCGTTCATTCCATTTTGTTCCATTTGGATAGTGTAATTTGCACAAAAGTCTCTTTCAAGTATATCAAATGATTAAGAATTTAGATTTTGACCTTAAAAAAAATTTGAATTTGAATTTTAAAAAGGATTTAGAATTTATGAAATGAGGAAAATTACTTTTTAACGTAACCCGCCTTACAATTAATTTAGAAAGAATTGCACAAAGATGAAATTTGATCATGTGGTTGGGCATAATTGTTTAATTTTAACACTTTTTTTGAATTTTTAAATTTTTTCAACATGTGGTGCATTTGGATTATAGGTGCGTTAAAAAAAGGCAAAAAAAAAAACTCTATTAACTGATAGAATTGCATTAAATTAAATTAAATTTTGTGTTAATTGAATTTAAATAGAAATTAAATCACCGTTTTTTTTTAAAATTTTTTTTAATTATTTTAATAATACAGACGTGCGCATGGTGGAATATTTACAAAATTCTATTCTAAACGACGCGTTGTGAGAGCTGCATGGTCCAAATGAATGCAACGATGTGGGCTGGCCCACAAAGTTTTATAACGTCGGTTGAAGGAGATAAAAGTCGGGTCAAAGATACCGACCCGAAACCCAAACGACACCCATCTTCGGCTCTTAGGAAAATCGACCTGCTGCTCCCCATTGTGTTGTTGGGATACCACTTACGACACAATGGCGCCGCCCGCGGCGGCTTCGACTTCGTCTTCCTTGAAGGAATATCTGAAGCGATACGAAAGTCAAAACGAATCAGAAGAGAAGAAAAAGAAAAGGAAAAAGAAGAAGAAAGTTCAGCCAGCGGCGGCCACCGGAGTCTTAGTCGTTGACGAAGATCCGGTTTGGCAGAAACCGGTGAAGCTCGACGAAGAAGCAGAAAACGATTCAACAGGTAACAAAAAAAAAATGATGATGATAATAATAATGAAAAATCAATAATTTAAAATAGTTTTGATGTAATTTTCAGTGTAATTTTCTTGTTTATTATTAGATGAAGAAAAGCCTATTGTAGATGAAGATATAGAGGTTAAGAGGATGAGGAGGCTGGAGCTGATTAACTCTAAGCGTCCGTACAATGCTGTCGCTGAGGACGGTAGCGGCTGGGTTTCGCTGTCACCGAAGCGTTCGAGGTCCGTTGATTTAGGTTCGGATATGTCTCCGCCTCGCAAACGAAGGACGCGCAACGACTCTCCGTCGCCGGAGCCGGAAGTGAAGGCTTTAAATTCAGGTGCTGAAGATGCGGATTTGTCACCTCCGAGACGCCGCCGGACTCCTTCAATGGAGCCAGGTGGAACGACGGCCCATTTTGATGGCCAGGATTTGGATTTGTCTCCGCCAAGGAGGAGGCAGCGGACCAGGAACGATACGCCGGAGGCAGAGCCGGAATCCAAGCCTGATTTGTCCCCTCCACGGCAGCAGCGAAGACGGCATTATACTCCATCGCATGAATCTGAAAAAAGGACTTCTCCACCTATTCGACAGCATTCCACTGATAATGTTGGTTCGGGAGCATCTTTGGATCAAGACATGTCTCCACCTAGGAAAAGCCGAAAGGAATTGGCTGGTCCATCTTCCTTGAAGGAGCGGCCAAAAACTGGATTAATTACTGGCCGTGATATTCGTGAAGAGATTTCCAAGACTAAGAAGGAGGACACATTGAGGTAGATTCTTTTAATTTTTGATTGATTTCTTGTGAATGATTTATTATATGGCTCATTTGCATTGCTGGCCAGTGATGTTAATGTAGTTCTGTGCTTGTGTTAGCTTGTTTACATTGCTTGTTCACATACATGCTTTTAGAATTGACAAACGGTGAACTATTGCAAGTGATCGTGATTTTCCTCATGGAGTTTGTTTGCATTTCTGGTCAGCAAAGTTGAGCTTGTGTGCAATGTGGGATTCTTTTTTGCTGCTTTTATTTTTTATGAGACTGCAGAACCTGCTTATTTGGCATTAGAAGATGGTGATACTTTCAGTATTGCAAAAGCAAGTAGAAGCATTATGCATGTAGCAATGTAATTGCTATATGCTTCTTCCTATGGACAAGACTTGATTCTCCCACCACCCCCTCCCCAGAAAATGTTTTCTTTATCTGAGTATGACATTGCTGTATTTTGTTATTCTTGCTTGATAAGCACTACATTGTGGCAATACCCAATTAATGACATGATGAAACCCTTATGTTTTTCTTTTTTTCTTTTTTCTTTTTGGTGGGGAGGGGTTATGAGTCAGTTTCTGACTTTCTCCTGTTATCCGATGGCAATTTCTTTACCTTTGAGATTGATGATACAAAAATTTGTTGAAAATGTAATTGATGTTTGTACATGTGTGCCTACATCAATCCAAGTTGCTTATTTTTGCAGGTTTCAAAAAATGGATCCTTTTGAGAGTGGGCGAGGTGCTCAACCTGTATATCGTGATAAGAGAGGTCAGTGGAAAAAATTCAGTTCTGGTTGTCTAGAGGCATACTTAAACTCATTTATTTGTTTGTAAGATTAAAACTTTTTGTGATCAAAACACAGCTTTTCCTTCTATTAAACAAAAAAAAAAAAAAGGTTTTCCTACCAATGCATTCATTAGCATCAAAACCTGAAACCATAGTCTAAAGCTGGTGACAGAAATTTCTTTACCATCAATGTTATTTTATTTCAGTTATCACAAAGCAATTATTACTCATTAGTGTCAACTGACTCAATTCATGTTTTAGTTAACACATGGGATGATCTTCGCAATTAATCGCGACTACAAGTTTATGTTGGTTTGGCATTAGTTTGAGCTTTAATAATGGGAATTGTATATTGGGTTTTTAATTTCTTGAAGAGTTGTTTGCAACTGGTGTGCAATTGCTTCCTGTTCTTCTCCTTCTTCTTTCTTCTTTTCTTGCATTCTTCTTTTTCTTATCCTGCTTGAAACAGTGGCTCAGAATGCCATTCACAGTTCCCTAAAGCAGCCCATAAGCTTATCTAAATTAATCACAGTTAACTTCCAAAGCCCAAAGTAAACATCCTGAAAAATTTTCCATGACCCTAAAATTTGACATGAGTCCACAAGTAGGGAGATTACCAGGTCCTTCCAACATTCTTTCTTACATCATTTGTGCAAGGCTTGGATCCATGGTGAATTTTATATATGTCTCTCTCATTGCTACCACAGGAGATCGCATATCAAAGGATGAGTACTTGAAACTGAAACAAAAAGTGGAAGAAAAGCCCAAGGTGCTACTTGTTACCTTTGTGTGTACATTCTTGTGTAGTGTTATGGTTTCATACTTAACTGCAACATATGTAGGTTGTTTTGATATTCTAGTGGTTTCATGTTTTACTGATGTCTCACTTTTTTTGTAGTTCTGCTTGTATGTCATATATACTTCAAGGTTCTCATTCAAGTCCTTTAAGATGACTGAGCCCTGTTGATATTTTTTGGAGTTGTTACCAAGTTGTGTATGGACATTTATGGAAATGTGTACTTTGGAAAGAAGTAGTTTTGCATTCTGACAGTTTTTGGCCTTTCCAAGAAGAAAATATCTTAATTTAGAAAGAAGTAAAAGGATGCACGGTGATATTAAATTCTTTATTTTGAGATTTTTCTCTCGTCAATGCATTATGATTCCCATGAATAAATTTAACTACAGTTTTCTATGGGAGATGTAAAACCAGCTGAGCCCAGACATGGGCTAATTCTAGTTTTTCAGTGAATCAGAGGTATTGGCCCTGATCTCTCTGTTTTTCAATGGTATTTTTGTTGAATTCTCCAGACAGTGATAACAATTGGCAGTTAATTAGCCATTGCACTACCAAAATGGTGGGCTTTCCCTTGTATGTTTTCCAAAGGCTGTTGGTATAGAGAACTCAATCGAAATGCTGTGGTCTTTTCAGTTTCACAAGCTTTTTAGAGGCACTTGAGCAGTAAAGTTTTAGCAATGATGAAACATTGTAGTTGTTAAAACATGGAATAGATAACAATTGACAAAATATTATCAATGTAATGCAATAGGAAGTTTAAGGTGATCCTCTTTGCAGCAAACATGTTTGGTTCATTGAGATTGATGGAGGAGCTTCTGAATGCCACATCTCTTTATGTGCATATTTGCAAGATTGCTGTCTACATTAATTTCACATGTGTATTTTATACATTGCAGCATGTGAGTAGGTCTATTAAGATTTTGTGTATTTGAGAATTATAGTTATGAGTCCCTTTGATGCCAATAGGAGAAGAAGCTAGAGTGGGGTAAGGGCCTGGCTCAGAAGCGAGAAGCTGAAGCTAAGTTGCAGGAGTTAGAACTTGAGAAGGAGAGGCCATTTGCACGGACCAGGTAAGGCCAATTGATCAACCATGCACAGTTGCTAGTCTTTGTTTGGAACATGTTATTGTATTTGTCTTAAGCAGCTGGAGCTGTGCCTCACTCCCTCCTTCCCTCCTTCCTTCATACATATGCATATCCCTTATGCATGCATGCACCCTCATAGACAAAGACACATGTCACACACAATTTGGCTTCTTCCATTCTGTAGACCAAACCATGGTCGTACTTTGGTGTAACAGACCTGTCATGCGTAATTTCTAGTGCTTTCCTTTTCCTCCTCTGGAATGCTGTTTTTGCCACAGCAATGCAGCCATTTGGTTTAGAAAACCTACTACAAGCTAGTTGTATTCCACATTTAGCCCAAAACAATCCTTTTTATTGCATATAGTAAATTACTAATGCATTTTGTGTTTATAGAGATGATCCGGACCTGGAAAAAATGCTTAAGGAAAGAGTGAGATGGGGTGATCCTATGGCACATTTGGTCAAGGTAATTAGTTTTTCATTTAGCTGGCTGAATTTATAGAGTGGTCTTCAGTTTTCTTGGTACTGGGATTAAAGAAAAATTACTTGGTTTGACATACTTAGCTGAGAGTAATGATACTAAATTAACATTCTTTTGATGTATTGCAGAGAAAGGAATCTGAACCAGTTCTTCCAAACTTAGGGGATGATGAGAAGATGAAGGAATCAGGCTTTATAATTCCCCATGAAATCCCTAGTCACAGCTGGATAAAAAGAGGGTTAGATGCTGCACCAAATAGATATGGTATAAAACCAGGAAGACATTGGGATGGTGTTGATCGTAGTAATGGTATGTTCATTGACATCCTATATGCATAATTTTAGTATGAGCAAATTTCAAAAACAGTGTTATGATGCTCCACCTTTCAGTAGATAATGAGGCTGTTCTTTAGCTTTTAGAGAGTGTTTGTTAATGGCTGGATAAAATGCTTTTACTTTTGGAGTAGAATTGATGAAACCATCTGGCTTCTGGTTTTCACCCAATGGTTCTCCTAGCCTAGAGCTGGAAGAACTCAATTTGAGTCCCTCGGCATATTGGGTTTTGAGCCCTTTAAAGGATTCACACTCCCTTTCTGAAAACCTCACTTCCTCAAGCAGAGTTGATGAGATGAAAAAATGGATTAATACTGATTACTGACAATATCTTCTATAATTTGTCTTGTAGGATTTGAGAAGCAACTGTTCAAAAGGATGAATGAGAAACAAGCTACAGAAAGGGAAGCTTATCTATGGTCTGTGTCTGAAATGTGACCGGTGTGGAGTACAAGCTTATTCTTAATGGCTTTACGTCAAGCTGTGTATGAGTTTGATTGCTCTCCAAGGAAAAAGGTCTATATATATATATATTGGTATTCAAGGCCATGATTGGTTCCTGCATGCCCTGAGGGACGACTCTCAGTATCGCTCGACCAAAGGCTGATTGTTAAAGGTCTATGTATGTCTGATACTCACAATTTATCAGATATCCAGCTTGTGCTGATGTGCGCAGGCCCTGCAAACGTAAAAGCCTCTGCAGAGTGCAAGCAATTCTCCAATCCTGTGGAGTTAATTCGACAATAATGTGGTGCTAGTGATGAAGGAGTGCTAATGTACTAGCCAGGACAGAATAAGTAAAATTGCAGGCAACGTTTGCCAATGCCTTTATGGATGTGACCGGTAGAGCTGTTTAATGGTCACCGCTATTTTTGAGCACCGAGTGGAATGTCCATCTTTCCAGGAGCTAGTCACAGTAGTTTTAGCTCAAGACTGTCATAAACAAACCTTTTCTTTTAGCAGGGACCTGGCAGGCAATGACTTGTCATGCCATCTTCAATGGTATTTGGGATGATTGTTAGTGGAACCATGACCCCATCACCACTCGGGCTGTGAATGTTTGATTATTTGCTCCAAGGGTCTCAGGCCTGTTTAGGGTGCTCTACTAGGACGCTGTTACCTGTTTGTTTTACAGAATATGGTTTTGGGAAAATATATCAAAACTTCTGATTATGGATTGATGAAAGAGATGGTACATTGGTACTCCAATTTTCTCGAAAACTCTTGACCTGACGGTCATAGATAGGGAATTGACTGTTGTACGAAACTGTGAATTATATTAAAAATTTAAATAAAATTTATTTGAAATTATGTATTGAATATAACTTTTTTAAAATAAAGTTTATTTTCATAGCAATGTATTTAAGTTATAATAAATTTTTTCACAGAATATAATGAAATGTACTCAACAATAAATTACACTATTAAAATTAAATCCTTAGAAAATTTTGTGCATTATTAAGATTTATTTTTTTTAATAAATAATGTATTTTTGATAAAAAAAAATGTTTCTCAACACTAATAATGCCACTATTTGGCTAAAATGTCTTTTACATTTAATAAATATAATGCATTTAAAGTTTTTTTTAAAATGAAATATCCTCTTTTAATAATTATCAAATAAATTTAAAAATATGTTTAATTTTTATTTTGAAAATATTCCCACACAACCGACACATAAATGATGATCATTTAACGTTTTTTAGACTTCTGTCCGTGGTTAGGCTACAGATTAAGAAAGAAGATTAAATTTAGGTGGAAACAAGATGAGAATTATTAGACAAACAGATTAAAGAAGTTGTTTTAGTTCAGTTATGCGTTGTCTTTTTCTTAAATGGAACCACATAATTTTGTCTCTCCGGTACTTTCCCTGAGTGCACACAGCATATCAGCACAACTCACAATGATTACGTCGCAAACTTTATTCGCTGTAGCACAACAAACATTAAAAAAAAAAAAAATACATGTGAACTTAAAAAACCAGTCTTCTCATTCCCCATGAATGCTCAGTGATTTTGTCACGTAGACAGACGTTATAGTAATTGCATTTATGAACTACTCTTTATTGGACTCTATCCCCATCTTCAAAAGGACAGATACAAGCAATCAATAAAATCAAAAACATAATGAACAAGTACGCATAAGGGCTTAACAGGGACTTTGATGGCATTGTTTAAATTCACTGATTCACTTGTACTCCTGTGTCATATGCTTCCCCAGCCTTCCAGTCACTGGGTATGTTGTTAACTGGAACAACCCATGTCTCGTCACCATTGTCATCACTAAACAGCATCCTTAGTGTTAAGGGTCCACTGGGAGGTGAGGTAGTTGTCCACACTGCTCCATAACTCCTGTTCAAGAGCTTGCATACAAAGTTTTGAGTCTGCACACGGCAAAAGTTATATTGTTACTCCGTGTCTTACGTTATGTGGTCATCTTTGTACAATGACCAAGAGTTTAAACTCGTCTTTTAGTTTTTGTCCATTTTTACTTTCTTTTGGGTGGTATATTCTCTTCATCCATTAGTCTAGTTTAGTTTAGTTTAGTTTTTTTTTTGATATATATATTATAAACACAGCCTGTCGTATGTGTTTTCCATGTTTCAAGTGGAAGCCATGATGGTGGACCTGTGATAGCAATTCGAGGTCTGTCCGAAAGGATTCCTCATCATTGCTAACAACTGTCCTACATGGCTCTAAATTCTCATGATTATAGGATGCAAGTGCTTGGAAATAGCATCAAAACTTTGTAAATTAAAAAGACTTCACGTAATACTAAAGATAGAGATAGTGGACATTACCTCACATAGCTGCACAGCTGTGATATCCCTCTTTCCTTGTTGATACCATATGACAAAGGCCAAATAATATGGGTAGTTGCTATTCTCATCAATTTTGATTGTTATATTTTTGTGTGGATAGCTGCATGAAACACTGTTGGGGGGACAAAAAAGAGTTGAATCAGTCCAAAGTATATCGCAAGAATTTGGTTCCCACCAACCAGATAGCTGAAGCACTTCTACTCGATTGAGAAAATGAAGATACACATAATTCTATTCAAATAAATCTGCTGCGATAAATGAGAATTTCCAATTCCTGAAAAAAGTCTTTCCTTTTCTCCACGTTGCCATTTGTTTTAAGGGTGATCTCGGTGTGACGGTCAGATGACTCTATTGTAATGCAAAAGTCACGAGTTCTATAGTTGCGGAACATCACCTTTGTAAAAACAAAGGTAAGGCTTGGGAAAAGATAACTTAAATGTGCATAATCTTACCGCCTATATTCAATGTCAACTATGCCTGAGGCCAACAGCGATGCGGCAGCCTCTGAGGTTTGAGCCATCCTGGCAAATGCTCGTTTGCTGAGAATAAAATCGGTATTATGGCTTGAGCCGTGGTCTGTTATGACAACCGTTACTCCTCCATCTGTGCAGTAGCGACTGTTGGTGCACCTCACCTGGTTAAGTATACAACCGTTGTAATAGATGTAAACAAGGCATAAAGGTAAACGATAACACAGGTCAGGCTGTGTTCCTGTAGAATACATTCGAAGCATCTTGTTTTTGAAAAATTTTGATGCTTTATTGGATACCTGGTAGCAGGCACCACAGCCAACGCCATTTCGGTAGAGATCAGATGCAGCTGATACATTCCCATCATTTATTGTTGCTCCAAAAGAACCAAACCCACACGCACCTTCTGCAATTCATTAAAATAAAAAGTTGTTAGAATGCCTATCCATTAGTACTGGGAGTGTGATTATCTTCTCTCCCCGTTATTTATTTATTTTGTCCTGTCAACTTATTCTAGCAAGGTTGCTTACTATCTGTTCCACTTTCAGAAGAATTTGGGTAGTAAGCCGCACGAGAAGAGGTGAAACAATCACTACATGTTGCAGCATCTGCCAATGTCTGCAGACAGAGCAGAGAAACAAAAGGGAACAAGAGAAACTTAGGGGAGGGAGCCATTATACGAGCAAAGGCAGTTAAGGCAAAGAAGACTTAGGTGGTGGTGCATGGAATGAACCGTGTCTGTAGTATTTATAGAGACAAATGGCGGCCTGAAGCAAGGTTCCTTGGTTTGATAAAACTGGCCAAGTTTGACATTCTGATAAATATTTTAATGAGTGAGTGGGATTCTGTTAGCGTAGTTTTCAAGCTCTCTTTTAAGGCATGGACTTACCCGAAAAGGCTTCAGGGCATTGCTAAGCATTTGACCTTCCAAATTCTGTTTCACATTTCACATTTCCTTGCCTTGAGGAAATCCTCGGGTTAAAGTTAGCAGAAAAGCCCTTAGTTAAAACCGTTTTACATGTGAAACATTCAACTTAGTCAATTCAAATTCAAAGTGGTTTATTATCATCAATTTGTATTCCTTTCTCTAACGGGCTTTTCTTTCTGGTAGGGATGCATTATTCTTTTGCTCTAAAAATTCTAAATGCTTTGTTTTTGGGTCCTTGTCATCCAAAGCTTTGAGACTTGCGCAAGGCGGAAAATTCAGGTTAGCTGATGTTCATAAATGCCAGAACTTGAAGAGGTTGAACGTTGAATTCTGGATGCAAGAGTCGGATCCTTGAAAGCTGAAACAATTTGACTCGAGAAATTGTGATTTGGAGGGGCAGTTAGGTTCATGCACACCAAGGAGCTGGGGCCTAAGGTTAGGCATATCATGATGTTCCCCATTGGCTATGCGGAGGGAACAGACGCTTGGTGGTATTATATACCATTATTAGCCTCCTGATTAACTTAATAGCAAAATGTCGATTAACATAACATGTCAGCAACATTATTGATGTGAATTTTTTTTTCCAAAAATTTTTTTAAATTAAATTCAACTTTTTTCAATCTTGTAATAAGAAAAAATCCTATGTTTCACAGCTAAAAAAAAATAAAGGAAGAATATTTTAACTATCTTTACTAATAAAAATCTTTTAGAAGAGTTGAATTTAGCACTTAAAAGTATGTTTTTTTTTTTCAAATTAGAAAATGATGTTATTGGCTTGTCATGTCAATTAATATTCTGCATTTTATGTAACGTTTAACTGGAAACGGTGCTAATGTGGCGAATAATTTTGCCAACAAAAAAAAAAAAAAAAATTCTAGATCGAAAAATATTGTAGTGCAAGTAAGAAAACAATTCTATTACAATTAGCAAACCGACAGCTACAAAATTTACTGTTAATAAATGTAATTGATTATTTGGTAATTGTTTTTAGCTTTTCAAAAGAAAAAAGAAAAATTTCTAATAAAAGAAAAAAACAATCAAAAGAAATTCTTTCATACAATTAAATTATAATCATTTAATGTAACAATAAAATTTATTATCTTGAAGTGTAATGCACTTCTCATGTTTTTCTTCATTGTACCAAAATATAATATTTTGAAATTATAAGACTAAATTGTAATAATTTTTATTAAATGTAAATTTTATAATCTATCAAATAATAACAAAATTGCGTCAAACTTAAAATACAAATTTTTAAATTGTAACTATAAGTTAAAAAAATACACCCATATTGTGCATGTAACGTAAAGACAAAATGTTCATCAACCTCTTCATTGGTTCAAGATTTTTTTTATTTTTTTTATTTTTTTGGCTGAAGGAGCTACAATTTTTTTTGTGGGTAAAGCATGAGACTTTTCTAGACCATGATAGAATTATTGTCGAAAAAAGAAGTTTTGATGATTCTGTAAGCAGCCATGGGGGGAGTTGTCTTGTCTCGCCAACACTGGGACATGGGTCACTTTCGTGAAGCACATTTTGCCTGTTTCTTTTCACAGAAGGTGACTTGGATAGGTATACCTGCACAGCAGCAGCAGCACGCCGATGCAGACTAGCACGCAGGTGGAAGATGAACTTCCTTCCATTGAGCCACGGCTCGGACGGGGCACCTTTTGTTTTCCACGCCGATGCACTTGAGGGCTCCAAATTGGACCACCGCACTAACCCTATCCTCTACATGTCTTACAAAAATAGTCAATTCCTCATTTTCATTTCCTTGATTGTCAGTCACTCGAGTAATCTCATAAACAGTTTAAATTTACGCATTGATTTGAACAAGAAAAAAAAAAAGAAGTTCTTTTAACGTAATAAAGAATTATTTATTGTTACATCAAATATTATAAATTTAACTTATCATCAAAATCTTTAATAAATTTAAAATTTATTTATTTTTTTGACAAAAACAATTCTTTTCTATGCAAGGAGTGGAGGTAAATAACGGGATTGCAGAAAGAAGTGCCTCCAATCAAAAATTGAAAATTGTGCATGATTTACATGGAATCAAGTATTTTGCCTCTACTCAAAATTTTATCTTGCCTTATTCAAAATTTAACATTGTTAGATTGACTGACTTCTCCCATAAATTTTAACTAATACAAATTGTTGGAATTGTTATTGATTTTTATAATTTCTCTTATAGTTTAGTTTATTCAATCTATTAAATATATATGTACATGACTATAGGTTATTGATTTGAATGAATACGATTTGAGTTATGTAAAATTTATATGAATTTATTTTATTTTTTAATTTGTAAGGAATGAAATGGTTGATATATGTTATATTAAGAATTTAAATAACTCCCATTCGATTATAGGATAAAATTCTATGCATATATAATACTTTTATAAATCATATAAATGAAACATATAGTTTTTAGTTAATTACTTTTGTAAGTACAGTTTTAACGCAACAATAAAAGTATTTCTCTATGATTAAAAGGTCATTATTTCTATTCTTCAAATGCTTTTTCCTAAACAATGTCAGATAAGAATATATCAACATTTTCTAAATTGTCATAAAATTAGAAATTATTTGTATTAGTGATGATTAATATATGTGCAATTTTATATATATATATATTTTGAGTTTTTATGATTTCATAATCTAATAAATTCTTGTCAAAAGCAATGTTCATAACTTTTGTATATATTTTTATATTAAATATACATAAAATTGCCCCCACTTATCATAGTTTCTTGATTGTCTTTAGTTGGTGGGATTGAAGGGCGCCACTTTTGTTTGTTTTTTTTTTTAAAAAAAAAAAAAGCTAAAAAAGAGAATTAGAAAATGGTTGAAGTCCGATTGGAATCCCGCTGGTAAGAAGCCGGCACCACACACTGAAATCCGAAAATGAAAGCCCATTTTCGAAAGGAAAAGGTCAAGTGGATGAGGTGGAGGGACAGGCCGGCGAATTGAAGGAAGAAAGCGACGGCGTGGGTTTCGAGTAAGTTTCACTTATTATTATTATTATTATTATTTTAAATATATATATATATATAATGCATATAGAGTTAAAATAAAATGTATAAATATATAAAGTAAAATGTACATATAATTATAAAAAATTAATATGAACATACATACATGTCAAGGGTAAGCTAATGAATTCAGCCAAGTTAGAAATTGGATTGACATGTTGGGGGGGAGACGCGTAGACGAAAGGTGGGTGCCGACAGAGACTACCATGCGAACCAGCATCATCCGTGACATGGAAACCATTTTTGGAGCGTTGGACCCCTCCCCCAACTCCTTCTGTCTCTGTTGGAGATTGCAGATAAATTGGACCTGCCCCCACGAGAGCATTTCAATCCATTGTGGTATTAAGGAATTTCTAAATCTATTGTTGCTGTTCAGTTTTGTAAGAATCGATAGATATGTAAATGTTGGGTAAATTTTATTTCAAGTTGTAGTTTGCTACCTTTTTTTTAAAAAAAAAAAAAAATCAAGCAATACCTTATAAATCTTTTTTGTAGACTAATATATTTTCTTATGTAGTCATTTTTAAATTTTTTTAAAATTAAATTACTGAGTAAAACTTGAAAAAGTAATTACAAGTTAAAATTTAACACCCTCCATTGCCAATCTGGGGCCAACTTAGTATATCTAATCACGGCAAGTTCTATTCAAGTTTGCTGCTGCTTAGTCATGTTGGTGACAATTAATTAATTAAGCATCGTTTGTCTTCTCACCTTTTTTAAGTTACCTCGGAATTTAATGTAATCTTTTTTTTTTTTTTTTTTTGCGGGGGGTTGTGAAGGAGCTAATTTCTTCTTCTTCTTCTTTTTTTCTATTCAACCATGAAACACTTCTTATAAAAATAGAAACATTACACAAATGTGAGTAAATAGATGCGAAATGGTACCTTATTGTCTCTTCTTTCACCGTTATCATTAATAATTAAAACCAGAAATGCACAATCAACAAAAATGCAACGTGTGCCCTCCATGCAATAAAAGCAAATTGGGAGCAAAAATAATATGAAACCCAAAATATAAAAGAGAAAGAAATTTGATATTACAACAAACATGAGGTGCAAATTTGCTAAAGGTTTCAATTTGGCATCTTCCGTCTCCTTTCCTTACTGATTTTCTCTCCAACATTCTCAGAATTTGCACGAAAAATGACAAATTTTCTAGCGGAAATATAGTTGATACGTGAGTTCAATATCCCCCCCCCCGACTTTTTGTTGTAATGTCATTTGATTCAGTCGCTGTTTCTTGTTTGATCACAATTTCGTTGTGGATTCTGCGTTTTCTCCAATGAATGCAGTTATATTACATAATGTCGTCTAGAAAGACAAAAGGAGCTTCCTTTTAACATCGCCGCAAACTCCACAATTGTAGAAGAAAAAGAAAATTGCATTTTGTTGCGTTCTATGATGTTTTCACGCGATTCTGTTCATACCCATCAGCAGAATTGCTTGCATTATTATGTTTTATTGTGCTGAGTTCTACTTATAATTAATATGGGCTGACGTTGATCCTCCCTACCAATTGTAAAATTTCAGCATGGTTGCAATAAGTAGTATATTTGTATATTTGAAATTATATTTTCGATTTATGAATTATTCTCATATATATATATATATATATATATATATAAGTCTATTGTCAATGAATTTAATATTATATTTTAATTTAAAATTTTAATATTTAGATTTATGAGTCATTTTAGTATCCTTTCTATGTCACCCGAAAATGTTACACATACTTCACCGAGTATATTTAGTATCATAGTATAATTATCTGTTCGTCATTATCAGGACTTTTAAGTTACAATTATGTCAAACTTGTTGAGCAAGGATTGTTAGGAAATGGAATTCTCATTCATTGATGTTTAAGCTCCCATTCAAAATCGTCAAAATGGAATGCACTGGAATTGTTTTGTAGTTGACAATATAAAAATGAAGGTTTATCAAATGCTGTCCTTCCTGAGATGTTGCTTGCATGCAAACATCCAACAAAATCGACTGCATTGATACCTGAAAAGCCTTGGTTATATCTTTTTGTGACACAGTTTTGCTGGTGATTCAGATAATTTGCACTCTCTAATTTTAGTTTTTCACGGAATTGGCTGATGTAGGATTCTGATGGGACATCTTTTGTTTCCCTTCCTGCTTCTGAATTCTTTGTTAGTTTTACTTTCTTTGTCATTTTGTAATATGTGGTTGCAGTCAGAATTCTGTGTCCAGATCCCCTCCATGACTATGCCTTCCGTGAAATTCTTTGAGACGTGAAGGATTGGTCTAACGAGGCAACTTTAGAACAATGGATCTGATGAATTGATTAAATTGTGTTGTTCAATAGATAAAACTTCAATGGTGGGGTTCCAATTACGGAGGAATTTTTTTTTGTGAGGAATACTGCTGGCAAGTATAACGATGACCTTGCCTTGCTCCTCTTCCCCGACGATCTTCACCGTGGCTTAAAATTTAGAACCCTACTTGAAGGCTCTTGGAGGATCACGCTGTCATATTCGAGGTCTGCCTTCTCTCCAGAGCTATCAGTTAATGCCCAAAAGTTGTTCAACCTGGAAGATCTCCTCAAATCTGATGTGTTTTTTTTTTTTTTCAATTTTTTGTTCTCTCCTTGAAAGCAGGGAATCTGTTTCAGTGATACCCTGTTGTTGGATTGATGACAAGAAATCCAGAACATTTACTGATGGAAGCAAAGCCAACGTTTCTGATTAAGAGCTATGAAGATCCAAAACTGTGGTCAGCTCTAGAAGAGCATGACAAGGAGGGAGGTGCGGCAAAGCCCATTGCTTGATTTAATCCATAGCAACTCAAAACGATTACTTGATTTAATCCGTGGCGACCAAAAGGACTTCAAGATTTGACATTGTTGGCGTACAATGTCAAGTTTGGTTTCTTAGACGGTAGAATTACTTGGTTTCATTGCCTCCGGCAGGATTGAATATATATATATATTAAAATTGAGAGATAAATGATTGATTTGTTCGGAAGAATTAGTCTATAATAAATTAATAATTTTTTATAATATTATATCATTTAAATAAAAAATTATAAAATATTACATATATAACATAAATAACTTAACTTAAAGTAATTGTACCTACTAAAAGTTTTATTATATTATTATAGTACTTCAATTAAAAAGTCATAAAATGTTATCTATATTATAAATAATTTAACTCGACAATACACCAATTAAAAAAATAATTATACTTAATAACACAAAAATAATAAAAATAAATATTAAATTGCGTTAAATTAATAATGAAAAATTTTAATTAAAAGAATTCTTTCAAAATATGGTATTAGACTGTTACTTAAAAAATATAGTTATAATGCATGAACTTATGTATTATTTGTCACATGGATCATGCTTCGTACATCAACCCGAATACATTTGTTTACCTAGAACTTACTTTGGAATATCCCCAGACACAGACAAGTATCATTCCCAGAACCAGCAAGTTCATCAAAGATCAATGCTGGGACCAGCAAGGTGAGCAAGCAAAACATTGGAAAAGTTAAAAACAGCAGGAAAGACATCAGGGGAGTCACACGCATGCCATAAAAAATGGTTAACGTAAACATCCTAACATCCTTCAAGTATACCTTTACCATTGGTCACATTCATAAAACAAGAAAAAGTTGAAAATGACAAAGCATGAGCCAAACTCGAATCGTTAAGGATCCGAGTTATCCACTTGCCGCTTTAGCGATGCTCGTTTTAGATTCTATTGTTCGTTTTTCTCCATAAATCCTCCAATTTAGGATCTGTTGCTCAATGCCACTCTCCTCTTTTCTTGAGAAGGCCTCCTGAGGAATTTGCAGCACCTCATCAACTCAATTGAAAGGTGACTTTCCTTCTTTTTCTTTTTCTTCTTCTTCTTCTTCTTCTTCTTCTGTTGGGTACTCTCTTTAGCCGATATTCATGAACAGTCTTGATAGATGATATAATTAAGCAAACTGGAATTCTTAAGTCCAATTTGATCCTAGTTTAAGTGTGTTTTGAAGAAAGTTGAGACATTCACTGATTATATGATGGCCTAGTGTTGCTTTCTTCACTCTGTCCCAGATGCAGCAAAAGTTCTCTTTCTGGACTTGCTCCTTTGGAAGCTGTTTTATTTGATGTTGATGGAACTCTCTGGGATTCTGATCCCCTCCACTGTTATACGTTCCGAGAAATGCTCCAAAAGGTATCATCCTTCCCTCTCACCAATAATACGCTCAATGTTCTTTTATATCATTTCTTACATTGTACAATTAAAGGGCAAGTCTCAGAGTCATAGGTTGGAGTTGCAGCAACTTTAACCTGATAATATGAAAGTCTCGTGTATTAAAACACTTTTCTAATTGGAGAATGACTCATTTCATAAACGAATTGCATCTTTTTTTTTTCCTCTTTATTTGTTAAGCATGGAAATATTTTGAACGTGAAACTGTACTTAAATACCTTGATTAAAGGCCCATTATCCATGATCGTGACCAAAACAAAATTTGTCTAACTATTATGGGAGACTAAGCAATATTTGATCTTTAACAGATAAATTTCAATGATGGGGTTCCCATCACTGAGAATTTCTTTGCAGAGAAACTTTCTGGCAAGCATAATAATGATATGGCATTGGTCCTATTGCCCATTGACATTGAAGGAGGCATGAAATTCATTGATGATAAAGAAGCCATGTTTTGCAGGTGAAATCCAACATCCATAAACTGATGAGTAAGTTAATATCTTCAAACTGTCACTGATGATTAAAACAGATTGGCCCCAGAAAAACTGAAGTCTGTAGATGGGCTATACAAAGTGAAGAAATGGGTAGAAGATCGTGGTTTAAAATCAGCTGTAGTCACCAATGCTCCTAGAGTAAATGCAGAACTCATTATATCAGTTCTCGGGCTCACAGATTTCTTTGACGTTCTTATCATTGGAAGTGAAAGCGAACATCCCAAACCTCACCCTGACCCCTACTTGAAGGTTGTTGAAACTCTCTAGGCGTCAAAAGATCACGCTTTTGTATTTGAGGTATACCTCTTTCTCAGACATCGTGGTCAGAAGTTGTTCAAAGGCTCGTCTTGGAATTTCACCGACTGATTCTGTCTTTGCTTGGGGAGGACTCAGTTTCAGGAATAAAAGCTGGAGTGGCAGCTGGAATGCAGGTTGTTGGCTTAACTACTGGTAATCCAGCACATTTGCTGATTGAAGCACAGCCAACCTTTCTTATAAAGGACTTATAATGATCCGAAACTGTGGGAAGTTCTGGAAGAGCTCGATAAACAGGAAGACACAAGAACAGCTGGAGCTTGAACTAATCCTTCCAGCAAAGTGGATCTTTATGACCTGGAAATGACTCCCATAAGTGGCTTTCTTAGCTTAGAATACCAAGTGAATTGACTATCTGCAAAGGACAATAATATTTATAAAATTTTGAGGATAAATCAATCCAATTTTAGAGAAATCAATGAAAGGACATCAAGTCAAATCTTGAGTTTTTGAATCGAGAGAAATACCAAGACATCAAGAATTCTCATTATTTTTTAAATTCATGAACTTAATTCAATTTAATAGAATTTTTTATTTATATTTTTTTTCCATCAAAAGTATTTTACAAAACTCTTGGATTCCCAAATTTGGAGCATCCAACTTCAATGCAATTTACGGAGATCAACAAGTAATCGATATTTTACAATCAAAGATGCAGTACTATTTGTAGTAGTACCAATTGTTCTATACAGCTTGTTCAACAGCAATTTTATTCTTGCGCGCTTTTATTTTGTTGTTGATTTTTTGTAAATAGATCGTCCTCCCTGCCTCAAATGCTTAACGACGAGCCTTGAATCATAATTTGGGCCTTGCCAGCAGGACTTTCAAGACACTTCAGCATGTGGACATTGGCCATTAAGCCTGAAATGGGCTTGGCCGCTACAAATAATCTATATTGGTGCAAAACTTGGCTCTCTTTTCCCTACATTGAAATTAAAACTCATTCCCAACTTTCTTCAGGAACTTTACTCTTGAAAACGATTGACAGTTGAGCAAGCTCAAATGGAAATAAAGTCCCAGTAAACTATGGGGATAACGTCGTCCTTGTTACTTTTTCTTTCTTTTTGTTCTCCCTTATTCTATAAAATTTTCTTCTTATTCTATTTGAGTAGACTTCTAGCTACGGCAAGCAAACTAAATAGAGGCGTGACCGTTTAGTCCATTACCACCATTTTATATTTTCCGCTTCTAAAAAGGTCTATTATGCTTGTGCAGGATGTGGACAGATTCACGATTACAGGACTTCATTCTTTTAAATTGTTGTGCTAGAAAGAGATACGTACTATAAAAGGAGAACTGACCAGAGGAACTTCTTTTTGGCAAATTTCCTATGTAGCTCCTACTTGAAATTCCTCCATCCCATGTTTCACATAACTGTTATTCAGTTGTTCTTGGTGTTCAAGCTATCAACAAATCTCCACTTGAGCCCTTGCATCTTCATTGACATTAGCTTTGCTTTCCTTGGCCTTAGCATCATCCAGATAATTCTGATAAATATAGGAAAGGAAGCCCCAGATCGCCAGCAGCATGGATATAACCTTGATGCCGTCCATCTTATCATGGAAGAGTATCACAGCGAGAATGGGGACGATCGGCAAAGCCAACGTGCTAATGACATTACAGAATAGAGATGATATCTCAAAGATCAGACCCAACATGCCCAAAGAGGCAATCTGCCATGTAATAGCAGTCCAGATCAGTGTCATCAAATAGGACACGCTTCCTTTCTTATAATCTTTCATTTCAGTTTCCAAGCTTTTCCATTCTCCGCTTGCAAAAAGCCCCAGCACACAGCACCAGGTTGTGGCAAAAGATGTGAAAAACAGCAGATTTAGCACAGAAGAGAAGGTCTCTTGCCTTATAACCTTCTCGAAACAACGCTGGATTACAGAAAGGCATAAGGAGTACCCTGCAGATGCACCAATGGTGCACAAAAATCCAATTATATAGTTTCCTTTGGAAACTCCAGCAGGGTTTTCAGAGTCTGGATTAATCGCGAGGAGGGTGGCTGAAATGGTAAGCAGCACCAGAGAATTCAATATTAAAGCAGTGAACTTCTGTGAGTTAAGGAAGAAGGAGAAGAGGGCATTGAAGGCCAGCTGGCTAGCACATAGCAGAGAATAAGTGGAGACAGGAAGGTACATGAGCCCATAAGTGTACATCAGGTTGTCGCCCATTATGAGTAAGCCAATCCCAATGTAGATGAATGCGAGGGTGGATAGCTTTGATTTAGTTGCAAAGAAGGCCCTGATGCGATTGGTGTTCGCGGTGGCAGATTTTGTTGAAGGTGCGAAATAAAAGAGGAGGGGTAGTAAGATTGGGAAGCCGCAGGATTGAACGAGTGTTGCCATCCATTTGCTATTCCCTCCATTGTCAAAATACAATCTCCCCAAAAGTGTAGCAGCAGATTGGCCTGAGAGAACAAGGAGTATATGGCAGGCCACGCGGAGCCACCACTTGTAATGTATCAACTTGGGGAGCCGCAAATTGTTGCTAACAGAAGAAGAGTCAATATTTGCGTTTGCCTGTCTGTCATGTACAGCTAAAAAATACCAAAACAGATTATGTCACTTTTGATCATTTTTATCCCACTGAACAACTATTTGTATGAACGCACAAGGCGCAAAATGGTTGTGGAATGCTGTTATTATATTTAACAAAATCATCACAAGAAATGTTTTCTATAGATGTCACTTGAATGCGCTAATAGTACTGTCTAGTAAACTATTTTGTCTTCTGAGTCATTGATTTAGCAGAAATTTCATTCGAGAATTGTGGATAATGTTAGAGATCAGGTGTTGACTTAAGCAAACAACAAGTTAAAGAAGAGACTAAGCAAGCAAGAAGTAAAAACAAGAGACGAATAAAGAATCTCCGTGGCTAAGAGAGGGAAAAGCAAAGTAACGTATAAGTGACAAAAATCCATAATGCAGCGTCTTAAGATTTTGAGTAGGAAGTAATGTTAAAGGCTCAAAGGATGGTGGCTCCTATCCACCAAAGATTGCTCTCTCAGATTGGGTCTGAGGCTGTCTACGCTAACAGACAACTTGTGACGGTTTGCCAGCTTATTTTACATTCATCTCTAGGCCATAAACTTTAGTATCACTTTAAAGCATAAGACTGAACTGAATTACATGTTGCAGTAATCTACCATCTCTAGGCTGCTTCTTTAAATACATGATGGACCACTGCTGGATTTGACTGCTCTATTGTTAGGAATAATACCATCTTCCATGTTATGATCATTTGAATCATTCATTTTAACTACTTTTTTGTTTTTGAGCTTTTTCTTCCAAAATAATAGATCTTAATCTTTGAATTTGAAAGGAATGATCTAGATCGTCATAACATGGTGGATCACGTTATGCATAACATAAGAAGAGCTCAATCAACTATAAGCAACCAATTCCTGTAGTAGTTTACAGACATACCATTGAACCAATAGTTGAAGGTAACAGCACATGAGAATAGTTATAGTTGGTGCATATTCAAAGCAGTATCTAATACAAGAGACTAATGTTCATGGTTAAATTAAGAAGTTCGTGTGCGTCAAACCTGTGGTTTGTAGTTGATGATCTTGAACGGCCTCCATTGGAAGTTGGGAGGGTGGATAACAAATCGAACAAAAGGTTATGCAGCTTGTTGTGCTTATCTGTCTTTCAGCACTTCCGCATAAGAGACAAAATAGGTTGACTCAATCCTGTAAATAATCAGTCAATCTGTTACGGTGAATGTAATACTATTTGAGTTAGTTGGAGTGAACACTTTACCAACTAAGTTAAGAGCACGGGAAAGTTGTCCGGCATGGCTTGTCTTCAAGCGAACTAAAAGCCCGATTCTTCAAGAATTCTTTTGAAGAAGTGCACGTATCTGTACGTAATAAATCATCTGACATGTACAATTTTTCAAAAATATTTTATGAGCTAGATGTTTGAAGATAAGTGATCTTCGTCTGTAACTGAACGTGTTTCCCTGAGATTTCTATATCTCTAGATTTGCCATTGATATAAACAAACTGAGGTCTATTTATTGAAATAAGAAAAAAAGGGTATAAAGAATATTTAATTCCTAGCAAAATTGGCATGCACATTTTTGGCTCCTAGTTGATAGGTCAGATCATCGATTATGAATTTACTTTTCTTAATCCACGTGGTCCTAAAGAGTGTGATCATGTGAGGTAGGTCGTTCATCCCAATACTGGGCATTCTAAATTGGCGGCTATCAAGAAATCGGTTTCTGGACGACTTCTAATACCAACAGCATTACGAGTTTCTTTTGCCCAATTGTGAGCAGGAAAATATTTCTTCCGTCATAAGATAATTCAACTATTCCCATCCCATGCATGTCAATGCTGGATATCACCACCACGAATAAAGCTTTTCCTTTTATCTTTCTACGTGGGCTCCAATACAATATGTACATATGGAAGAGAGGGATAGAGAAGTCACGTCTGCAGCACAGGTGGACCCGCATGACAAGATGAAAGCAAGGGCAAAGGGACGTGACAAAGGTGGCAGGACGGGAGCAAGCTCCAAGGCCCTCTCATAAAAATGGTCACATTAACCAAGCGCCTCCTGCTGGACCAATCCACCCCAGAAGTGGAGGAGATATGACGAAGAAAATAAGTTATATTTAAATTTCTTTCACTTATTCTCTCTTTTGGGTTCCAAATTCTATGCTTCTCTTTTGGGATTTTGTGTACGCGGATCCATACTTTAAAAAGAGCATTCAATTGGTGTATTATATTTTTTCGCAGATACATGTTTTAAGATTTAATATATTATTTATTTTTAACATTGATACCGTTTGAAATTTTAGGTGAATAACTATATCTATTTACTCTATATGTTCTTCGAGAAGTTCAATCATATATTGTTTGTTATGTATTTTGATACGTTAATATAATTATTTGTAATTTTTATTATATATGTTACAAGTATTTAAATATATATATATATATATATATATATATATATATATATATAATAAATTATTAATGTTTTAATGTATATTTTTTTTTAGATATTCATAATTATGTGAACTAGTAAATTTTAAAATTTTTATTTTTAGGATAAATGAATTATTTTAATCCTTTATAAATGTGTTAATCAAGTTATCTTATGAGTTACTAGTTTTAAAATTTAATTTTATGTCATTAATTTCTAATTAAAATGTCGTAGTCTTTTTTTCTTATATAGAATTATCTTTTGAATTAATTGTGAGTAAAAGATAAGTTAGTGCTAAAAATTATTTTTATCGAAGAAATAACTTATTTTGTAATGAAATTAAAGAACACCAATAAAAAATTATTTTGGCATAGAAATAAAAATCACAACATATAACTATTTTGATATGAAAATAAAGATCATAAATGAAAAATTGCTTTGATATAGGAATAAAAACGTCTAATAGTTAATTATTTTGACATAGAAATAATGACCATAAGCAATTATTTTGGCATTGGAAATAGTTTAAAGGCATTGCCTTTTTAATGGACCAATTTTAAAACTTTAACAACTCTCCTTTAGCTTATATAATTCCATTTGCAATAGAAGAAGAGTATAAACATTAAGCAACTTATATTGAGTTGTTTTGTAAAAGCTTGCAAAAGAAAAAAATGTTAAGAATGAGTAAAAGATTAAAAAAAATTGTAAGCATTTTGAAGATATAAGATTAAGAGATTAAAAGTTTAATAGACTTATTTGTGTAAGTATATTGTAATAAGGTTCTAGACCTTTATATGGTTGTGACTAAAGATCATATTATTGTTGTATTTATTTTTCCCTTTATTGGGTAGCTTGATAATAGATCAAAATTCTTAAGATGGTGGTTTTAAGAAGAAGACGTAAGAACATGAGTTTCGATCGTTGTGTCTTATTCTCCTTAAACTTAATTTTTTGCATACAGATTGCATATTTATCAAGCTTTTTACTATAACACATATTAATGTTTTTTTTTTACATAAGTTGGCTGCTAGTTTTACAAATTAAATTTATTTTCTATTTTTAATCAACATTAACATTATTAAAATTACATTGATTTATTTGCATGCTACATTATATTTTTATTTATTGTAATAATTTTCATTCATTTTAATTCTTACTACATAAATTATAAATAATTTTTTTTTCTTTTTGAGAGAACAAAAAGAGAAATTGAAAGTTGTTATTTAGGAGTAATTTTTTATTATTTTTAAGAAAATAAAAAAAATACTAAAAGTAAATATTTTTAAAAAATAGAGAAATTTAAACAATTTTAAGTGTCTATGAAGAATATTTTAATAATTAATAATTTAAATTTCAATATAAAAGTTTTAATTTTTGATCAAAGAAAGAGAAAATGTGAGGTATAGATAAAGTTAATTTATTGTGCAACAATAAATATACTTTTTAATGAAAAAAATAAAAAATATATACTTTGAAGTGTTGCTCCTTTTCAAAATTAAGGAAAATGGAAAATATTAATTATATTTAATTTTTTTTTATAAAAGAATACTGAAAATACCTTATATTATATAAGTAATTTGTAGTACATGATTCATAACTCATTATAGTTTTTCATAAATAAATAAAAGAAAGTAATTTCTTCTAATTCTATATTTGAGAAAAGGTAATGTAAAAAAAATTAATTTAAAAAAATAGGAAGCAAAAAGGTGAGAAAACAATGTGTTATAATTTCAATTTTTTCTTTGTTCTAAATTTAATAGATCTTACTAAAAAGAGTTAAAATTTAAGTGAAATTGATCATTTTACTTTCCTTCCAAAATGAGGAAGAATTGATTATATGGGTTGGGAGGAAATTTTTGAAAATTTTCTATTTATTATTTGATTGTTCAGACATCTTCTAAACCCAATTCTAATCCCCTCTTTCTTTTATCTTTCTCTCGCCCCTTTTTCCCTTCTTTCAAATACAACGTAAAAATTTATCATGTTGTTAGATAAAATAGGGGCAAGAGTTACATTCGCTTGGTCCTCTCAATGTTTAGAAATTGAACAAAACAATTTTTTTTTTT